>CM047898.1:16097519-16697519 GCA_026229545.1 Pistacia atlantica | reverse complement strand
TCAGTAGTGCCCTTGATGTACCGTAACACCCTTTTTGCAGCCTTGTAATGTATTTCACTTGGCTTGCTCATAAATCTGGATAGGAGGCTGGTGGTGTACATTAGATCAGACCTGGTTGTTGTCAAGACAGCAAGCATCCTATCAAACTTCTATAGATACCTTCATCCACCCTCTTAGCACCATCTTCCTTGCTCAGCCTTTGGCTAGGAATAAGAGGAATATCAACTGATTTACAATTGTCCATATTGAACTTCATTAGCACTTCATTTGCATACTTCTTTTGACACACAAATATACCATTTAAGCTTTGGTATATTTCCATGCCAAGAAAGTAGCTCATTTCACCCAAATCAGCCATATCAAATTCCATCTCCATTGCCCTTTTGAATTCTTCCAACTGATCAAGCTTGCTTCCAGTCACCAGGAGGTCGTCAACATAAAGAGAGACTATCATCACTTCACCATTTTGTTTCCCTTACATAAAGGGTGTGCTCATTTGGACTTCTAACATATCCTAGCTTACACAAATAGTCATTAATTCTGCTATGCCAGACTCTAGGGGCTTATTTGAGACCATACAAGGCCTTCTTGAGTAGATAAACCTTCTCCTCCTTTCCCTTAACTTCATACCCCTCCGGTTGCTCAATGTAGATTTCCTCATTAAGCCATCCATTTAGGAATGCAGACTTTACATCAAGTTGGAAGATTTTCCAACTGAATTGAGCTACCACTGCAAGGCGAAGCTGAATGGTGTCATGTCTTGCCACAGGTGCAAAGGTTTCTAAAAAATCAACCCCAAATTGCTATGCAAAGCCTTGATTTGAGTTTGTTCATTGATCCATCAAGATTCAGCTTCCTTTTAAATATCCATTTGACTTGTATTACTTTCTTGTCTAATGGTCCTATCAACCAGCTCCCAAGTTTGATTTTTCTCAATCACATTCATCTCCTCCTGCATTGCAGCCTTCCATGCCTCAGATTTTGCAACTTCAGCATAGCTTGTAGGCTCCAATTCAACCACATTACATCTCTCATATACGTCATGTAGAGACTTGGTACCCCAGACTGGTATTTCGTCCACTTCTTCTGGATTCAATTCTGCATTCTGATTTTCTGGATATGTGTCATGTTGGATGCTGGTCCTTCCCCAACTTGCCTTTTTTCCTAATTCCATGTAGCTCTTCATCAACCTTGATATCCCTACTAATCACAATCCTATTGGTGCTTGGATTGTAAATTCGGTAGGCCTTTAGACTGGCTGCTATATCCAATCATGATGCCTACTTTAGCCTTCTCATCCAATTTGGTCTTTTTGTTTGCTGGAACAAAAACATAGCACAGACTTCCAAATACCTTCAAGTGATCCGGATTTGGCTTGACACCATACTAGGCTTCAAAAGGAGTCTTGTTGTCTAGAGCTTTGGTTGGTAACCAATTAAGGAGATAGATCCTAGTGTTGATAGCTTCTGCCTAGAAAAGTTTTGGCAAATTTTTCTCAATCATCATGCACCTTGCCATCTCCCATCACTATAAGACTTCAGAACTTATGCCATATTCCAACCCTTTTGCATGCTTTTTCAAACTCATTAGAAGTATACTCTCCAACCATTGTCACTTCTCAATGTTTTGAGTGTCAAATTTGTTTGGTTTTCAACCAACAACTTGAACCTTTTGAATACAGTAGCTACCTCACTCTTTTGGTTCAAAAAATGCACCCATGTCATCCTGGAAAAATCATCTATGAAAAGGATCAAATATCTACTTCAATTTAGAAAATTTTGCTGCATTGGACCACACACATCAGTGTGCACAAGCTAGAGCCTTTCACTTGCTCTCCAAGCTTTATTTGCAGGGAATGGGGGCCTGTTTAGCTTGCCAATTTGACAGGTTTTGCCTAATCCTTCAACCTTGGTCAATTTCGGGTAGGTTATGGACAAGGTTTTTGTGTTTGAGTTCCTTGACGGCATGATAATGAAAATGTCCAAATCTCCTATGCCACAACTCTAAATCATCTATCCTAGCTGAGTGGTTTTGAAAGACAAGTTTTCCCCATTCTACAGGGAAGTTTTTTCCCTTGCATCCCAACCTTCATCAATTCAGTCGCATCACTATCTAAAATAACACAAGTGAGGTCCTTGAAATGAAGAGAATAATTTTCTCTAACATTTGTCCTATACTAAGTAGGCTCAAACTGATTTTAGGCACAAACAAAACATTAGCTATGAGTTTAATACCTGTTTTGGTTTGGACAACTATTTCCCCTTTGCCTTTCACCTCCAACAGCTCACTATTTCCCACCTTCACCTTGGATTGATAGCCCTCATCTAGATTCATGAAATTGCTGGCATTTGGGGTCATATGGTTAGTGCAGACACTGTCAATCAACCACACGTCAGGGCTGTTTGCAACCATTCATTCTGAGACAACAAATAGCTTCTCTGTACTCTCTTGTGTCTGTTGGGAAGTTTCCACTACTTGAGCTTGCTGGTTCTGCTGATTCCCCTAGTTCTTACACACTCTTTCAATGTCTCCAAATTGTTTACAAGACCTACATTGTATGCTAGGCCTGAACTAGCATTTGTTTTCAGAGTGGTTCTTTTTCTTGCAATGTAGAAAGCGAGCAAAAGTTCTTGCACCTGCTGTTAGAGTCATGAAAGTGACTCTACTTTGGTGACAAAAAGACCCTATGTGTAATTGAATTGAAGTTATATTGAGACAATTAAGAGAAATTATGAATTTATGTTTAAAAATCATATTTTGAGTTTTTCTTACTAATTTGGCATGTTTAGACTGAAATTTGAGATTGTGTAAGTTGATATTAGGATGTCATTTATTTTCTAGGGTTGATGTTGTCTCATTTATGCCATTCAGGGGTCAAATTGTCATAATCTTGGGGTTGATTTTGTCACTTTCAAACATGTAGGGACCAAAATGATATTTTACATTTTGTTCTATAAAAAGAAGATGAAAAGTCGCGTACAGGGGAGGCTGTTCACCCAGATTTCTGGTGAGCTCCGCGACCCTTCATCTCCCTCCGGCGACGATTCATCTCCCCATGCACCGATCCGTCATCAGCCACCGCAAGCCGCCACCGTGAAACATCACACAGCCGTGACGGTTCGTCTCCCACCACCGCGTCGTTTCGTCTTCCCGACCAGTTTTGGCCTTTTTTCAATGATGTTCCAGCTCCCCAAGGGTAGATCTTCATTCCCCACGGCCGGATCTACACTTCCCTTGCTTCAGCCGCCAGGAAAACCGCCGGAATCCGCGATTTTGCCGCCGCGCCTCTTTATCTTCCAGCCCAGATCCTGCTCATTTCCGGTGACTTCTCACCTCCCTAGGACCTGATATGAACTCCCCATCACTAGAGCTTTCCATCGGTACCTTCGGATCCCATTTCCGCCACCGTTTTCCGAAAGACCCGACGAAAAATTAACGTTTTCTCGCGAAGTGTGGCTGTTCGTATTTCGGGCTTTCCGTTGGTCGTTTTCGGCCCTTCTTCGCATCATATCACTGTCGGTTACCTCCTCTTCGCCATGATCAGCTTCATTTCCACCGTTTCAGCCTCCGTCATCACCACCATGAGCGGCGTAGTTCCCGTTGGTTGTCACGGTGTAGGCGAGATCAAGATTGACTCCATTGATCTCCTCATCAGCTCTCGACTAGTTGGATGAGCCCGAATTTGGATATTTGGTTAAGTTTCTTGTATTCAGATTATATTTGTTTTCGTTTCAGTTTGTTTGCGATGCTTTAATATTATTCTGATGCTCGACGTGTTGAATTGATAATGTCCATTGAGAACGTTTATTGATATATAACTTTTCGCATAATTGAATGTCGGTTTGAGATTATTGAATGTTCATTATGACTTTAAATTGCTTCGGTACTGATTGCAATCAAGTTGTAGTAGCGTTTAATATCATTTCTACTAGGAATGCATTTGTTGTGTAATTAGTTGATTGGATGATACAGGTTGATAGGTTGTACTTGTTAACGTTGTACCAACTAGTGGTGTCTAAGGGTTTAGTGTTTTTCGGTTAGTCGATGATAGTCTTTAACCAATCGATCCATAACTAAGACGACGGGGAGATAGGATAGATTATACCTAGATTGCCGGAAGCCATTTCATTGATTTGCCTAGCCTTTTAGGTTTAGGAAATTGAAGAGCGAGGAGAGGAATTGTGAGAGTTGGTCTTGAGTCAAACCAAACCCGTAGCGACAACGCTTTTAATATTGAGTTTTAGTTAGCAATTTATTTAATGCTTTTAATTTCTTGTAAGTAATTAGTTTCCTTAGTTTTAATCAATCATTTTGCCAATTTCTCTTTCGTTAACTCAAATATACATTAGGTCGTTAGTCTTGCTCTCTGTGGATTCAACCCTGCTTACCGCTAACTACGGTACTTAGGTTTAATTTTGTGACCGTGACGACCGGTCTAACACCTACATTCTTTCATCCTTGATTGTTCACCTTTTCTTTTCCCTTATTCTCTCTAGCATACCTCGCCTTCACCTTGAAATCCCTTCTTTTTTTGGCTTCCAAACATAGCTCCCTCACCCAAATCTTCCTGCCTCAACAACCTCCTCTGTTCTTATGCTTGAAGGGAATGCACAAGTTCAGCTAGGCTGATTTGGGACAGGTCTTTGGAGTCTTCAAGTGAGGAGATTTTTGCTTCAAATCTTTCGGGTAGACTAAACAAAACCTTCTCCACAATCCTCTGATCAGTTAACTCTTCACCAAGTAGTTTAATCTTGTTCACCACATTCATTAATCTATCCACATACTCCTTGACATTTTCAGTTTCTTGCATTTTGAGCATTTCAAACTCTCTTCTCAAGTTTAGGATTTGTATGTTTCTGGTTTGACTACTTCCCCCAAACTCCTCCTTGAGCTTATCCCAAACTTCTTTAGGAGTATCACATGCCTTGCCTTGGAGAAAACCTAGTCGGTTATTGCAGAATGGATGCAGGAGAGTGCTCTTGGAGCCTTTACTACCTCTTCTTCATGTATCCTAATCTGATTCAGTGTTGGGTTTGCTCCAAGTTGAGGGATTTATTTCTCTTCCTCCACATATTGCCATAAGGAATGGCCTCTCAAGTAGGTCTTCATTTTGACAGCCCAAACATGGTATTGCTCACCATTAAAGATAGGTGGAAAAAGAGGTGTTGGATTTGTTGCCATGAAGGAGATCTTAAGGGAGTAGAGTTGTGTTTGAAGAGTTGAGGTTTTAGTCTGGAAACTCACGGTGGCTCTAATACGAAATGATGGTTTTAGAGGCTGGAGAATCCTAAGGAAAAGCACTGCTAAGAAGTTGGTACACAATAAAAAAATTGAATACGGGAATTGTGTATCTCCATTGAACAATAATGCAAATAATATACATGGTTTGCACTACTATTACACCTACTTTGCAGCAGGCTTACAATCAAAATAAATCAGGCATGCTTTGCTAACTACTACAGACACATCACATTACAAAACACCTAACCAGTTGATTTACAGCTGAATTCAACTAAATTAACATTACATTGATTAAAAGATTCAACTCTAAAGAATTACAGTAGAACCAAAAACACTACAGCATCAATTTAAACTTTGCCACAACCTTGCAGCATCAGATTCCAAAAGTTGACATCTTACATGCAGTTTTTAGCATAATATCAGCTTGATCAATAAGTACCAACCTCGACAAGTATATGTGCTTGTTGGATCATCTTTAGGGTAACTATAAGCATTCAGACATCTATCCTTAAAAAGCCTGGAATAATTTGTAGGTCCACAATTACTAGAATTACAACAATATTGATCGCTCTTGAAAATAGGACATGCCCCATTACATCCACCAAGGACCCTCAGCGCAATCAGACATTGCCTAATAATATCCCCTACATATTTGATCACACTGTTGCACCCTCCGGACACCGAGCTAAATTCCATTGGAACATTAAACCCATCAATATTAAAAATATCAAAGAAATCAAGGTCGTTGTATTGGTTTAGTGCGTATTCAGCTAAGGTGTTTGGGGGTGAACCATAGCCTTGACATTGGAAGAAGCCCCCTACAGTCACTAGTTTGGCAACGCCCACGCCCAGCTGCGTCAAATTGGCAACCCGTCTGAGCCCATATACGGGCTGCTGTTGTTCCAGGGTTCACGTTAAGGAGCCAATTTTGGCCACGATGAAGTCTTCTTGCTTCCACTGGGGGAGGTAGCTGCCCAGACTATGTAGGGGCAATTTTTTATGACATTGAAAGTGGCTGCATTCACTATAGTGAAGTAGAGAAAGAGTATGAGAAGCAAAGAAGACATTGATTGAGAGGATATTGAAGAAGCAGATGTGATGAGTGTCGGTGTGTGTTTTGAGGAACTACTAAGGGCTTCATATAGCGATAGTGTGGTGGTAATTTCGTCATGGAAGACTTCATGGTCAAGGACCTATATTAGCTATATTGATGTATGGCACATGATGTCATGCTACAATGATTTCCAAAGAAAGCATTTATATGGATTCATACATGTTCCCTGTTTTTAGTCAAGTATTCGATAGTCCACTTTAGGAAGCATCACTTTGCAATGGTGCAAAAAGCCTGTTTTTAGTCAGGTTTTCGAGAGAGTCCAATTAACGAGGAAGCAACACTTTGGAATGATTTCGAAAGGGATGGTTAAAAACCCTGACAAATTAGGCATTTGGAAAAATTAGGTCATATTGGTGGGGAGTCCATAGAAAATTGTTGGGTTGGAGGTGGGGCATAGGGAAGTTTCTTCCCACTATATCAGGGATGGTTATGAGGGTGCGTAAAGATGTCTATGCCCGTAAAACTCATAGTCATCCTTACTCACCCTGATAATAATTTATAAACACATTAACTAATTTTTTTTTTAATTAAATATATGTTTTATACATATGATTTGAATAATTTTTTCTTCATGCTTCATTTGACATGATTGACAACAACTCAATGAGGCACACCCCAAATTTTATGGCATGTATACAATGATGGCATTTGTACTAGGCATTAGACCAGGCCAAACAGGTCCAGACCCACGGGTCGACCCATACCCGAGTAAAAAATATAGGATATGGGTCTAATGTATTGAACCCATTTTTTCAGATCCGTACCCAGCCCAGCCCGTTCTCCTCTCTCTGATCGTCGCCATCTCCTCTCTCTCACAGTCGCCACTCGCCATCTCCTCTCTCTCACCGTCACAACTCTCCTCTCTCACTGTCTCACATCATCACCATCGCCGTCAACATCTCCTCTCTCACACATCCACTATTGCAGATCGGTGAGTTCTTACCAAAGATTGTATCAAGTGTAAAGTATATAAACGCCTTTTAAGCTTTGATAATTTGACTTAAAAGTAGGTAATGATTTGGATTCATCCATCAGATATCCTCCTCAATTGTTTTAACAATTTTGCTTGTAAAATAATAGCTCTATAAACATGTTTCTTTTTTCAATCAAGTTAGAGATTCTATGTTTACATAACAACAAGGCGTTATTTAATCTAATACAGATTAAAATAACAAGGTTTTTTTTTAAGTCTATGGCTTGTAATGCTATATGTGTGTTTGGTGTTTGTAAAAATTTCTGTGTGAATTTTATGATGCAGGGGTTTTGATTTTAAGATAGCTTTTTATGTTAGGTCTTACTGGTTTTGCTATATGTTTTACTTTGATGAAGTTTTGTTTATGGAAAAGACTTGCAGAGAAGAACATAGGAAGTGATTTTGTGAACATTATTGGCTTTTCGAGTTTTGTTTTATGCGAAGATAGTTGATTAAGTTAAGTTTGTTATCGTAGTTCTAAGACTAAAGGTTCTAGATTTTTGGGAATCTTAGCTTCAGCTGCTTTGATGAAACACAGAGAAAAATAAGTGGAGAAAATATGTTGAGGCTAGTGAAAGATATTGTGATTGAGCTGAAGTGAGAACACTAGAGCTACTCTATTATGATTGACAACAACTCAATGAGGCACACCCCAAATTTTATGGCATGTATACAATGATGGCATTAGTACTAGGCAATAGGCATACAGAAAACCTTGTAAAAGTGTATCTGCAGCAAGTATAGACTTTAATAAATTATATATATACATGGATAAGAAGAGATTTTTATTTTAAAAAACAATAATATGTAAATAGAAACAGGAATTATATAATAGAAAAAATTAAGAAGATTATACATATCTTTTGATTTTAAAATATGTTTAAAAAAATATAATAAACCTAAGAATTTAATTGATGCATATATCTAGGTGGGTGATGTTATGGCGATCAAATTGTCTTGTAGACCAGTCAATAAATGTGTTTACTTTCAGTCTTTAGCTAGTTAGATGATCGAGCCCATATGGTCAAGTACTTGATTTGGTCAAGTTCTCTAAGGTAATTGTCCTTCGATAGAATCAATATATGCCCCAAAGACAGAAAATATGGACAATGCAAATTACAAAGGCATGAAAAATCCTGATAATGTAGTATTGTAGGAGATTGGTCATGAAATATGCTAAAACTACAATTATAAGGTGATGTATTGTTGCCTGTCATGAAAATTGTTATAATAATAATCCCTAGGGTTGGTCTAGCATTTAAAGAGGTTTGTTAACACCCAGGTTACCCAAAAAAAAAAAAAAAAACTACTCCAATAATAGGGTTTAATATTTGTTACTCGACTTTAGCTTTTGGATTAACTCCATAAAAGTAATATTGTGTTAATCTAAACTGTCGTGGTATTATTGTCCTTAGATACTGTACCCAGTGATAATCCGAGGATTATACTATTTTATTTAGACTTTTTAGTCAGATTTTGGATACTTCTTAGTTCGTTTATGCCTGAATTGCTACTTAATTTCACATATTTTCTATTTCAGGCCAAAACGTGTATTTTGAGTGAATCGGATTGGAGTTTCTAGACCCAGAAGCAATCGAATCTTAGAATATGGGAAAGTTCTGAAGCGAATTTGAAGCATTATGAAGCTTGTTCCCATGGGAAAGCATCGAAGATCGAAGATTCAAGCAAGGAAGCAAGCAGAGGGCAATTTTGTAAATTCAGAATTTTTCAGGAAGGTTCGCCGTGGCGAAAGAAGCTAGGCATGAGATTCCACTTTAGCTCATCGCCGCGGCAAAATTCTTTCTTCCCCGGGGCAAAGTCTGCAAAATTTTGTTTCTCCAAAACGCACAGTTTTATTTTAGGAAAGGTTTTAGGTTTTTGGGCGAACTATATAAGAGAAACCTTGCCATTTTGAGGGGGGTTCGTTTGTGGTCACCTGGTTTTCGTTTTGTTTTAGAATAGCTTTGACATTTTTGGAGAAAAAGTGAGAAGATTGGGGATTTAATCTTGTGGATTCTTCCACTAGGGGAGATCTCTGTTCTTTTCTCTTTGTTTCAATATGTTGAATGCTATGTTTATTGTTTTTCTAGCTATTTGTGTTAATTTAGTTATTAACTAACCCATTTTGGGTTAGGGTTTTGATGTAATTTGGATTTCTATGGATTAATCAATTGATTATTGTTACTTTTATATTCTATTGCATAGATTATGTGGTTATTCGGATTCTTATTGATTTTATTTGTTGAACATGATGAGATTGAGAAATGAATCATGTTGAGCTTCTTGGGTAATCACCATTGTAGTATTGACCGCTAGAGATAGGTTTATGAATCAATGAAGTCAATCTAGGATTCCATTAGCTTAATTAACTTGGAACTATTAATCTTCAAATTTTTGGGTGCGGAAGTTTAATAGGGAAAGGTAGGAATTCATAGCTTGAGAAGGTATGTTTGAAAACTTAGCAAATTTGATTTACAATCCGTGCATGTGAGTGTAGAAGTAGCATAGTTTGGAGAATTAAGCCATAGAGTCCGAATGAAATCAAAACCCTAACCGTTTGCTTTACTTGATATTACTCTTGCTTTAATCTTGCTTTCATTAATTAGTTATTGAATTACATAGTAGATTTTGCTTTCAGTTTAGCTTTAGATTCTCCCATAAATCCAAACACTTTCGGTTTCTCCAACTTGAAAACAAATAGGAAAATCAGTGCTTAGCAACCAATCCTTGTGGGAATGATACTCACTCATCACTTTATTACTTTGTGCGACTAGTGCACTTGCTATATTGCATGTTGTAAAATCAACGCATCACCCAGTACCCAGTAATCATACTTAGTTACATGATATAAGAAATTAATTGGAAACTATTGCTATGGATAATTCCCAGCCAATTAAGTCATGCATTTGCAGCAAACTTCAATATTTACAGATGTTCCCCATCACTTTAATTCATACTCGAGTTCGCATTAGGGCAAAATCATAATGTAAAGCTTCCTAATTTACGAACACTAGGTGCAGATGTTTCATTTCATAAATAGATTTTGGATTGAAAACTGTTGGGTTTCCATATATTTCCTATTCATGCACTGTTTCCATCGCTATCAATATCACAAACTAAAACGTAAAACCTTTCCAACGATGAAGATACTAAACATTTCAAACACAATAGAAGCTTTTTGAAATAATTGACAAATTAAACTCAAAATTTACCTAATATCCTAAAGTAGGGGACATTTCATTTGCAGTCTGGTTTAATTTCATCGCTGTATGGAAAAAAATTGCATTGGTCCTGACAAGGCCCAATAACAAAATGGATAGAACATGGCCCAAGGCCTTAGCCCAATTTTGGTTGGGCCTATGCTCAAATCCACCTTGCAAACTGCCCTCTCTATGAGTTGGCTACCCTGTATGATAAGATAAGATAAGCTAAGCTGGGTCAAGCCCACAGTAGTCCAAAAATAGGAAGTAGAATCTTATTTTGTTCCCACTTCTGTCAGGATCCTGGATCTCAATCATAAATGTTAAGCTTAACTTAATAAGGAAAAGAGATCCAATTTCTTTCCTAATGACAACTCCATTACCTAGTATGACTTAGAGTCCTACTAGGATTCGAACCTCTAGGATTCACTATATAAGTAGGGGCAGATTCCTTTATTATTGATTCAGAAATCACCTACTAGTTCTAGTACTCTCACCCTTAAGGTCTCAGAATATTCCTATGACATCCCAATGCTACTCGAGTCCTTACAACTGCAAAAGCATCCCCTGAAGGTCCCTTAGATTGTTAGTGTCTTGCATCGCAAGATTTGATCCTCATAATTGTAATCGTAGATTTTACCATCTACAATTTGGCGCCCACCATGGGGCCTTGACAATTTTTCGATTCAGAACAACCTGCTCATTCTGCTCCTCCTTCCCATTCGACTATCATGACCAATAACACTGAAACCCCAACGCCCGATGTCATGGCACAGATTACGGCTCTCACTGCTCTAGTGGAAGAGAGCAACAACAAGTATCACAAGCCTTGGAAGCTCAGAACATTGCCATCCGCACGGAGAACAATGCTCTTCAAGATAAGGTAACCCAATTTTACTGTTTGGATTGGTCTTTTAACCAACATAAAACATCCTCCTCTCGATCCCCCATTTAACCCAGACAGTTGTTCCTCACCCCAGATAATGGCGTCTCCACTCACCTGACCCCTCTCATCCTACAACTCCAACCACCACTATGCCACCACCTGAACCGAACTAAGCCATCACCACTCCACCCTATCACTCACTCGCCCTCTGAAACACTCTCCCAAGCTACCATTACCCCAACTACTAAACACGCTTTTACCCACCAAACACATCCCATGCATTTTGAGATCGAGCAACTGAAACGAACTCTTCGATTTAACTTACCTTGCCCTTTTAAATGTTTCGAGGACTCGTGATCAGTATGGATGACGAACTCTATGGGCCACAAGTAATGTTGCCATGTTTCCACTGCCTTCACCAATGCGTAAAGTTCCTTATCATACGTACGACAATTCAAGGCTGCTTCCATTCAATTTTTCACTGAAATACGCTATGGGTCTCCTTTCCTGCATAAGAACAACTCCAATGCCAATACATGATGCATCACACTCAATTTCAAAAGCTTTAGTAAAATTAGGTAAAACAAGTAAAGGCGTAGAACTCAATCTATCCTTAATCATTCTAAATGCACACTCTTGTTCTTCACCCCACTAAAACCCTAAAGACTTTTTAATGACTTCTGTCAATGGTGTAGCTTGTGTACTAAAATCTCTCATAAATCGCCTATAAAAACTAGCTAAAACATGAAAACTCCTAACCTCGGTGATGGAGGTCGGTGTCGGCCACTCCTGAATAGCCTATACCTTTTCCTTATCCACCTCAACACCTCTAGATGACATGAGAAACCCTAGGAATACAACCTGGTCCGTGAAAAAGGAACACTTCTTGAGATTAAAGTAAAGCTTTTCTCATCTCAAAACACTTAACACATCACGCAAGTGTCCTAGATGCTCATCTTGACTCTTACTGTACACTAAGATATCATCAAAGTAGACAACTACAAATTTTCTAATGAATGCATGCAAAACATGATTCATGAGCCTCATAAACATACTAGGTACGTTAGTCAAACCAAAAGGCATAACTAACCATTCATATAAACCATGTTTTGTTTTAAAAGCAGTTTTCCACTCATCTCATTCTTTCATGCGAATTTGATGATATCGGCTCTTAAGATCAATTTTAGAGAACAAACAAGATCCATGCAACTAGTCCAACATATCATCTAACCTAGGAATTGGATAGCGATACTTTACAGTGATTTTATTGACCGCTCGACAATAAATCCACATCCTCCACGTCAATCCTTTTTTAGCACAAGTATGATTGGAACTACACATGAACTCATGCTCTCTCATACATATCCCTTCTTTATCAACTCTTCAACTTCCCTTCCAAATCTCCCTCGTCTCGTCGGGATTGCTTCTATAGGCTGGTCGATTAGGGATCAATATGCTAGGAATGAAGTCGATTTGATGCTTGATTCCACTAATGGGTGGTAATCCATCTGGTGTATCCTCTAGGAATTGTTAGGAAACAATCTAAACCCATGGCAGCAAAAAACAAAAATAAAACAACGATCGATTCCATTTTAAGCCAAGATCAGGATATGGATATTACAGATAATATGTTAAATCAAATATTCTGTAGAATATGAACGATTAGAGCAAAGATTTGGAGTTCATACATACATTTGGAGGCTCCTTCGAACTTGTCCCTAACTGGGTTTGCTACCGATTCAAAGTAGAATCGAACCAGCGGTAGTCCACATGAAGATAACCCGAAGAGCTAAAGAGGGATTTGCTAGGTCCTCTTTAGCCTCAAGAATCAAGAACAAGAATAAACTAAATTTGATTCAATCAAAATAAAGTGGTGTGGGGTAGAGAGAAAGGGGCTAGAGCTTTTCAATCAATGAATATAAAATGACTTAATGAATAGTCTTATTTACTTCATAGAACACATGCACTTATATAGTGCATGTTAAACCCTATTCCACTTAGGAATAGGCTTAGGCACTAACCCAAACAACCCCTATGTCCAAACAACCTCCCCATTTAGATATTTTTATTTTAACTATTATTATTTCAATTAAATTCAATTAATATATATAAAATATATTAACATTTAAGAATAACAATAATTCATTTAAATATATGCATGCACATATTTAAATATAATCTCACTTATTTAATTTTAATATCAAATTAAATAAAGGCAATAACCTCAGCAAATTTAATTGCACTGTGAGATTACCAAAACACCATTTCGCCAAAAAAGACGAAAATGCCCTTTACACAAACTGCTTTTTAAATTATCTTCTATGCGTGTGACCCGTAGACTCTTCGTCATACCGGCAGTGTGCAGTATCGCGAATTAACACCAATTAATCGTCTCACTACACACATACCAAGATTGACCCCTAGCAAGGCATCATGGCCACTCGATAGATTCGGATTCAGAGAAGTAGCTACCTATCAACGATATGGTTACCGTACAATTCAATCTTTCATCATCTGTTATCTCATCGAGGCCGAGGCCAAGGCACATAAATAGTGTCAACCTCAGTTATTGTAGATATGTATGTACTCAATTACTGGACTAATGACCAGAATTATAGACTCGATTGACCAACAACTAAATCCCACTATGGCCACAGTTTTAGTGTCATTGCCATTTACTGAATTGCACTGTGAGATAACTTCTCCCGTACCCGAGAGTGATGAATCCTTTGTTGATCCACCATAGTCTTGATACACTCTTTGATGCAGCCAATCACTACCGTATTGATAGCTCTAAATAAAACTGCATTGGGCTAGTGTCAAACTACACCAATCAGTGCATCAAGGCGTTCGGTGATCTCAAGTCTAAGGATCACATGCACCACCATTCGTTAGAGGATTCGTTCCATAGACACTAGGGTTACCATCCATATGGAATCCTCTTGTGGGTCAATCCAGAGAACTTGCATATAGCAAATACCCATGTGTTGCACCAAGTTGTCACCAAACAACCTTGACAAGTAAGATTAGTCACTGCTTTCGATAGGGTCATTTAACACTATGATAGCCTTATTGTATTATTTGTGCCCTTACTTCAGAATAATACTGGGGCTAGAGACGTTTCTAGAGTGGCGACCATATGTGCTCATAGGGTTGTCACTATCAAGATTTGAAACACTTGATACCCTTGTCATGGTTCTACCATTCTAAGGACATATATCAATACATACAATATGATTTACGCGATATAGTATAAAATGTCTTTTATTGGTCAATGAACATTATTACAAAGAGTCAATTCTATAATAATTTATTGGCTCTAGGGTACCTACTCTAACAATCTTCCACTTGCACTATAGCCAATCATTCATGTATTTAATACCAAATGGTCTCAAGTGCTATTCATGTTTCTACTATGACAGAGGCTTTGTTAGTGGATATGCGAGATTATCGTCATTATGCACTTTATTGATCTACACATCTTTCCTCTCAACTATTTCTCTGATGAGATGGACTCGTCTGAGTATGTGTCTGGACTTTTGATGAGACCGTGGTTCCTTGGCTTAAGCGATTGCTCTATTGTTGTCACAATATATGTTTGTTGGATCAACATTCGTGGAAACCACACCGAGTTTGGTGACAAACTTCTTAATCTAGACTACCTCCTTGGCCGTATCTGATAATGCAATATACTCAGCCTCCATTGTAGAGTCCGCTATAGTGCTTTGCTTGGAGCTCTACCAGTTCACTGCACCCCCATTGAGACAAAATACAAACCCTGATTGCAATCGATAATCCTCTTTGTCCATTTGGAAACTAGCATCACTATATCCTCTCACAGTGAGCTCATCTTCCCCTCCATAAAGCAAGAACATATCCTTAGTCCTCTTTAGGTACTTAAGAATGTTTTTGATAGCCATCCAGTGATGCTCACGTGGATCCGATTGATATCTACTACAAGTGCTCAAAGCACATGAGACATCAATCTGAGTATGTAACATGGCATACATGATAGATCCAATTGCTGATGCATATGGGATCGTCTTCATCTTATCTCTCTCATCTTACATTCTAGGACACATATCCATGGAAAGATAAACACCATATGACATCGGAAGAAATCCCTTCTTGGATTCTTCCATACTGAATCTTTTCAGTACTTTGTCAATATATGCACTTTGACTTAGGCCAAGCAACCTATGTAATCTATCACGATAGATCCTTATTCCAAGGATGTAGGCTGCTTCCCCTAAGTCCTTCATGGAGAAGCATTTGGATAACCAAGTCTTTACCAATTGCAAGTTTGGTATATCATTCCTAATTAGAAGTATGTCATCGACATACAACACCAAGAATGCCACTGTGCTCCCACTCACTTTCTTGTAAACACAAGGCTTATCTTCGTTCTTGATAAAATTTAATTCTTTTACAGCTTCATCAAAACGAATGTTCTAGCTCCTTGAAGCTTGCTTGAGTCCATAAATGGATCTCTGCAACTTGCACACCCTATTAGCTTGCCCATCAAGAACGAAACCATCGGGTTGTGTCATATACACATCCTCTTCAAGGTTTCCGTTCACGAAAGTTGTTTTAACATTCGTTTGCCAAATCTCATAGTCATTATATGTAGCAATCGCAAGCATAATCCGGATGGATTTAATCATGGCGACCAACAAAAAGGTTTCTTCATAGTCAATACCATGAATTTGTTTGAAACCTTTGGCAACCAGTCGTTCCTTATAAGTATGTATCCTTGCCATCCATGTTAGTCTTCTTCTTGAATACCCATTTACACCCTATGGGTTTTAACCCTTCAGTTGGTTCCACTCGAGACCATGCTTGGTTCTGGTACATGGAGTCCATCTCAGATTTCATGGTTTCAAGCCATTTAACAGAATCTGGATCCAATATAGCGTTTTCGTAGGTTATGGGTTTATCGTCTTGGTAGACTAGTACGTCACCATGTTGAGTCATGAGATAACCGTATCTCTAGGGCTCATGGCGTACTCTCCCAGATCTACGTAGCTCCTATGCTACCTGAGGTGGTTCACTTTAATCCACAAGTTGTGGAGTAACCTCCTCCTGATGTTCAACCACTTCCTGTGGCACATCATCCCGTCATTTGTCTAGTATATTTTGTGGTTCTAGAACTTCATCAAGTTCTACTTTTCTCCCACTAGTACTTCTTAGAAAAAAATTCCTTTCCTAGAAAGACACTAGTATGAGCAACAAAAATTTTACGCTCTTCTAGGTGGTAGAAATAGTATCCTTTGGTCTCCGTTGGATACCCCTACAAATATACATTTACTCTGGCCCAGCTTGTTCGAAGTCAATTTCTTGGCATAAGCTTCGCAAACCCCAAATCCTTAGATAAGACAAATTAGGGCTTTCGCCCTCATCCATAGTTCATATGGTGTCTTATCTATAGACTTTGATGGCACACAGTTCAAACCGTGAGTCACAGTCTCTAGGTCATAACCCCAGAATGATGCAAGTAGATTACTTAAACTCATCATGGACCTAACCATATCGAGTAAGGTCCTATTCCTCCTTTCGGATACTCCATTGTGTTAGGGTGTATACGGAGGGGTGAGTTGTGATACTATCCCACATTCCTTTAGGTATTCAGAAAACCTTGAGCTTAAGTGTTCACCTCCTCTATCCTACCGAAGAGCTTTAATACTTTTGCCCAACATATTATGTACTTCATTCCTAAATTCTTTGAATTTATCAAAGGCTTCAGATTTATGTCTCATAAAATAGATATAACCATATCTATTGAAATCATCAGTAAATGTGATGAAGTATGAATATCCACCTCTGGCCTCAACTGTCAATGGACCACATACATCACTACGGATGATGCCTAACAGGTCAGTAGCCCTTTCACTTTGTCTTGTGAAAGGCAACTTGGTCATCTTGCCTACAAGGCATGATTCGCATACCTCAAATGACTAAAAGTCAAAAGGTCCAAAACTCTATCCCTTTGAAGTTTTGCAATGCGGGTCTTATTAACATGACCCAATCTACAGTGCTAGAGGTATGTTTGGTTTTGATTGCTATGTTTAGATTTCTTGGTTTCAAGATTGAGAATATCCTTATTGTATAAATCAAGAACATATAGCCCGTTATGTAACCTTGCAATTCCAAATAGAATACCATTCAAACTAAAGGATCCATTAGATATCTCAAAATGATACCCTATATTATCCAAAGTGGATACTGAAATAAATTTCTAGAAATAGAAGGCACGTAATAACAGTTATGTAGTTTTAACAACAAGCCCGTAGGCAAAGATAAACAGTAAGTCCCTACAGCTAATGCAGCCACATGTGCTCCATTTCCAACTCGTAGGTCCACCTCTCCCTTGGCAAGCACTCTACTTTGCCTTAGTCCCTGAAGTCGAAGCATCTAACTTCTTCTTGCTTGCGAGGAAAGCCTTGTAGTGTTTCCTCCAGTGGCCAGGCTTGCCACAATAGAAGCAGACTACTTTCCCGCTCTTTCCAATGCCACCCTCAGGCTTGAGAACATCTTGTCCTTTGGGCTTGGGCTTGGGCTTGGGATTGGCCTTGGCCTTTCCCTTGGCCTTACCCTTTCCTTTACTGGTAGCTACCAGTAAAACAGGCTTGGCTTCTTCAAGTCCTGCTCTGTAGTCCTTAGCATGTTCAAAAATTTCGATAGGGTTTTCATCATTGTGTTCATATTGAAGTTCATTATGAACGGTGCATAAGAGTTAGGCAAGGATTGTAGAATTAAATCCACTTGTAATTTTGCATCCAACTCAAACCCCAAAGTCTCAAGCCTCTCCATGTGCTCAATCATTTTGAGCACATGAGGGCCAACTTGGGCTCCTTTAGTCAGGCGACTTCCAAACAGTGTTTTCGACACCTTGTACCTCTCATGTCAAGCATTTCCCTTCATAAAGCTCCCTAAGGTGGAGAATAATGGCAGCAGTCCATATTCTCATGCTGCTTTTGAAGCATTGGTGTCATAGATGCTAACATCAAGCATTGAATGCCATCAGCATCATCAAGGAACTTTTGATAAGTATCCCTTACTTCCTGAGTGGCATCAGGATCGGGATCAGGATCAGGATCAGGATCAGGATCAAGCTCAGCCATGCATGGCTTATCAAGAATATACAATTTCTTTTTGGACTTGAGTATAATCCGAAGATTACGATACCAGTTTGAGAAATTGGATCCATCCAACCTGTTTTCTTTCTCGATTATCGGTCGTAGGTTCAAAATGCTCATTTTGGTGAATCTACAATTGTAGAAAAGAAAAAGTCATTATAAAGTTCATTATTATTTATTATGGTCTTTTATTAAACTACACTCCCACTATTTTTCTCAAGTCAATAGTCCTCACTATTAACTCAGGAAAGCCCATTGGCTTTCCTAGTGGATTGAGATCCCATCTGGCCTATTTAAACCTTCGCTTTGGCGAACAAGCCAAAATGGGTTGATTAAGTAGGCCAACAAACTTAATCCACACCAGTTGATAGCTCCCACGCTATCAACCTCAAATGTGAAGAAGCCGAACAAGCCAATCACACAATCCAATGGCCTAGCCATCATCCTCAAGTGTGATTCTCAGTATGAGTAGATTGGACACTACATGTCGCCATGTACACATAACAAGTGTACTTCTCTACTTTGCCTATGGCTCGTTTATCAACCTTCGCTTTGGCGAACAAGAAAAACAATCATTTTAAGTCGACCCATCACCATTAAGGAAAACTCCAATGAATTTTAACCTCCCACTTGTAGAAGTGTACCTTTCGCTTTGGCGAACAAGGTTCCGACGAACAGTGGTTTGATTAAAACCATGGTGATGGAAGGCATATATGACTTAATATACTTTAATTGAGGGTTTTTATTTAATGTCTCACCAGATTATTATCTTTATTAGAATGACATTGTTTGGCATGTTATTGAACATTCAACCTTAACACGCATTCTAAACAAAATATTAAATGTGTCGGTACATGGCCCAACTAAAACTGATTTCCTCGAGCCTAGAGGAATCGATAGGTCACCTAAGGACCCTGTAATAAAATCTTCAGTCTTCAAGTGTGATTGTCTTTTCCTTGATCCATCTTCAAGTACATTTCAAAACATCATTCTAAATTTACAGTGAAAATAATTATACAAAAATCTTTACATCAATAAATTTAGAAACCTCGATTTACATTCAAGGGGAACGGGATGAGAAAAGAATATACATCTAGAAGGGGAGAAAGGCAAGACATGTAGGACCTATTTAAAAATTATAACTATACATACCCAAAAGTTTTAAAACATTCACCATAGGTCTAAGGCTCATGTACTGGGAACCATGCAATATACAAATAAGTACATGGCATACATTCAAAAACAATCAATTTTTGAATTGGGTGGGTGAATTATTAATTCCCCTCTGATAATTTATGGATTTACGTTTGGTCCAAAAGTTCTGAAACTTTTCATTTTGGCCCCTAGCGCACTCGAAAGTATGCTCACCGCAACGTGCGCTAGTCATCGCCACGCACATGTCAATGTGCGATTGCCGCGATGAGCATGCATTTTGTTAGTCCTCATGTTGGACTACGATCGTCGCAGCGATGGGTTATATGGCCATGACGAGCATTGATTTATCAATCAACATGTACAACGAAAAACAAAGATCACGCAGCGATGGGTTATATCGTCGTGGCGGCGTGCATTGATTTGTAACAAATCAGTTCAACCAGCCACATAAAAATACGCCAAGCGGATTTTGCAATCCAATCTCATGATTTGATCTCAACAAAATTCCAATTCCTAATTTACCAATCTTGCAGATCATCAACAAATTAATTAATCAAGTATTTTGAATCAATTGATTTCCCAAAACATGCTCTCAAAGAAAAATTTGTACAAATTTAACAAATCAACATGTTATCAAATAAACATTATACTGTAAATCTAGTATCCTAGGCTCTGATACCATTGTTAGGAAACGATCTAAACCCATGGTAGTGGAAAACAAAAATAAAACAGCGATCAATTCCATTTTAAGCCAAGATCAGAAATACAAATATTACAAATAATATGTTAAATCAAATATTCTGCAGAATATGAACGATCAGAGTAAAGATTGGAGTTCATACGCATGTTTGGAGGCTCCTTCAAACTTGTCTCTGACTGGGTTTGCTACCGATTCAAAGTAGAATGGAACCGCGTAGTCCACATGAAGATAACCCGAAGAGCTAAAGAGGGATTTGCTATATCCTCTTTAGCCTCAAGAATCAAGAACAAGAATCAAATAAATTTGATTCAATCAAAATAAAGTGGCGTGGGATATAGAGGAAGGGGCTGGAGCTTTTCAATCAATGAATAAAAAATGACTTAATGAATAGTGTTATTTAATTTATAGAACACATGCACTTATATAGTGCATGTGAAACTCTATTCCACTTAGAAATAGGAATAGGCTTAGGCACCAACCCAAATAGCCCCTATGTCCAAAAAGCCCATTTAGATATTTTTATTTTAATTATTATTATTTCAATTAAATTCAATTAATATATATAAAATATATTAACATTTAACAATAACAAATGTTAATATATTTTATATATATTAATTGAATTTAATTGAAATAATAAATTTTTCTAAGTTTTTCTCTCAACTCATTCTCGCCGTTAAGTTCACTTTTGTATGTGCGTCCGGTGTCGGAATCGAACAATCCACCCACCGTTGGAAAGAGTTTTGAATGAGATTTATGGTCGTTTCATCACTTGCCAGTAGTCGCTGTGTATTTCGCCGGGATTTGTGGCCGTGAAATTCACGGAATCTGCAGATCTGCTCGTTCGCACTGCCGGAAGTTGGCGGCTTGTTCCGGGTGCGTCCGGTGTTGGAATCGGACGATCCACCCACCGTTGGAAAGAGGTTTTAATGAGATTTATGGTCGTTTTTACACTGCTGGAGCTCTCTGTGTATTTATTCTGTATTTGGCCGTGAAATTTCGCGGAATCTGCAGAACTGCTCGTATTCGCTGCCGGAACTTCGGCGGCTTATTCCGAGCGCGCCCGGTGTCGGAATTGAGCGATCCACCCACCGTTGGAAAGAGTATTCCATAGGCTATCTGGTAGTTTCATCACTTTATCTTTTTGTTGCTTTTGATCGCTGGGAATTTTGCCTTGAAAGTTCACGGAATCTGCAGATCTGGAATTTTCGTGGACCTGTTTTGGTGTGTTTTTGGATTGATTTTCTGCAATTTTTTTTGTGGTTTCTTGCTGTGTTTTGATTATTGCAAGATTCCTGGAAAAGGTGGTTGCATTTGGTGGGGTTTTGGATGCTTTTATTGTGCACAAAAACTGTTCGATAAAAGTCCACTGCAGGCCTTGCGCGCAAGCCTAGCCGCATGCGCGCCTAGCGCCCAGCCTTCCCCTCTTTGGCCCTCCCGACCACATTGCCCTTTCCAACACCAAAACCTCTTCATCCCAACCATGTTTTCACAAATCCCCGCTGTTTCAAACTTTCAAACACACCAAAATCATACTTTTTTTTCCTGCCATCAAGTGTTCGGCAAAATGTCCGAACCAAACCCCTCACTCACAAATAACACCGTGCCGCCCCCAACCCAAGCCAAAACATTAAATGCTGCCTCCACCAGCTCCCAGCAGCCACAAACTTCCGGGAATTCGGGGAAATCTTTATGGATTGGTGATTTGGAGCCATGGATGGATGACAAGTATTTGTTATCCGTTTTCTCAAAGGTGGCGATTCAAGGAGCCAAGGTTTTTCATCACAAAAACTCTTCCTTTGGTTTTCTTGAGTTTGAATCTAATGATATTGCAGGTTCAACATTGCAATCTTTTCATGGCTTAAAAATGATGAAGTCCACGAAGCTTTTCAAGCTTAATTGGGCGTCTTCTGGGGCCCGTGAACAAAAGCCAGTCCCTAAGCCAGTTGTAGAGAAGAAAAGTATGGGTAAGAGCACCTCAGGAGTGTCCTCCTCTTGGGCGGATAAGGTTAGAGTGACAGAGGTCGGGTCCCATTTCACCCTTGAAGCTGTGGACCTTGATATTAAGGATGAAATCTTACTTATACCGGATGATGTTATTGATGACAATGATGTTGGCCTTCGCCGTATTCATGGGTTATTTCCGGGTACTCTATGCCTTTTCATGCTTGTCCGCTCAATTGCTTTCCGTGCATGGGAAGCTGCGGGGTTGAAGATGTTATGTCCACAGGCACTGGTTTTTACATGTTCAGATTTAAGGATGAGGATGCAGATTCTGATCCTTGAGAGAGCGATGGATGTTTGGGGGTAAGTCTATTATTTTGCAACAATGGCATGCTCAGTTTATTTTTGATAAAACCCGCATCTCTAAGGTTCTGGTATGGGCTCGTTTGCATGGGTTGCCCTATCCTTTGTGGTCCCACAAAGGACTCTGCATGGTTTCCTCTATGTTGGGTCGACCGTTGTCTAGTGATAAGACAACATCAGAGCGGACCCGTTTGGATTATGCTCGGGTATGTGTTAAGTTAGATGCAGCAAAGCCTCTGAGACGCCATTTTGAATTTCATTGCTAGTTATCTGCGGAACCCATTCAGATTACAGTGGAATATGAATGGACCCTCAAGAAGGTGCCCTAAGTGCGGTGTTTTTGGTCATGTTTGTCACCAACCGCAGGTACCATATGGCTATAGCTCAAGAATAAGATAGTTACTAGTTTCCAGAAGGCACCAGGGTGGAAAATAAAGTAACTGAGAATCGCAGCCTTTGAGACATGCCACCCTTCCACTATTGATCCCATTAAAGGGAGAGGGAGAGGGGACGGAGAAGGGATGTTTTAGTTGCCATCTACCACTTCGAGTACATTAGAGTTCCCCAGGGGAATCCTTCTTTGGCTTTGGTCCCGTATCGCAGATTCAGCAGCAGCGAGGTGAATTTTTTCGGCTCAATCTGGCCTCCAACCCGATTCCCCTTTTCCTACAGGATGAGCGGGGCGGATCATTATGGGATTTACAAATTCACGTAAAACACTACTCCTTTATGAGTTCGGGAGTAGGCAATCTACCTCCAACAAGTTTGCCTCGCTTCTTCTACATAGTGACGATCTCCGGACACCGAGATGCCACCTTATCGGATCAGCCTTCCGGCCTTACCCCGCAGCGGGGATAGGCTGTTTAAAGGGGGCTTGGCTCAAGTGATTTACTTGTTTCTATCCCAATTCTAATGATAGGGAGTTGGAATATTAGAGGCCTTAACGGCTTCTCGAAACAACGTGCTGTGCGGAATTGGATTTCTGACTCTTCTTTGGGTTTGATTGGTTTGTTTGAGACTAAGGTTGAGCAGTCTCATTTACAGTCAGTGGTCTCGTCTGTTTGTCCTTCGTGGTAGTTTTTATCGAATGCAATAGATTCTATTGCTTGCCGTGTTCTGGTATGTTGGGACTCTTCTCTTTACTTTGTGCATAGTCTTCATTGCTCTCTTCAAGAGATTACTTGTAGGGTTACTCATGTTTCTAAGGGGTTCTCATTTGGGATTACTTTTGTGTATGGTTCTAATGACCCTAGGAATCACCGCAATCTGTGGGATTTCCTTAGGGATCAGTCGGCAATGTTTGATTCAGAGGGGATCCCATGGCTTGTGTTGGGTGATTTTAATGCCATCTTGGGAGCCTCTGATAGAGTGGGTGGTGATCTTGCGTGGTATGGTTATATGGATGATTTTGGCCAATGTATCCATGATGCCGAATTGATTAGGGGTTCCTTTTACTGGGCTTCGGTATACTTGGCATAACGGTCAACAAGGCGATGGGTTTATTTTACGGAAGCTCGATTGGGTCTTTGCATCACTTTCTTGGTTCCTTGATTGACCAAGCACAGTTTCAGAGTTCGCCCTCGAGATGTTTTAGATCATAGCTCTATTGTCGTCCGGTTTGGTCCCCACCGTGGCAAGGTACCATCCCCTTTTAAATTTCTAAATTTTTGGGCTGATCATGCAAATTTTAGGGATATTGTTTAGGTAGTTTGGGACGAGCCTATTGTAGGCAATCCTATGTTCCGTCTTACGCAAAATTGGGGTTAGTGAAACAGAAGCTAAAGGCTTTACATATTAGGGTTTCCAGTCATATCTCCAGCAGGGTAATTGAGGCTCGAGCTAGGTGGGCAGCAGCCCAGGGAAATTTGGATCGGGACCCCTTTTCTACTAAGTGTATCTTTGAGGAGAGGAACCTTGCCAACCAGTATTTCAGTCTTTGTCGGGATGAGGAGGCTTTCTTTAAGCAGCGGTCTCGGGTTCAGTGGTTGCACTTAGGGGATCAAAATACTAAGTTCTTTTATAAGTCGTTGATCCATAGGCAGGTTCGGAACCGCATCCATGGTTTGAGTGATGGGAATGGTACTTATGCTTATTGACATGTGGGTGGGTTTATTTGGGGCATTTGGCGGTGGGTTTTTTCAGGGATCTTCTTACGCCCCTAGTCAACCTTCGATTGCGGAGGCTTCCAGGTATTTTTCTAGCCGCATTTCTCCTGATATGATTTCTCCATTGACTGCTCCTATCACTGATGATGAGATTAGGATTGCTTTATTCTCTATCCTCGGATGATAAATCCCCCGACCCGGATGGATTCACATCTTTGTTTTTTAAGCGGGCATGGGATATTATTGGTACAGATTTCAGAGATGCGGTGAGACATTTTTTTGCTACTAATGAAATGCCAAGATGTGTTAATGCCACCAGGATTGCTTTGGTTCCTAAAGTGGAGAGCCCGAGTCGTATGATAGACTTTAGGTGATATCTTGTTGTAATGTACTTTACAAGTGCATTTCTAAGGTGATTGTGAATCGTTTAAAGTAGTCGGCCATATTATTGGGGTTTCCCACGCTTTTGTCCCTGGCAAGGATTTGATAATATTCTATCGACTCATGAGCTTTTGCAAATTATCATCTTGGGGGTTACTTCACCTCGATGTGCCCTTAAAGTTGATATTCGGAAAGCTTTTGATATCGTGAGTTGGGATTTCATCCTTTTGGGCTTGTGTACTATAGGGTTTTCCCCGAGGCGTATGGTGAGGTGGATCACACATATATCTACACCATATTTCTCTGCCTGTCGAACGGAAAGACCTTCAGCGCTTTTTTAGGTCCTCCCTCGGGGTGTGCAGGGGGATCCCTCTTTCTCCTTACCTTTTTGTGTTGGCTATGGAGGGGATTAGTTGGTATTTTTCAGGAAACCTCTACGCTCCTCGGTTTTCAGATCACGTTGGAGATGTAGGCGGGCGGTACTATTACTCATTTTTGTTTTGCGGATGATTTGATGGTGTTTTGTAGAGTAGATGCTTCCTCTGTTAGCTTGATCAAATCGACCTTGGATTATTTTGCTAAGGTTCGGATTAGTGACTAATGCGAGAAGAGCCGATTGTTTCTTTCGGAGTTACAGATGAGGAGAGATTGGGCCCTTACGCTCTATCATGGGTTTCGATTGGGCTTTCGGTAAGATATCTAGGGATTCCTCTAATCTCTACCCGCCTTCGACATTCTCGCTTGTAGGCCTCTCGGGATGAAATTCTCTCTTGGATTAGGCTATGGACGTCGGCATCTTTGACCTATGCAGGCCGACTACAGTTGATAAAGTCGATACTTTTCTCCATACAGGTTTATTGGTCCTCCAGTTTCTTTTGTCAGCTAGCAATTAGACTTAGGATTGAGTATTTTGGCCTCATTTGGAAGGGTATTTGTTTCCCCTCCCCTCGGTGCTAATTGGTTGCATGGTCTTGCTTTGCTATCCATTCGACTTATGGTGGCTGGGGATTAAGAGAATCCAAGATTGGAATAGGGTAGCTATTCTCAAACACGTTTGGAGGCTACTTATTGATAGATCTTCTATATGGTCTTCTTGGGTTCTGCTTGGCTCCTCCGTGGTCGGTCCTTTTGGCATATTCGAGTTACTTCGGGGCTTCATGGGCTTGGAGGAAGATTTTACTTGCAGGTTTGGTGCGTGGGGTCTTATTGTGACTTGTATTGGAGATGGTAGGGACACCATGTTATGGCGAGATCACGCTTCGCAGGGTCCTCTGTGTGACTTGCTCCCTTTTAACCTTGACTTCCATTGGTTTGCCTTTGTGGGATGCTCACTTTATTATTGGGATGGCCCTGGGATCTTTCCTTTCCTTGGGCAGCAGTGCATTCAATATATCTGGGACTCTATTACAAGGTGCCTTCAATAGTCATCCCTCGACCATCTTGTGTGGAAGGGCCATCCATATGGACATTTCTCTATTGATTCAGCCTGGAATGTGTTGCGAGACAAACGAGATGCGAACTCGATTCATCATCTCTTGTGGTTTCCCGGGCATATTCCACGTCATTCTTTCATTCTCTGGCCCGGCTTCTTGGCACCATGGACGGCAGGCTCATGTCATTATGTCCTCCCGATGTGTTTTGTGCGTATCAGCACAGACCCATGACCATTTGTTTTTCAGTTGTGACTTTTCCAGTTATGTTTGGCAGGAGGTCACTACCAGGACGCTTTCTACATGGCCTACTCTCTCCTGGCTCCCTCTGCTCCAGTGGGCTAGCTTGCATCTTCGACGAAAAGGTGACTTCAGCCACCTTCTTTTCCCGATTGGTCCTTTCAGCCACGGTTTATTTCCTATGGTTTGAACGGAATAATCGCAGTGCCCACGGCATTGTAGCTCTCAGTAGATATTGTCTTAGCCATTTGTGATCTAGTTCGGGCCAAGATTTGGGTCTAGCACCTAAGTATGAGATCTCGACTCAGCTGCGTGTGATATGGCATCTTCCTAATTAGCTTTGTAAGGAACCTGTGTGTTCTGCCGGTTTATGGCTTTGTGTTTGTGGTGAGCCTGCGTGCTCTTTTATGCCGGTTTGTGGCTTTATTATTTATGGCATCTTCCTGCTTTGTGGGGAGCCTGCGTGCTCTCTTTATGCTGTTCATGACTTTGTGGGTTTTCCCATGGGTTCTTGACTGAGAGTTATCAGTCATCCTCTTGGGGTATGCCCCTCGTATTTGTACATTTTTGGTCTTTTATACATACTTACCTTATCCAAAAAAAAACAATAACAATAATTCATTTAAATATATGTGTACACATATTTAAATATAATCTCACTTATTTAATTTTAATATCAAATTAAATAAAGGCAACAACCTCAGCAAATTTAATTGCACTGTGAGATTACCAAAATACCATTTCGCCTAAAAAGACAAAAACACCATTTACACAAACTGATTCTTAAATTATCTTCTATGTGTGTGACCTGTAGGCTCCTCATCATACCGGTAGTGTTGATAAGAATGCAAAATGACATATTTACCCCCCTTAATTTCTAGTCTTTTATACTTATTTGTTGCCTAAATGTACTCATTATTATTCTATTTTGATTTAGGATGCAAATGGAGGTGTTAAATGCAAAACAGAACTAATTAGGTGAATTTGGACAGTTTTGACATTGCTTCGTAATCTGGGCATAACTCTCTCATCAGAGCTCCGATTGAGATGATTCAAAATGCCATGGAACCCTAAGAAAGAGATCTACAACTTTCATGTTTTGAGTTTGGAGATATATGATGGAAGCAAATGCAACACCTAATTTTACCTCACTAAATTCTAATGCAAAGTCGTGTAGTAGCAAAGAGCAAGTAAGGGTCTTTCCTGCAGAGGATTTGTGAACTCAATTGATTATCTACTTCAAACAGGGTTTGTCACAAATTATAAAAAAACTCAACAAAAACTATCAAGCTAAAATTAAACAAAGTAAAACAATGAACAATCACGAAAGAGATAAATAAGAGAAACTAGATTGAAGGTTTATTCACCACCACTAGACATGAATTACAAATAATAAAGCACTCTTTAACTTTCTACCCTCTTGATCACATCAGCTTAGAAAATACCAAACGTTGATAAGTTCTATCTCTCCTTACTGAGTTGTTGGATTAGACACGGTCATAACCCAATTCCCTATTTATTAGATAACCTAGGATACGATCTCTAGATTCAAAGTAATAAAAGCATTAAATTGCGAGAGACCTACTGAATCAAGGCTAAACTCATATGGTCGGTTTAGTTATCTTGAGGGATTACCTCCCCATGTATGTAGGCATACACTTTACCACTAGTTATTTAGGTTAATAAAGCGATTCCATACTAAACAACCTAAATTGGCATTAATAAATTAATCCTAACTATTTAATTGCACACTTAAACAATTAAGACAATCTATCTAAACCCTATTCACAGAGAAATAATCACATAACCAAGAGGGATCAAAAGATAAATAGAAACATATTTTATTAATCACAAGACATGTCTAGGGTTTTGAAATCACCCTCAATCACAAAAGAATTAGTTCTTCATGAATAAATATGAGAACATCATTGTATTATTCATAACAAATAATGATAACAAAGAAGAAGAAAAACTTAGTGAAACTTGGTTGGATTAATGAAGTTGATGATGATCTCCTCCAATTCTTCTTCTCCAAGCCTTCTTTAATCTCCCTTTTTCTTCAGTTCTTGAATAATATTTGTTCTCTCTTTTTTTATCCCTAAATGAATTCCCCTAAAATAATGCTAAAAGACTTCTATTTATATCCCACAAGGGTTAGGGTTTTGTTTTCCTTAATTCTAGTTAGTTTAGGACTCTTAAAATCCTATTTTCCTAGTAAAAAATGGAGGAAAAGTTCCCACTATCTCGACTATGCCGCAAAGATCAGAGCAAAGTACACGTGGAGCTACCCGGAAAAAGTGTCGCAACACGTAGCTACCGGTCTTCTTCCCGCATCATTCCATTGTTCTTCAAAGATGGTGATTTTTTGAACTCGGTAACGATGATATTAGGAAAGTGGTAAACATATGAAATGTAGCCCTTTGAATTGGCTTTCCAACAGTCTAAGAATCGTGTTAATCCAAGTTCTACAGCTCAAGAAATTCGTAAAATACCGAGGCATGCTCAAGTTGAAATGTAATCTAGGATCTTCTCTTTACTTCAACTTCCATAACTTCTTCAATTCAACTCCGATTCTCGATCCGTTTGTTTCCAATCATCACAAATTCTCTCGCCTACATCATCTCTCATCCGAATATGATTTTTGAGCCTTATTCCCTGAAAACACAACAAAAATACCCGTGATCCCGAAAAGTACGTTTGTGAAACAATTAAGTTAATTCATGAGAATTAATCCTAATTTCCCACAAATGATACCTATAAACTACTAAGTATAAGTGTATTTTCAAGCACTCATCAAGATACTCGCTGCATCAAGGTTATAATCGGGCTTGAAGTTGACGCACCTACACTGCCGAAGTTCTGGAACATTTCGCCTTGTCATGCAATAAAGATGCAGTTTATTATTGGAAGATTTGAAGACCTGTTGCACACAAGTTACAGCTGGACACACCACTTTCCTATTTTATTTTAGGACTTTATTATTTTATTTCCAATTAATTAGATTAGGATAAATGTTACTTTAGGATATTAGGATATTTTGAGGAGATTGAGTAGAATTAGAATTCGAATTAGATATTTTGAAAGAGAGATCAGATTGGGATATATCACACACGCCTCTCTTTCTCTCTTCTGGAATTCGTTTTTCTTGAGTTTTTCATAGCCATGAGCGGCTAAACTTTCATAACTTGGTCGAAGGAAACGAAGTCCTCGGAATCAATAAAACTATAAGATCTATCTTTTTTTAGTGTTCAATTTATGTTTTGAGTATTGGATGTTCTTTTATGCATATTGTCATGATTGTTGCATTTAATTACAAGGAGGCCTACTAGTTTATTATTTGTTGCAATCTACTGCTAAGTTAGATATCAAATCCATAATTGTTTGATCCCTTTAACTTGTGAAGCAATTAGGGTTTAAGAATTTGCTGCATCAGGAATTATTAAGTCTTAAGAAGAACATTCAACTAAATTAAATACAACCGCTTGAGTTTGTGTTGTTTAGCTTCATCGATCTCTCTAGTTCTTAAGGCTGCCACTAGATTAAATCTTTAGCGCTTGTCTAGGGTTGTTTAGTAGTAAGATTAATTAGATTGCTTGTTTCCTAATTAACTATAACTAAGGAGAGATAGGAAAATAGTTCCAATGGTGAATACTCAAAGTAAAAATTGATTTATTTTTGCATCAATGATCGGTTGTAAGATTTTGATGGAGGATGTTGACTTAGACCAAGTTTCATTATTTTGATTGATTTTGGCAATTTTGGTTGAATTTTTTTCCTGAAATTGTTTCTGTTTTTACTCAAATCCCCCCCATATTGGTTCACGTAACATAAAATTCGGTTAGACACTCTCCGTGGGAACGATCCCTACTCACACTACTACGTGTATTTTTAGGGTTTTCATTCTGGGTGCCTACGACAGCACGCCAAGTGTGTAGTATCTCGATTAATACCAATTAATTGTCTCACTACACACAGATCAAGATTGGCCCCTATTAAGGCATCATGGCCACCCAATAGATTCGGATTCAGCGAAGTAGGCTACCTATCAATGATATGGTTACCATACAATTCAATCCTTCCATCATCTGTTATCTCATCAAGACCGAGGCACATAAATAGTGTCAACCTCTATTACTCTCGATATGTATGTACTTAGTTACTAGACCAATGACAAGAATAATAAACTCGATTGAGCAACAACTCAATCCCATTGTGGCGACAATTTTAGTGTCATTGCCATTTATTGAATTGAATTGTGAGATAACTTCTGTAACGCCCCACTTGAGGTACGTAGTTGTTGTTTCTTCTTTTACTCTTATTTGAGTTGGTTTCTTGGTATTATTGTTTGATTGAGTGTTGTGTTGAATGCTTGCCCTGAAATTTGTTGAAAATAGAAGTTCGCATGCCTAAGCTTCACGGGTATTGAATAATCTTGCCGCGGTAAGAGGTGTTAAACCACGGGAAACTCTTCGGATAGCCTACACAATGATGTTGTTTTCACATATGACAGTTCACTCCAAAATGTTTGTGAAGTTTTTTATATTTTCTTCCCTAAGGGCAATTGGACCATTCTACCCCTAATTAGTAGGAAAAGTGGGGAGTGAAATGTAAGGATTTTTCATGGAGAATATGTTGATATGGGGGTGTGTTTGTAATGAATCAAAGGATATAGATAGAATTCCCAAAGAAGAGTAAGGGCAAAATGGGAATGCTTGTGTATAAATTTCATTAAAAGGAATTAAGATTTAGCAAACCCTTCATTCTTCTTCTCTAACGCAACTCTCCTCTCTTGCTTCCTCTCAACTTCTCTTTCTTTTGATCAAGGAGTTTTAAAGGGCTTTTGGAGTGATTTGGGGTAGAAAAACAACCTAAGGCTTCCTAAGGTAAGGATTCTTACTTTGGATGTGAAGCTTTGTGAGTTTTAGTATTTATTGAATATTGAGGGTTTTTGTTCTTTTGTTTAAGAGTGGAGAAAAAGTCAAGCAAACCAAGTGAAAGGAAGAGTTAGTGAAGTCTCTCCATAACAAGGTAAGTAAATCCCAACCCAAGTTGAGATTTTAGAATTTTCTTGATTAGGGTTTTACTAGAAATGATGTATGTATGTGGTATACATGTTGTATGCCATGTTATTGAGGCTTAAATAGAGATTTCTAGTGCTTTGTGATTGTTTATACCTTTCAAATATAAGAAATGATTTATGGGTGGAAGAGGTAGTTGAGATGGAATTGAAGGGGTATTGTGGAATCCTTTTTGGAAGTGTCTTTCTTTGGCAGGTTTTGTGGCTATGTGAGGGGGTTTCTCCCCATTTTGGATGGTTAGAGAAAGATTTAGAATCATTGCTATAGTAGAGTTTTATTATGCACTTGAATTGTTTGATGAAATGCCTAATAGAGGTTGAGTATGAGTAGTGAATCTCAATTCTTGCAACATTGCTTGTTGGTACTTCCTAAGTGCAATAATGGAGATGAACCATCCATAGGCATTATTTATGCATTGAAAAGTGACCTAAGAAAGAGTAGGAACTTTGTGTATGCAATTACTCTATGAGTAGAGAACTTGGTGGATGCAACTACTCTAAGGGTAGAGAGAATGAAAAATGCTAGAATAGAGTGAATTAGAAGAGTATTAGATAAGTGGGTTGATGCTTTGTGATCATCACCCGACGGTTATGAGAATCGGGTTGATGCTTTGTGATCACCACCCGAATAGCCATTAGAGATGGGTTGATGCTTTGTGCTCGACACCCGATAAGTATTAAAAACGGGTGGATGCTTTGTGACCATCACCCGGTTAGTTATTAGATAAGTGGGTTGATGCTTTGTGATCATCATCCGACATTTATTAGAAGTGGGTTGATTTTGTGATCGTCACCCGATAGTGATTAGAGACGGGTTAATGCTTGGTGATCGTTACCCAAAAGTCATGAGAAATGGGTAGGTGCTAAGTGGACTCCACCCGGAGCTTATGGAAACCGTAGGTGCTTCGTGATCCCCACTCAGAGCCATTAAGAGGGTTGGGTACTATGTGAATTCCACCCGATAGTCGGGGAGAGTGAGATTGTATGTGTACCCATTCTACGGCCGCATCTGGTAAGATGAGGCCATGATGTTTAGTAGAAATAGAAATAGAAACAGAAAATAGTATAAGGAAAGAATTAAGAGTAATACATACGGGGACAGACAAGTAGAGGGTTTTACTTACTGAGCATTATTTTGTGCTCACCCTGTTATTTTTCCTTTGTGGATGTAGGATCTAGGTGTTGATGCAATGGAGGGCGCGACGCGAAGAGCAATAGCTACACTGCCCCTTCTCTTTGTCTTTTAAAATGATGTTTTGTAAACAATATTCTTGTGTATAAAAGACATATGACTTATAATGAAAAGAAAGTTTTTGGGCCCAATTTTCTATTGTTATTATGCATGCATTGTACTAGTTTACAGTAGTCTTTACAACTTCTCTCGTACCCGAGAGTGATAAATCCTTTGTCGATCCACTATAGTCTTGATACACTCTTTGATACAGCCAATCACTACCGTATTGATAGTTCTAAATAGAATTGCGTTGGGCTAGTGTCAAACTACACCAATCGGTGCACAAGGCGCTTTGGTGATCTTAAGTCTAAGGATCACATGCACCACCATTCGTTACAGAATTTGTTCCATAGACTCTAACAACTACTTTCTTTTACCAAATTCATAATATAGATTAATAAAAAGACAGCATATTTCTCAAAACAGTTGGGCCCAAAAATTTTTCTTTACTTAATAATTACATTCTTTACAAAACAAAGCATCATGTGTACAAAGACTCTCAAAAACGAAAATAAGTGGGATGGGCAAGTAGCCAAATCTCCCCGCTTGTCGACATCCATCCGACCAAGTCCTCACCTATTTCCTGTACAACAAAGAAAACAACGGAGTGAGCACAAAGATGCCCAGTAAGTAAAAAGTCTCTTACGCTATCATCCCCGTGCATTACTCATTAATTCTCTTTGTATTCTTATCAATTTTCTAATTCAAATTCTCATTTTTTCTTTCTTTTCTTTTCTTTCTATTCTTTTCTTTTTCTCAATCTCATTCCGCTTTCTCATGGCGGAGACCGCTCTCTCTCTCATAGCGGCTTTATGCATTCCGCGCTCATGGCGGAGACCGTTCTTTCTCATAACGGCTTCACCCATGCATTCCGCTCTCATGGCGGAGATCGCTCTTTCTCATAGTGATTTACATGCAATTCCGCCTCTCATGGCAGTGAGACCCGTTTCATAATGGTTTACATGAGGGTAATCACACTCACGAGTTTCCCATCGCACAACCTAATTTCTTTTTCTTTTCTTTTGTAGAACTTAAGAATCATTTTATCTTCTAGTGCTAGTTCTTTCTTTCTTTTTACTCTAAGAGAATTGGTTCTTTTCTTTATCTCTATTCATAGAGTGTTTCTTTCTCATTTCTCATATTTCTTTCTCATGTGATTACGCAATTAAACATATGCATATGGATGGCTCATGCCTAAAATCTTTCTTATATGCATTCATGACATGCAATTATGCTATGTTGCATAAAGTAAGGTTCTCTACTTCTACTCATGCTTCTTTTAGACATTTCATCAAACAGAATGTGTGCATACATAAACCCTACTCTAACTTTAATTATGCTTCTTTCTTAATCATCCAAAATAGGAGTTCAACTCCTTTAAAAACATCATACAACCCTGCAAGGAAAATACACTTCAAATAATCTTTCAAATCCTTCTAATTCTATTCACACTTCTTCCCAACTTTAACAACACAATCCACCCTTCTCATGGTGGAAATTCTTTCTTATAACAACCTTGAATTCATCAACTCATTTTAAACATAGAAATTCAAGCATCAAGCATATATCTAAAAATCTCTACACATCATTCAATCTAGTAAATCACAACTTAGGTGAATTTACTTACCTTGGACACAAGTAGAATCCACTAAACCTCTCTACTCTTGATGGCTTGACACTTTCTCTTAACCTTCAATACAAAACTTAATAAGGATCCCACTCTTTCAACAACAAAAATTTGCTTCTAGAGTAAGGATTCTCACCTTTTAGTGCTTAGGATCAACTTGTAACAAATTCTAGTCAAAAGCTCTTCAAAGATCCTTGGAATCTTGAATGAAAAATTGAGAGAAATAAGGGATGAAAGAGGCGGTGGTGAAGAAACAAAATGAAAGGGTTTCTAAAGCTAACCCTTAATATCACATATTTTTCGCCACTCTTTCCCAAAATACCCTTACTCTCTCTTTGAAATTCCATTTAAGACCTTTCATTCTTTGCAAACATAACCCCAATCAAACTATTCTCCATGAAATTTCCTTACAATTCACTCCCCACTTGTCCTCCTAAAAAAGGGTAGAATAGTCATTGAGTCTCAAAAGAAAGAAATCTCAAAAACTCAAGGGGAACATTCAGTGCCCGCCGCGCTATTTTCGCCCCGCAAGTCTCACAGAAGCTACACGGGTTGTAGCACCTCCTCATCGCCGCGGCGACGATTATTCTTCGCCCCGGCGAAGATTGTAACCCTAATATCGCCAAGTCTTACAAATTTTCAGGGAATCACTCAACCAAACCAAGACACCTTTTCATCCAAGGATAAACCGAACAATATAAACAACATACAAGCTCAAATGAGGATAAATCAATAAACATTCAAGCCATTCATCGAATCTTAACTACGTACCTCAAGTGGGGTGTTACAATTCTCCCCTCCTTAAAAGAATTTCGTCCCCGAAATTTAGACAAAAACTCTAGGTAACGGCTTTGCATGTCCTGCTCTGTCTCCCAATTAGCTTCTTCAACCTTATGGTTTCTCCAAAGGACTTTCACTAAAGGAATACTCTTATTCCGGAGCTCCTTTCTTCGGTCCAAAATCTGAACGACGCCTCGTACACAAGATTCTCTTCCACAATTACATTCTCTGTATTCAATACATGGGAGGGATCACTTACATATTTCCGTAACATCGAGATATGGAAAACATCATGCACTTTGTCCATGCTAGGTGGTAGTGCCAATCTGTAGGCTACCTTCCCCACTAGTTGCAACACTTCAAATGGACCAACAAATCTCGGTGCTAGCTTCCCTTTATTTCCAAACCGCATCACCCGCTTAAAGGGGGAAACTTTCAAGAAAACCTTTATCACCCACTTTGAATTCAACTTCCTTTCTCTTCGAATCGGCATAACTTTTCTGTCTATCTTTGGGCTTGTTGCATTCTGCTTCTAATCAGCTTCACATCTTCAATCAGTTGCTGAGTCATCTTTGGCCCAATAGCTAAATTCAGCTCATCTTTCTCACCTATCTCATCCCAATGTAGTGGAAACCTACATTGTCTACCACAAGGCCTCATAGGTGCCATCTTAATTGTTGACGATAACTATTATTGTAAGCAAACTCCACTAAAGGCAAGATCTCATGCCAGATACTCTATAATCCATACAAGAAACTCGCAACATATCCTCAAGCACTTGAATTTCTCTCTCGTCCATCAGTTTCGAGGATGGTAAGCGTTGCTAAAAGCCAATCTAGTACCCAAGTTCCTCTGTAAGTTCATCCAGAAAGAGGAGACAAATCTAGAATCTCTGTCTGAGATTATCGTCTTGGGTACCCCATGAAATTTCACTATCTCTTTGATATAAATCTGGGCTAGCTGATCTAAAGTAGTGCTCTCTTTCACCGGAAGGAAATGGGCTGATTTTGTCAGGCTATCCACAATCACCCAAATGGCATTAAAACCTCTTTGAACTCTAGGGAGACCTATAATAAAATCCATCGAGATACTCTCCCATTTCCACTCAGAATACTAAGTGGTTGAAGCAATCCCGATGGCCTTTGGTGTTCGCTTTCACTTGTTAACAAACCGGGCATTTAGCTACAAACTCCGCAATATCATTCTTCATACCGGCCACCAGTAGCCTTTCTTTAGATCTTGGTACATCTTGGTTGCTCCTGGATGAGCAGTGTAGGGTGTGTCATGAGCCTCCGTAAGAATTCTCTTTCTCAACTCCTTATCCTGAGGAATACACAACCAATTCCTGAAACGGAAGAACACTATCTACCAAATGGAACTCTGGTCTCTCATTCTTATGCACTCTTTGCAATAACTCCTGACACCACTTATCAACCACTTGCTTTTCTCTAATTTCGTCCAGTAAGGTGGACTGAATTTCTAACCTGGCAATCCCTCCTTGAATCACTTCAATCTGTTCTTTACACAACTTCATCTATTAGCTCTCTTTGTCTAGTGAGTCGGGATAAATGGGCTTTTCTACTTAACGCATCCGTTACGACATTAGCTTTCCCGACTGATATTTAATATCACATTCATAGTCTTTAACTAGCTCTAACCACCTTCTCTGCCTCATATTCAGCTCCTTCTGAGTAAAGAAATATTTCAAGCTCTTATGGTCGGTGTAGATATGACTCTTTGCACCATACAGATAATGCCTCCAAATTTTCAAAGCAAAGACTATCCTGCCAACTCTAAATCATGCGTAGGTTATCTTGTCTTGTACTCTTTCAATTGGCGAGAAGCATAGGCTATCACCCTACCTAACTGCATCAATACAGACACATCCTTGTAGTGAGGCATCTGTAAAAATATCATAATCTACCCCTCCCCGAGGCAACACTAACACAGATGATGTCAACTTTTTTCTTTAACTCTTGAAAACTCCTTTCACAAGCAAATTGACCATATAAAAGGAATTCTCGCTTGGTAAGAGTTGTCCAATGGCTTAGCCAACTGGGCAAACCCTCGCTAAGAATCGCCGGAGTAGCCTGCTAGTCCCAAGAAACTTCTCACTTCTTTTACCGATTTCGCCTTTGCCTAATCAAGGATTGCCTCTACCTTACTAGGGTCCACCAAAATCCCTTCACTAGAAACAGTATGGCCTAGAAACAATACTTGATTCAACCGAATTCACACTTGGAAAACTTAGCATACAACTTCTTTTCTCTCAATCGTTGTAGTACAAGTCTTAAATGCTCTTCATGCTCTACTCTCGACTTAGAGTAAACAAGGATATCATCAATGAAAACCACAATGAATTGATCCAAACAATCATGAAAGACTCGGTTCATCAAGTCCATAAAAACTGATGGGGCATTTGTCAACCCGAAAGGCATCACTACAAACTCATAATGCCCATACCTTGTACGAAAAGCAGTCTTAGCTATATCTTGCTCAACCCCCTCACTTGATGGTACCTGACCTCAAATCAATTTTCAAGAACACCGCCGCTCCCTTTAATTGATCAAATAAATCATCTATCCGAGGTAGTGGGTACTTATTCTTCACTGTCACCTTATTCAACTCTCTGTAGTCTATACACATCCGTAATGATCCATCTTTCTTCTTCACAAAAAGAATTGGAGCTCCCCAGGGGGAATGACTTGGTCAGATAAAACCTTTATCTAAAAGCTCTTGGAGTTGCTTCTTCAATTCTTGAAGCTCGGCTGGGGCCATTTGATAAGGGGCTCTTGATATTGGTGCTGTCCCGGGTGGTAGTTCAATACTAAACTCAACCTCTCTCTGGAAGTAAACCCGGTAACTCTTCGAAACACATCCAAATTCCCTCGAACTATAGGCACCCTCGAATTTCTAGCCGAGGAACATCACCACTCGCACTACATGTGCAATATATCCTGAACACCCCTTTCTCAACATCTTTCTAGCTTTCAAGCTACTGATCAACATACTTAATTGATGGCCCTCACCGAAGCTAAACCTATCTCCACTATCAAGATTAAACCTTGCTTTCTTATTCCGATAGTCAATTTCTACTCCATACTTCCCTAGGAAATCCATCCCCAAAATCACGTCGAAATCAGGCATATCAAACACTATTAGATCAACTAACAACTCTCTTCCATGAATCATTACAGACTCTCCTGGAAGCATCTCACGGGTCAGAACACTAACCCCATTAGGTAACTTTATCCTAATGGGTTGATCTACCATGAAAGACTTCAGACCTAATCTTTCTATCATCCCATGAGACATAAAGGAATGCGTGGCTCCAGAATCTATTAAAGCATAAAGAGGGACTGCATGAAAGAATAATCGACAGGCCATACTGATGGGATCGGCCTCTACCTCACCCTATGCCACGGTAAACACCCTGGCATTCATGCCTCTAGGGGACTGTGCTGCTGGTGGAGGAGGAGCTTTACAATCTCTCATTAGATGCCCCTGCGGCGTATATAGCGTATATACTGGACCAACTCTTTTAGACAAGGCTCCCCCAAATGATTCTTCCCACACTTAGGGCACGGAGTGACTCCCACCGTTCTAGGCCGTTTACTTTGCCAATCACCCCTGTTCTTCTTTGGCTGGAACCTCTTCTTGTTCTTCATGTCTCTATTTCTTCCAATCTCAACTCTTTCTTTTTGCGGAGCAGGGGGCGGTTCATTATGTACTATCATGGATGGCCCTTCTGAACTCATCTTGTTCCCATAAATTTCTGCTCTCAAAGCCCGATCTAATGCTTCCATATAGGTATGTGGGGGCTCTACACCTATCATAACATCACGGGCTATTTCTGACCTCAACCCGAGGACAAATTTCTCTCTTCACTCGGGTGTACTCACTATCCCAGGTGCAAACCTCGCAAGAGAGTTGAATCGAACTGAATACTCTTTCACTGTACTCATCCCTTGCTTCAGGTTAATAAACTCTTGTATTTTCTCATGAACCCGGTCAACTGTTCGATACTCGGTCTCAAACACTCTTCTAAAATCTCCCCAAGTCATGGTTGCCGTGTCATGAGTCTCTTCCATTAATTCCCACCAAATTCGAGCATCAGCCCGAAATAAGAAACTAGCATAGCTGATCCTCTCTCTATCATTCATGGGAAATAGGGCCACTGTCCACTCAACAGACTTAAACCACTCTTCAGCTTCTAACGGGTCTCTAGTACCCCTAAACTCTGGTGGCCGATGCTAACTTGCAAGCCCCCGAACGATTAACTCATTCTCGTACATTCGAGGTACCTGCCCTTCCCTTCGGCTCTTCAAGCCTTACGGGCGCACTACTAGGGGGTCTCATTTCTCTTCGTACAACTCCTCCCCCGACTCTCAGTAACACCTGCTGTACAATGGTTCGAATCATTGTTGCATCAAGGGTAGGGGGAGTTTGTTCCGGCGGGTTAGAGGGTTCTCCCTCATTCATCACACCCTTACCCTTCTTTCTATTACTACGTCTCATCTACAAAATAACCATTCTCACATCAACTTCAATAACTCATTAATAAGAAAAGGATTTAACTTACTTGGTCGGATAAGACACGTCAGAGCGAGAATGACTCACCGTCCCATCCTAAAATCATTGCTCGATACCAAAAAATGTAACAACTACTTTCTTTTACCAAATTCATAATATAGATTAATAAAAAAGACAAGATATTTCTTTCAAAACATTGGGCCCAAAAAATTTTCTTTACTTAATAATTACATTCTTTACAAAACAAATCATCATGTGTACAAAGACTCTAAAAAACGAAAACAGTGGACAGTGTAGCCAACTCTCCCCACTTGCCGATGTCCATCCGACCAAGTCCTCACCTATTTCGTACAACAAAGAAAACAACGGAGTGAGCACAAAGATGCCCAAGAAGTAAAAAAGTCTCTTACGCTATCATCCCCTGCATTACTCATTAATTCTCTTTGTATTCTTATCAATTTTCTAATTCAAATTCTCATTTTTCTTTCTTTTCTTTTCTTTCTATTCTTTTCTTTTTCTCAATCTCATTTCGCTTTCTCATGGCGGAGACCGCTCTCTCTCTCTCATAGCGGTTTACATGCATTCCGCGCTCATGGCGAAGACCGTTTTCTTTCATAACGGTTCACATGCATTCCGCTCTCTCATGGCGGAGATCGCTTCTTTCTCATAGTGATTTACATGCATTCCGCCTCTCATGGCGTAGACCGTTTTCTCATAAAGGTTTACATGAAGGGTAACTCTACACTCACGAGTTTCCCATCGCACAACCTAATTTCTTTTCTTTTCTGTAGCACTTAAGAATCATTTTATCTTATAGTGCTAGTTCTTTCTTTCTCTTTACTCTAAGAGAATTGGTTCTTTTCTTTATCTCTATTCATAGAGTGTTTCTTTCTCATTTCTCATATTTCTTTCTCATGTGATTACACAATTAAACATATGCATATGGATGGCTCATGCCTAAAATCTTTCTTATATGCATTCATGACATGCAATTATGCTATGTTGCATAAAGGAAGGTTCTCTACTTCTACTCATGCTTCTTTTAGACATTTCATCAAAAAGAATGTGTGCATGCATAAACCCTACTCTAACTTTAATTATGCTTCTTTCTTAATCATCCAAAATAGGAGTTCAACTCTTTTAAAACATCATACAACCTGCAAGGAAAATACACTTCAAATAATCTTCTCAAATCCTTCTAATTCTATTCACACTTCTTCCCAACTTTAACAACACAATCCACCCTTCTCATGGTGGAAATTCTTTCTTATAACAACCTTGAATTCATCAACTCATTTTAAACATAGAAATTCAAGCATCAAGCATATATCTAAAAATCTCTACACATCATTCAATCTAGTAAATCACAACTTAGGTGAATTTACTTACCTTGGACACAAGTAGAATCCACTAAACCTCTTTACTCTTGATGGCTTGACACTTTCTCTTAACCTTCAATACAAAACTTAATAAGGATCCCACTCTTTCAACAACAAAAATTTGCTTCTAGAGTAAGGATTCTCACCTTTTAGTGCTTAGGATCAACTTGTAACAAATTCTAGTCAAAAGCTCTTCAAAGATCCTTGGAATCTTGAATGAAAAATTGAGAGAAATAAGGGATGAAAGAGGTGGTGGTGAAGAAACAAAATGAAAGGGTTTCTAAAGCTAACCCTTAATATCACATATTTTTATCCACTTCTTTCCCAAAATACCCTTACTCTCTCTTTGAAATTCCATTTAAGACCTTTCATTCTTTGCAAACACAACCCCAATCAAACTATTCTCCATGAAATTTCCTTACAATTCACTCCCCACTTTTCCTGCTAAAAAAGGGTAGAATGGTCATTGAGTCTCAAAAGAAAGAAATCTCAAAAACTCAAGGGGAACATTCAGCCGGGCCCTCCGCCGGCAGAAGCTATTTTCTTCGCCTCGGCGAAGTCTCACAGAAGCTACACGGGTTGTAGCACCTCCTCATTGCTCCGGCGACGATTATTCTTCGCCCCGGCGAAGACTGTAACCCTAATATCGCCAAGTCTTACAAATTTTCAAGGAATCACTCAACCAAACCAAGACACCTTTTCATCCAAGGATAAACCGAACAATATAAACAACATACAAACTCAAATAAGGATAAATCAATAAACATTCAAGCCATTCATCGAATCTTAACTACGTACCTCAAGTGGGGTGTTACATAGACACTGGGGTTACCATCCATATGGATTCCTCTGGTGGGTAAGTCCAGTGAACTTGCCTACAGCAAGCACCTATGTGTTGCACTATTGTTTCACCAAACAACCTTGAAAAGTGAGATCAATCACTGCCTTTGGACAGGGTCGTTCAACACTATGATAGTCTTACCGTATTATACTATGCCCTTAATTCAGAATAATAGTAGGGCTACAGACATTTCTAGAATGGCCACCATATGTGCTCTTAGGGTTCTCACTATCAAGATTTGAAACATTTGATACCCTCGTCATGGTTCTACCATTCTAAGGACATATATCAATACATACAATATGATTTACGCGATATAGTATAAAATGCCTACAAAGAGTCAATTATATAATAATTGATTGGCTCTAGGGCACCTGCTCTAATAGGAATACGTCATCAAATTCCTGCAAAAGAGAAACAACCACGCTAGGCAAAGAAAGGTTAGCGTCAGAATGTGAATGTGAACGTGAGATTCAGATCTGATATATGTTGCAATTTTTTTTTTAACTTGGCCGACTTTTGTTAAATCAAATCTGATTTTTATTGAATTTAATTTGCAATCAAGAAAAGATGCTAACAAGATTCAATCAATTACAAATCAAGACCCAAACGAAATAACATGGATTCAACATAAGATCAGATAACAAAACATGAGATTAAATTCAAAGAACCTTGGTGTACGAATTGATCAAGATAGCCCCAAGATGTTCAAATAACCAAGAAATCACACCAAATTAAATAGTATGATGATCGGTTTATTCAAGATATTCAACAAGACTCAACCAAGACAAATTGAATACGATGAAACAAGAATAAAGACTCGAAAACAAACAAAAGAAAACAAAAAATAAAAAAGAATTTGATTTGAACCTGGCTTTGATACCAACTGAAACGAACTCCTTCGAATTGTGAAGAAACCCGCTAATCAAGAACATAATGATCTAGGAACAATCAGCATTTGAAGAACAGCGACCTAAAACGAATCTATCGTCAAAACCTTGGTATAGATAATCTAAAACGCCACAATCTAGATTTAGATTGATAAGTTTCATGGAAGAACACCACAAGAATTGGTTATTCTTGATGAGTTCTAAAGATCAAGATGCAATCCTGAAAAAAACAAGATATTTAATTATTACTCCCAAAAGTTTGTGGCTAAAACCGTCTACAACTATATATAACTAACTAATTAGCCCAAAATAAGGCTAACAGCCCATTAATAGGTCTTAACCCTAATAACTAACCCAAACCCAACTAATAAAAATAATAAAAGACTTGGGCTTTAGTAAATAAATAGCTACAACCCATTATACAAAAATAAGTCTTAAAATGACTTAAAATAGCCCACATAAAATAACAATTATTAAACCCCATGAACAAAGGCTTGGACGCCAACTTGGACCCAATTAGGGCTAGCAAGAATTGGTCTTTAATTCCTCAAACTTGGACTTGGGCTTCAATCTTGTTAAAAATCTTTTTGGATCCCTCTAAGGCATACTCGGCTTCATGCATTGCTTCCTTGGCTTCAAGTTCTTCAATTACGCTTGACAAGGCACATTACATCTTTTTAGCTTGACTCCTTGTAATTGGGCCCACCAGAATGTGAAGAGGATCTTGTGTTGGCTTTATCTTAACAAGCTACTCGATTCATCTCCTCATCAGACATAGCCCAACAAAACTTCCCACACGGCTCAACAATACATGTTAGAAAAAAAAATCTAGAAGCATGCGAGCAAGAGTTTTTTTCCTAATATGTTAAATATAGAGATGCTTCTGCTTGGGTTGGTGCTAGGGAAGTCTTCGGGCCTGGATTGTTTTGAGCCTTAGAAGAGTCGGTCCTTTCGTTAGCTAGAGTTCGTTGACTTTGAGTTAGGTGACCTAGTCAGAAATAGTGGGACCTTACTTAAAAGGAGCATGAATGTGTGATATAGACACATTTTTTGGGTTTCTCGAGCTTTTTTACTTTGGTTGGAGGACTCATGATTGCATGGTTGGGAGGCCCCTAAATTGATTAGACGGCGCTTGGTGGGGTGAGTCAGTCCTTAGCACGTGACAGACAATTCCTTCTTTTTCACATTCACAGCAAGGGCGTTGGGATGGAAGCTTGAGATAACACCAGGCGTCTCTGCGGTTTGCCAAAAGTCTTTTTTTCCTTACATCATCAAAATGTTATTGAAAGATAGCCCTCTCCCTAAAGTTAGTGCTCCAAGCCCTTTTCCAATACCTGACACTTTTTAAGGAATAATTTGACCTAGGAGATCATCGGGATGGATTTCGTTCTTTGGGTCTTGTAGTAAAAATGGGTACGAAACCTGAATCAATATTCGGTGGATCCATGTGCTTACCTCTGGACTGACAGGAGCTTGTGCTCGAAACCCTTGGCTCTCCTAGCCTTTTAAGATAAGCACGCCCCGAAGAAGTAGTTGGCCTCTTCTTTGTATCTAACACTGAAGCTTGGTCTGAACCTTAACCTCTTCCAACACCCGTGACTCAAAACATTCCCAGCATTTTCTGTCCTCGTCTTGCTTGCCCAAAATTCTTCTATAGCATCTCGACGGATGCTTACAAGTCTCCCTTCTCCGAGATGGCATGGATAACTTTTAGCTGATTAATGAGTCCTTGAATATACTTGTTCCAACATCCACACGAAGCATGGCTTGATATGCTGTCTAGTCTCGGTAGGCCTTATAACCGATCTTCATGGTAAAGATCTGGGTACTTCCTCCAAAAGTCTTTCAAAGCACCCTTGACTATAAATTAGCCATCTCGGGCCCCGGGATCAGGCAACCCTTTACTTCATAAGGGCAGGAGGCCATCGATGCTATGATATCCCAACATTCAATGCAGAAATCCCAAGGCTGAGAATGACCGAGCAACTGACAAAACTGACGATTCTAATAGTTAGACGGGTTGGTGTGAAGTTGGGGCTAGGTCTCACACCCAAAAGATTCTTTCATCCACTGTCCGCTCCACCGACTGGTAACTGAACTAGCTTGGCTTAACTATCCCAAGTGCTTTAACATAATGATGACCTTTAGAGCTAAACTGCCCAAAAGCCTACTAAAAGAAAGAGTGAATAACTTGACTTGATTAACTTACAAAGCAGGACTGTTTAGAGGAACTTTCTCCAAAGTCGCCCAAGAGTACTAGGCTAACCGCGCTGTCGGGGAAAGATTCTTCCCAAAAATCAGAGACGCGCATCACATTCCAGAAAGAGGGATTTCTTCGACTCCCTAACTTGACTTTACTCTCGCTACCAAACAGGGATTTTTTTCTCTAAGTAAAGCCACCTCACCATCAAACAACAAGAGAGTTTAGCTCTTTTGAAGAAGTTAAGGGCTTGAAACTGACTATTGTCTTCCCAAGAGTACTTCGCCTACCCCGAAAGAACATCAACATGACTTTTCTATCTCTGATCCACCACTTAAGATCCCAGACTAAACTATTGCTTACGTAGCCCAATGCTCTATCTATTGCCTTTCACTTTAAGGTTTTTACAAAAATACAGGAAAGGTTTCTACATGCTCAGAATGAAATCGCTTGGCTTGATTGGAACCCTTTTCTCAAGTCTTATCTCCTAGCTATCTGGATTCCTATATGTTACTATTCATGGCATCTAAAGCTCCTATTGAAAAAAAGTCATGGCAAACAACCTAATAGGGGGCTTCAAAAAGAGAAGAAGCAGGGTAGGAAACATCGAATGCAAACAACCTAGGTGAACTGACGGATTTGATCTTTCGTATTTGGACTCCTCAACTAATCCAACTAATGCTGATCTATCTCTTGAATGGAAGCTAACAGCCAAGCATGGCTAAACATCCTAGTTGCAACCAACAACCATCGTTTGGAGGGCAGACTTTTTAGAGGAATGCGATATGTTCTGTTGTCTTAGTAAAGGTGGATAGAGGGACCTTTTAGTATGACCTTTTGTTTAGTGCTCGGGAGGGATGAGTCACCAAACCGACCAAGAATTCGTATATAAGGGAGTGAGTTACCCACCCCTACCTAACAACATAATAGGAAGAACTGGACGCAGAGGTGTGAAGAGAAGGCGTGCTGCCCCAGTTTCCTCTCGTTTTCATCTCGAGTGAGCTTTTGCTTCTAATCGTGATGATTTGATATCGGACAAAAAAGGCACTGGTGCCATTGCTGAAAATCTTTGATTTTGAAATGGAAGGTGCTTACTCATCAAGGGGCAAAGGTGTTAGGAAACGATCCATTGAGGCAACGGAAAACAAAATCAATAATAACAAGGATCGTTCCATAGAACCAAGATCAGGGTACAATTTTACAATTTATATCACAATAAGAATCTATAGAAAATTAATATAGAGTTTAAAAAACCATACGCACGTTTGGAGGCTCCTCCAAATTTGTCTCTGAATGTATTTTGCTATCGACCCAAGCGTAGGGTCGAACCGACGTAGTCCACACAAAGACAATCGCAAGGAACTAAGGAGGGATTTGCTAGATCCTTTTTAGCCTTAAGAACAAAGAAGAAATGAAGAGAAATTGATTTTAGGCAAAAACCAAGTCTGGTGTGGGAGAGAGTTTGGGGCTGTGTGTTTTTCTCCTTTTCATTGAAATGAGTTGAATGAATTCACTTAACCTTTTACAAACAAAACATTTCTTTTATAGTAACATTTTAATTGCCCTATTCCCATATGGAATAGGCTTGCGCTCCAACCCAAACACCCCATGTTTCCAAACACTCCCGATTAGATATTTATTTTAATTCATCATTATCTCAATTAAAATCCATTAATATATATATTAACATTTAACAATAATGATAATTTATTTAAATTTATATGCTAACACATATTTAAATGTAATTTCACTTATTTAATTTTCCTAACAAATTAAATAAAAGGCTACGACCTCAGCAAATTTAATTGCATTGTGAAATTACCAAAATACCCTTTCACCCAAAAAGATGAAAATGCCCTTCTTTCTTCCTGAGTCTTAAATTATTTCTATGTGTGTGATCCATAGGCTCCTCATCATACCGGTATTGTATGGTATCGCAATTAACACCAATTAATCGTCTCACTAATACACAGACCAAGATTGGCCCCTAGCAAGGCATCATGGCCACCCGATAGATTCGAATTCAGCAAATTAGCTAACTATCAACGATATGGTTACCGTACAATTCTATCCTTTCATCATACGTTATCTCGACGAGACGAAGGCATAGCAATAGTGTCAACCTTCGGTTACTCTCGATATTATGTATTCGGCTTGACCAATGACCTGTATTATAAACTGGATAGAGCAACAACTCAATCCCACTGTGGCCACATTTTTAGTGTCATTGCCATATACTGAATTGTGACGTGAGATAACTTCTCCTGTACCCGAGAGTGATGAATCCTCTGTCTATCCACCATAGTCTTGATACACTCTTTGATGTAGCCAATCACCACCGTATTGACAGCTTTGAAAAGAACTGCGTTAGGCTAGTGTCAAACTACACCAATCGGTGCACAAGGCGCTCCAGTGATCTCAAGTCTAAGGATCATATACACCACCATTCTTTAGAGGATTTGTTCCATAGACACTAAGGTTACCATCCATATGGAATCCTCTGGTGGGTTTGTCCAATGAACTTGTTGTGGTGTCTTCGCCTACAGCAAGCACCCATGTGTTGCACTAGGTTGTCACCAAACAACCTTGACAAGTGAGATCAATCACTGCCTTTCGACAGGGTCGTTCAACACTATGATAGCCTTACCGTATTATCTGTGCTCTTACTTCAGAATAATACTAGGGCTACGGACGTTTCTAGAATGGCCACCATATGTGCTCATAGGGTTCTCACTATCAAGATTTGAAACACTTGGTACCCTCGTCACGGTTCTACCATTCTAAGGACATATATCAATACATATTGCAATAATAATGATTTACGCGATATAGAATAAAAATGCCTTTTATTATTGATTAATGAACATTATTACAAAGAGTCAATTCTACAATAATTGATTGGTTCTAGGGCATTTACTCTAACAAAAAGGAGGGCTAATCAATAAATTGCTCTGATCTGGAAGCAGGGAACTTTGCTGCTATTTATAATTCTGATTAAAATCTTGAAATTGATAGCTTGAATCCTAACATAGATAAGATGAGCACCGATCGATGAAGGGGAATCCGTCAAGTCAGTCAACCTGATATACGAGCACTCTTAAGCACTCTTTTCATCGAGCTCCCAAGCCGAGTCAAGAAGCTAGCACTAGTGTTTGAGGGGATATCAGAGTTCTAGTTTCAAAAGCAAGATGAAAGAGCTCCCAAGCAGAGTTAGTATTAGCTTGTTAACAGGCATAAGTAACAAATAGATATGACATTACGCCTTCAAAGCTCTTTGTTCAACGACTTGGGTTGACCAACCAATTGATCGAGTAAGCTTCGTAAAACTGCAGGATGTTGGACAAAGTCAAATAATGGGTGCGTGATTGGAGAATCACTTCCTTGAACAGACCCTATCCTTTTATAGTCGAACTTAGGCTAGATCACACATCAGAACACACACATGAACAGCGCACATCATAATTGTTATTGCTTTGGGCGTATGTTCCATGCATTTGATGCATTTGGTATGCTCGATTCACGAGAGATAAATGGTGTTTCCCATAGATTCCATTATGCATCTATCGAAACAACCCTCGACTATGTTGCATCAAAACGAATCAACGTAATTTGCATCAATCAATTCATATGTGATCATTTGTGACACATGCATGTATCGTACGTACTATGGAACAAGTGCGTATTTACCTCCCATGGAGAGAAGGATTCTCAATTGAAGCAGCTTGAGCACATATTGGAACAGAGGCGATGGTAGTTACTAAAGCACTGGTAGCAGTATATAAATTGCTCGGCCTTCCACCCGCCTTTTTGAAAGCCAGCATCCTATCCTATTCCAGCTTCCCTTCACCTAGTCCTAGATCTGTCATGAAAGAGAAAGGCTTGAATTAGTCTCAGTTGCATCCTATCCATTAGCATCGAAGTGGGAAGTGGATCCAACAATAGTCAATCGAGATGTAGTTCCCCACACTCCCCAAGGATCAAGCCAGTTTATTGCATGGACTTAGTTGACCTTGAAGCAAGGGAATAGACAAAGGGTTCACCCATAGAGGCAAGGCGGGAGGAACAAAGCCAGAGGTGGGAATAATGGCTTCAATCTCCTAGTAAGCCTAAGTCTATCTTCTAAGCAACACCTTTAGTGGGGAGCTCTAAAACTCAAGAATGTAGTGGCACAAGCCTCGTTCTCCATTTTCGCTTCCGCTATCATCTACTAATTATAAAGTAGCCATCATTCAACCCTTTCCTATCGCTTTGCTTGTTAATCAGGGAAGGCAAGCCCTCTTTCCCGATCGGCTTCGCTTGGGACCCTTACTGCATTCCCAAGTACCATAGAAATCGAGGTCTCGTTCTCGTCCTTATTCTGGTGGCCAGATCTAAGGAGGTCGAATGTTGTATCAAATTGCCCTCATCTAGAGAAGGTATAAGTAATTGATCTACCATACGCAGCAAAAAACAAAAATTCAATTGGTAAATCAAATACCTTTCTTTGCCTAGATTCGAGTATAGATTATACCATTTACATGTTTATAAACAAAAATCTGTATAAAGTAAATCCATTCAAGGATTAGAATACTTACATACATTTGGAGGCTCCTTTGAATATTTTTAATTTTGGACAGGAACACTGTTCACGACACTGTTCATTATCTACTATTCACGTGATTTTTCGCCAATTGATCCAAAGTAGGATCGCACTCACGAAAGTCCACACGAAGATAATCTGTAGAACCCTTGATTATTTTGCTAGAACAATCAAGGGCTTCAAGAATCAAGAAGGAAGAACAAGAAAAGTTTTCTTGTCAAGAGAGAGAGAGATAGGGTGGCTAGGGTTTCAATTGAATGAATAATTCTCTCATGTTTTAATTTCAAGTTGCACTTATATAGTGCAACAATTAAAGCCCTATTCCACTTAGGAATAGCCATGGACTCCAACCCTAGTTTACCCTTGCAACCAAACACACCCTTTATGGTATTTTAATTAATTAATTATTATTATAATTAAAATCAATTAATATATAATAATATATTAACATTTAATTAATAATAATAATTCATTTAAATATATATAGCGATATATTTAAATATAATCTCACTAATTTAATTTTAATATTAAAATTAAATATAGGCAACAATCTTAGCAAATTTAATTGCACTGTGAGATTACCAAAATACCCATTTTGTCCTAAAAGATGAAGATACCCTTCTCACAAATTGATTCTTAAATTATCTTCTAAGTGTGTGACCCATAGGCTCCTCATCATATCGACAGTGTGTAGTATCGCAATTAACACCAATTAATCGTCTCACTACACACAGACCAAGATTGGCCCCTAGCAAGGCATCATGGCCACTTGATAGATTCGGATTCAGAGAAATTGCAGCCTGTCAACGGTTTGGTTATCGTGCAATCAAATCATTTCATCAATTGTTATCTCCTCAAGACTAAGGTATAGAAATAGTGTCAACCTCAAATATCCTCGACATGTTTGTATTCAGTTACTGGACCAATAAGAGGAATATTAAATTAGATTGAGCATCAACTCGATCCTACTATGGCCACATATTTAGTGTCATTGCCATTTATTGAATTACCTAGTGAGATAACTTCTCCCGTACCCAAGAGTGATGAATCCTTTGTCAATCTGCCATAGTCTCGATAAACTTCTTCAATGTAGTCAATCACTACCATATTGATAGCTCTGAATAGAACTACGTTGGGCTAGTGTCAAACTACAACAATTGCTGCACAAGACGCTCCGGTGATCTCAAGTCTAAGGATCACATGCACCACCATCTGTTAGAGGATTTATTCCATAGACACTGGGGTTACCATCCATTTGGAATCCTCTAGTGGGTCTATCCAGTGAACTTGTCTCTAGCAAGCACCCATGCGTTACACCAGGTTGTTAGCAAACAACCTTGACAAGTGAGATCAGTCATTGCCTTTCGATAGGGTTGTTCAACACTATAATAACCTTATCGTATTATATGTGTCCTTGGTCAGAATAATACTAGGGCTATGGATGTTTCTAGAATGGCCACCATATGTGATCATAGGGTTCTCACTATCAAGATTTGAAACACTTGATACCCTTATCACGATTCTACCATCCTACGGATATATATCATATCATACATGATATAGAAGAATATGCCTTTTATTGATAAGTAAACATTTATTATAGAGTCAATCTTAATTGATTAGCTCTACGACACCTAATATAAAAGAACCGGAGCCCGATCAGAGAACCTATAAAGAGATTTGTAGCACTGGTCGAAGCCATAAGAACAAAGTATTGGTTGAGTAGTGGTCCATATCTATTTCAATGGATGGTAACATTGAGATTAATCCAGGGCAAAGAAGGGCCTTATTCCCACGAGTTCATGAATAGGAGTTATAGGTAGGGAGTTACTTCCCTCTTTAGGGTTTATACAGATAGGAGGTAGCTCGCTAGCTTTTGAAAGAAATGGCATTAATAATAAAGGAGTGCCATTCTGATCCCTAGCTGCCAGCAAAGCGGATGACTTATCTTGATAACAAAATAAGCCCATGCGAGTCTAACAGTTCCACCAGTAAGGAAAGGAAGGGGAAAGAAGTAGGCAACGTAGAGATTGAGGAAGCGTAAGCTCACTCGACCATAGGAAGAAGAAGTGTGACGCTGCTTAAGCGTACTTTTTTATCCTAATTATGGTATGCTCCTATATCATACTGATCTGATTTTGACAGCGCATTGACGGTGATATTCCTTGAACTTCTTGATTGCCTCGTCTAGATTCTCATATTCTTGCCACATAATGTTCAACGGAAGCCAGAAGGCTTTGCTTTCCTATTAAGGGAAGGGAAAAGGGAACCTAACCAAATCAAAGCAATCCTCTCTTGGCATAACTAAAGCTCCTTTCCTAGATGACTATTAGCGGTTCCAAATTAGGCTCAGTTCAAAGTTACTCTAACCAAGGCCTATTAGTTTAGAGTCAAATCATCACTCTATCCCATTCATTGATTTAGCTCTTCTGGTTGGCTGCGTACCACATACCAATAGTATTGCAAACTGAAACTGTATAGCCACGAGCACGAAGACAGAAGTCATGTTCTGCATGCAAATAGATAATGCCTTTCAATCAATTCCCGATGCATCTCTTCTTGCCGGTCCGATCATGAGAGCATTGTTGGTAATATGCACACTTTGTTGGTAATGACCTTTGACTGGGCTTGCATATTTAGCAGCCTAAGTAATAACTCATTGTGCTGCTTTCCAATTCCTCGTTGTATGGATATGTTTATCGGCATTATATCCTTTGAGTGTTCAAATACTAATGAATAGTATACTCCTTTTTTGAGGCATTAACTGACTTTCGACACTCATGTGTGTAACTATCCCCTGGTCAAGTGAGGGACCCATCAGAAACATAAGCAGACGTGTGAGTCTTGCTTTCTATTAGCGAGGAAGGAAGCAAGCAAAGCAAGCGTAATTTATGATTTCATTCAGAGTGAGAAAGGGAAACCAAACGAATCGAAGTAGTCTTCTATGGCTCGAAAGTAAGAAATAAAGGCTTTCAAGCTAACGAGGCTCGTCAATGGCTTGGCTTCAGGTCTATATTATGGCAAATGGAAGCGTAGATTAGTAGGTGTCAGCTTGACTCAATCATAGTCTAGCCAACCAACTAGTACGCACTCGAAGCCTATTGGAGCTAGAGCAATTGAAAAAGGTATGGTAGTGATCTCACTCCACGCATTGCACATTTCTTTTTTCATCCAAATTGTGCACAAACTGGGCATGGTGATGGGAGCAAGGTTCAAGGATTTGACTTTTATTTTTGGAAGCACTGATGTCAATCTTTCTACTTTGCTGCACACGACTTTTTCATGGAGTCTGCTTCCACAGTTGCTTGAGTGACAACCTAACCTATTCTATTGCCTTGCGTCCTAACCTTCTTGCATCTCGACTTTCTTTAGCGCCAAAGACCGATGAATAGTTAACCGACTCTTGATCGACATGAGGAATACATCTATTCTTATGGTAAAGTGGACGAGAAGAGCAAGTGTCTGTCCAACTAATCTAACTAGGAGAGGGATGATAGGTGATAGGCCAATTAGAAGCTTGCTACAGTCTAGTTCGGACGGACCTAGAAAGCGCGATGGATATGATCTACTTGTTATCAGCCAATGGATCCTTCTTTCTACATGATTTTGACAAAACCAATGTCGATAATTTGATGTTGGGCATAAACAACTATCAGCTATTTGCTTGCTTCCATGTAAACTCATGGAATAGCCTTCTATCTTATTTTTATGGACCTGTATACTAAATTTAGATGATGGTGAGTGAGCTTCATTCCAAGTGAGAAGACTTCCTCCCAGTGAAAGAAATCTTGCATGAAAGATGAGTCCTGTTCGTCCAACAGTTTCACCAGCCAACCAGGAAGGATTGCAGGCAGGCTGAGAGGCAAGTGTAGCTAGTTTTGATTGAACTCCTGACCTTTAACTAACCTGATTCCAAAAGAGTACTTTTTGTGTCATATGCTTGCCTCGTGCATATGACTTTTTCACAATGTCTGCTTATCTACTCCTTGACATGAGAACTCTGTGCGTTGTATTCCCTCTTATTATAGGCTTTCTCTTTGAGTGTAAAATGGTGTTGAGTAGAGTCTTTCTTGGTTTCTTTGATTGACCTTGACTTGCTTGCTCATACGATAGCTTTTTTGCTTTCGAATGGCTCGCTGGTTCCTACTCTATTTAGATTAGATACTAACACTACTATTGACTACTATTCCTTACAAGTTAAAGACCGATTCGATTGATTGTTTGTTACCTGCTGACTTGGGATTTGGATTTCTATTCCTTTGTTTGTTCCTGTTCGATACAACCTATTCTTTCTTTCTTTTCTAGTCTTTCTTTCTATTCTTTCTTTTCTTTCTTTCTTTTCTAGTCTTTCTTTCTATTCTTTCTTTTCTTTCTTTCTTTTTTTCTATTCTTTCTTTTTTCTATTCTTTCTTTTCTATTCTTTCTTTTCTATTCTTTCTTGTCTATTTTCTCTTTAACATATTTTAGGGCATTTTCATGCTCTTATGAATATGTATGCATGTAGATGGTTTCATGCTTATAATTCTTTCTAAATTCACATATTTAAATGCAATTATGCATTATGGAATGCAAACATGTCATTCTCTACCATCTACAAACACATCACAAGGTAAAACATAATCATACTCATACATGCACTTCTCATTGGCATTTCATCAAACAATTCATGTGCACAAATCAACACTAATTTGGCTACACTTCTATCTCTATTTTAGGCCACCAAAAATTTGGAATAAACTCCTCCATAATTAACACCAAATCTGCCCAAAATACACATTTCAAAATTTTCACTTCAATTCTTCCAAATCTCATCCAAACATTCATCAAATAACAACTACACCAACACAACTTCTCATGGATAGGTTCTAATCATTATTCAACACCAAATCCATCAACAATTATACATATAACACATATATATGCATAAAGAAAATTCTCTACCCAACATAACTTAAATCATACTTAGGGTAGGATTTACTTACCTTTGATATGAGCAAATTCAACCCTTTAAGGATCTCTTTTGATCAAATTCTCTTCCTCTTAAATCCTATAAGCATAACCATCAAAATCAACATTTTAAAAACTAAAATTCACTTCTTAGTGCAAGGATCTTACCTATAGAAGCTTAAGATTGAAAATCCACTCAAAAACACCCAAAACCTATGAATTTCCCTTGAAGAAGAATTGAAGAATTTGAGAGAATATGGAGGTGAAAGTGGCATGCAAATGGGTAAGAGTGGCTAGGGTTTCACTCTTCAATTTGTGGCTCATGACTCTCTCATTACATGATGCACCTCCCTCGATAGAAAAGTGTAAAGATCTGGTCAATTGGATAGTTAGACGTAAATGTAGCTTTGGCTCGTGGTTGGGTGGCTTTGCTTAGTAATTTAGTCCTTCCTTTTGTTTGCCACATGTCAGCACTAGAGGTGAGGTGGCCACGTCATCATGCTGATGTCATCATACTTTTTCAATCATGGCGCAATAGACCACTGATTTTTACAAGTCACTATAGCCTCGCGTTACATCTAAAATGCAGTTGAACATAGTTCCTCTCTCTCTATGCCATGTAACCTTCGCCACATCACTTGACATGTCATCAGAAAAGAGGCCCACCCTGCCACTCCTCTTATGTTAGAGGTATATTATATATTCCATTCCATAGCCTCAAATAACGATATTTTTCGATCTTGGTATGCCAATCAATTGTGTAACGCCCCACTTGAGGTACCTAGTTTAATTGTGTTGTATTACTTGAATGTTATTGTTTTGTCCTCATTTGAGTTTGGTTTGTTGTTGTGATAGTTTGGTTGAATTGATATTATGAGTTGGTTGAGTGGTTGCCCTGAAATTTGTAAAGACTTGGAAAATTTTGTGTTACAATCTTCGCCGGGGTGAAGAAGAAGCGTCGCCGCCGTGAGGAAGTCTAGCAACCTACGGTGTAGGTTCTGTAAGTTTTCACCTGGGCGAAGAAGAAGCTTCGCCGCGGCGACGGGCCTAACAAAAATTGTTTCTTAAGTTTCTAGAGAATTCTTCCTCTGGGGCACAATTACCATTCTAGCCCTAATTAGCAGGAAAGTGGGGAGTGAAATGCAAGGAAATTGCGTAGAGAATAGTTTAAATGGGGATGCATTTGCAAAGAATAAAAAGGGCGAAGGTGGAATTCCTAAGAAAGGGTAAGGGTAAATTGGGAAAGAAGGTGTAAAATATGATTAAATAAGGGTTAAGTCTTAGAAACCCTTTCATTCTTCTTCTTCCACCGCCATACTGATTCATCATTTTCTCTCTACTTTCCATCCAATCCTTCAAGGATTTTAAAGGGCTTTTCAGTAGTTTTTGGGTAGAGTGGTGATCTTAATGGCATCCTAAGGTAAGGACCTTTATTCTGGATGTGAAATTTAGCTATAAAGGTGTTAAGGTCTTATTGTGTTATTGTTTAAAAGTGTAGAGAAAAGACATCTACCAAAGGAAAAGAGAAGTGCTAGTGGAATCACACCATCACAAGGTAAGTAAATCCAACTCAAGCTAAAGTTTAAGAAATCCTTGAGTAGAGATTTCTTTATGCATGTATAAATGATGCTTGTTGAGAAATTGAGTAGAGATATATGTTTTTGTGTTGAGAAATTGAGTGGAGATGAGTATTTATGTTGTGGTATTGGATATGCTCTCTTTATGGGAAGTGTTAATGTATGATGAGTTGAGATGATGTTGGAGGAGATTGAGTATATATTTGGAAGTGTTCTTCTATGATAGGAGTTATGTAAATAGAAGGGGTCCATAGAAGGGAATTTCTTCCCATTTTTGGATGGTTACAAAGAGAAAGAGAATTGTAGTTAGAGAGGAGTTTTTGTATGCAAACATGTGTTTAATGAAATGCCTAAGAGAAGTATGAGAATGAGTTATAAACCTTAATTCTTGCAACATTGAATATTGGCATTTCCTAAGTGCATTAATGACTATGAACCATCCATATGCATTAATTGTGCATTAAGAAGTAGGTTGAGAAAGAGTTGAGAAAGAGTAGAGAATTTCTACACTATGAGTATTAGCTTGAGAAAGAGTAGAGACCTTTGTGCTTAAACTACTCTAAGAGTTAAAAAGAGAATAGAGGAGGTTGTGCGATGGGGAACCCGTGAGTGGTGAGTAAAGTCACGAGAGTGGGTGCTTTGTGATCCCCTCGCCGTGCCTCCGATCAGATTGGAACATGAGGTTCCAGCCATGCCTCTGGTAAGAAGGGGCCGTGACATTCGAGAGATAGAGAGAAATAATGTACACTCATATGGCCAAAGGTTCTGAATCCGATCAATACAGAAATGAGTAGAAGTCATGTAAAGCGGGAGAGTTCCCGGCTGTGCCTCTGGTAAGATGAGGCCGTGACATTCCTATGAGTAGAATGGGAAAACAGAGAAGTAGAAAGAACAGAAAGAGAAAATGAGTAGAGTCATGAAGAGTGGGTTGAGTCCCCAGCCGTGCCTCTGGTAAGATGAGGCCGTGACATACACCAGAGAGTATATAGAAAAGAGTATGAGAAACAGAAACAGAAACAGAAAAAGAACAGAAATGAGAAGAGAATAGAATAAGGAAAGAATTAAGAGAAAGAGTTACGGGGATAGCAGTAAAGGATTTACTTACTGAGCATTATTTTGGTCACCCCGTTGTTTTTCTATGTTTTTGCAGGTTCTAGATGAGGACGCAGTCAGATGGATGTCGGCGGGCGAGGAGGAGTACTTACACTATCCACCACACTTTTGTGAACTTTTGTAAAGGATACTGACTTTTGTAAAAGAATATGTATATTAAATAAAAGAAAAATTTGGGCCCAACTATTTTTAGTAATGTACTTGTATTTTACTATACTTATGTTTTTATGAGTATAGTAGTAATCAAGCAGTTATTACATTTTTGGTATCAGAGCAAAGATTTTGGGATTTGACAGTGTACTCTTCTCATCGCTACGATGTCTGATGATCGACTGTGTGAATTAATTCTTTCCTACTTGAAGTGTTTCTCAAATTGATCAAATGTGGTTGTTTTGTAGATGAGGCGTAGCGCCCGAAATCATGGTAAAGGTGTGATGAATGAGGGAGAACCTTCTAACCCACCAGAATCTATGCCTCATCCCTTGGATGAAGCTAGAATTCAGGGAATCGTACAGCAAGTTATGGCAGAAAGCCAAGGGAGAGTTGAGACCCCGTGCAGGTACCACCGACTACTAATGTCGGAAGAGAACAATCGGTACCTCCCCAAGTATAGAATAGAGTTGAACCAATTTATGGTCTTCCCAATCAACATCAACCCTCAGAGTTTAAGGGTACTACGGACCCAGTAATAGCAGAAGAATGGTTTAGGTCCGTAGAGCGTATAGCAGGTTTATTCCCCATGATGGACTGGGAGAAGATTCCGGTATGCGAGTTTTTTATTTTGGGGCGATGCCCGAATTTGGTGGGAATTAATAGAAGATACTCATGATGTTATGGTAATGACTTGGGAAGAATTCAGGTGAGAGTTTGAGACCAAGTATAGAACAGAGGACCGAGTTCATGAAAAGGTCCAAGAGTTTATTGGTTTGCAGCAGGGGTCCAGTACAGTTAAAGAGTATTAAGTGAGATTCAATGCCCTTACCAGATTTGCATTTTACTATACGTATGTTTTTTATGAGTATAGTAGTATCAAGCAGTTATTACAAATTGAGAGTGATTTCACATTCCTTAGAGCAAGCACTGAGTTAAGTAAAGAGTTCCATATGAATATAAAAAAGGATGGATGAAAGAAAGGTGTCGGTAAGAATGAGGGGAAAAAACCTCTACTTCCTCGGTTATAGGAAGACAACTCGTTCCAACTAACCTCGTTGAATGGGGAAGGCCACATAACTACAATTAAGGTGAATGGCGCGGAACAGGACCTTCAACCAAGGTGGTCACCTTAGGGAGGACTAAATCAAAGGATCAATCCAAATGGGACTTCCATTTCCAATCTCAAGGGAAGGGGCTGCCTCATATCCATTGAACTACACTTTTTCTTTCTCTCCATCTGTTGTTCTCCGGTGTTATCTATTCATGGGAATTGGCTAAAGGGGATTTATCAATCAATGATGAGGCTTTGGCACAGTTGTCACACAGAACACGAACACACAAGCACAAGAAGAAGAGTTTGAAACACACGTAACTTGATTAAGAGAACCCTAATTCCAAAGTTAACAAAGCTTAACTGCCATTCTTTAGTTTATCATATCACACTAAACTGCTATTCCTATAAGATAAGAACAAGACGGAGCACGAGAACTCGAATTACACTACTGCATGCCTTGCACTCTCTGTAAGGGATGAATTGTGACAAGGCGACCGCTGACCCTTGACCGGGAGGAATTCTTAAACCTGGCAAGCTAACTAATTAGAAGATTCATTCTATGGAATTAAACTCAAGAGAAGGTACGATCACAGGGATTGTGGTTGTTCACGCTACTAGATGAGAAGAAGGAATTCTACTGAACTTTTCACTTAGGCATGGGCGTCAAGGTCTTTGCTTGGCGTTTGCCCACTTTATTTCTTTTTTTGTGGAGCGCTTTTCCATGCCTACCAATGGCAAATGGTCTAGTCCCCAAGTTGGAAGATTCGTCTACAAGTTCAAACCAAAGGTTCAGTTCAAAGCTAGGACTCATCCCAAAGACAAGGTCAAGGTTTAGTCCAATGTGATTGGGTTATTGTTCCATGTCAGAAAGCTTCTTATTCACTCACCTAAATACGAGATCATTTGCCAGAGTAGATGGATGAAACCCAAACCCAATGAACTCTACTTTCAAAAGAGTTCCAATCCCGAACAACTCAACCTCTTCTTTCATAGAAAAACCTTTTGTTCCTCTTTCTTTGTTCATTAGGTCATGGTGTAACGGCTCGAAATACACCAACGACATTATGGAATTCTCTATGATGCTTGAGATTGAGTGAAATAGGGGTATTGGCTTGAAAATCAAAATGCAAACACGAGTTTCCCCATTATCTGTCGCTCGTTTTCCGTTAAAAGAAGGAAGGCTAAGGCACTGCCATTAAGATGAATGAGCAAGAACAGAACTTCCATTCCATTGCGTTGAACCTTTAACCAAGCTGTTCGGACTGAAGCAAATGATCAATCACCTAGCCAAGCACTGCTCCTTGCTTAGTCCTATTTCGATTCTGGACCTATGATAGCTCAACCAGGGCTTTCGCTTCCTGCTCTTCCTAAACCAGAACTAGAAGCTTTTTGAAGAAATTCAAGGCAATCAGACAGATATGGTTTGAAAGATTGAGACTCTTCTTACTTGTATACCAACCAAACAAAGTTAGGTTCAAGAGGGAATAAGAATGAACAAAGGGCAAGCGAAAGAGATTTATTTCAAAGTACTTCTTTAAATAGCATTTGGTAAATGAACTCTTGTTAAAAGGCTTTGCTTTGAAAATGCCCTTATAGGTATTCTCAAACAGTATATGATATCTTAATAAAATTACCCGTGGATTAAGGCATTGGTTTGTTATAAATTTACATACAAGAAGCAGAATTCAATACAACAGTTGGGAACCCTATACTACTAACTTCGTGATTAAATGCTATAAAGCCATAGAGGCTACCAACGATGTTTCACTATTGTAAAGAACCTCACTATCGACAAATTAAAGAAAAGAAAGGCCACTAAAAATCTTATTCTTCTTTCTCCATAAAGTGGATGAACCCACACCTAATTGGTTAACAAAATAAATGACTAGTTTTTTAAATGCAGATAGAAGGCGATGCATTAGCAGGTTACGGTTCAAGTGTGACGACATGAGAGTCTCTATTTGTTGAGGTTGGGGTTTGGGGAGAAGTGAGTAGGCCCCTCATCACCTCTCGATCAAATCTAGCATCGGAAGTTCTGGTTGGTGCTGTCTATAAAGGTTGGAGATGCCTTACCGATTGACTCAAGTGAAGGAAAATACTGTAACAATTATGGTGGCTTTAACCAATTGTAGTAGAGGTAATGCGGCCCTAAAAGAAATAGTGAATAGAAGGAGTGGAGAAGCTCGCTTCTGGTTCTTCCTACGCTTAAAGGAGTCACCATACGTAGTGAATAGGGTTACCTACTGATTGATTCTTTGCTTGTTTACCACATCTGTTACAACATAATCAATCTGAATTTATATAGCACTTGTTCCTTATTGTCGGTATTCATCCATCAATCTATACTCGAAACTTTTGTGTTTGAATCGTAGATCCCTATAGTTAGTGCCTACCTGCCTTTGCCCCTTCCCTTCAAATAGTCCGATAGCCAACCGTTTTCTTTGATCTTGTGTTAATCCCACTTGATCTGCTATACAACAAATCCTTGATCTACAATCTCCCAAAGATCTTCATATTCAAACAAGAGTTACATCTGAACTCGCCAAAACTCAAAATTTATTTTTCCATCGAACTTTGGAAATTGGAGTTTGAGAGAGATTCAAAGCATTGAATAAGACAAGACATGGGGTAGAGTGAGCCTGGTCTACCAAGCTTTAAATGCTAGCGGGTGTGAGTGAAAGGTTCAGGACTACTGGTGCTAATAGAATACTTCCCATTGAGGAGATTCAGTCATGTATCGAGGGCTATAAGTAGGCCGTTTGCTATTGCTATGCTATAAGGGTTGCTCGCCTTTATACGGCTTGGCTTCACTATTGCTCTATCAACCTAAAAATTCATATTCCTACCATATAAGAATGCCTATTATCTAGTGCTAGAAGTTAGAAGCTTCGCCAGAAGCAAGCAAGACGAGGTGGCTAACTTCGTAGACAAGGCTCGTTCCGCACTTGTTGACTTACAAGCTCGTGTAGTACTCATCCCTATCTCTAAAGGGGCTTATGCACTCTACTCTCTCTTTACTAAACGAGCGTTAGAGCGAGCGAGTGAAGCTTTCAATTTAGTGGCTTCCCTCCTTTTTCCTCACCCTACTCTTTCATTTTCGCTTAAGCTCCCTTGTCGGTTTGGGGGATTTATTGATTGGATACCCGTGAACCATAATATTTCCTAGGAACAGCTTCTACGACGATAGATAGGGGTTAGGTTTGTTTGGCATCTATGCCTCCTACCCTCCAAACAGTATAGGAGCCTTTCAGCTCGTATGCTCACACTCCTAGATCTTTACGACACCTCCTCCACCATAGTGTGAGCTAGGAGTAGCTCTAAAAAGCAAGACCTGCTTCAAAATTCACTTTCAACAACACAAGACCACAAAAAAAAGTAAACTATGGTTGCCCACTGATCTGATCATAGGTGAAATCTAATCCTTTCGCTTCGCGCCAAGCTTGGAAACCGTAAGTCAGGCTCTTTTTGCCTCTCGAAAGCGAGAAAGCGAGCAGTAAGCTAAAAAAACCCTTTTCCCTTTTCATAATAAAAGAATAAGGTCAGCTTCATAGCTCTAACCTATACAAGGGGCAAGCCAAAACCAGCTGAAGGAAGGGCTTCATAGCCTTCTTATTATTAGAGAAATGGGAGCTTATTATTTTCTAAAAAAATACTAAAAAACTAGGTTTGGAACCCTACTCCCCAACAACTAACAACTACAAGGATGCTTGCTTGCTGGCATCAAAGCTCTTCATTATTATTAATGGGTCGGAGGGCACACAATCCATTCTCTGCTCTTTTCTTGAGCGTTTCACACTAAACTCTTTGATTTTCCCTACGCCTCTCTAGGCATGAGCGGTAGCTCATGACTAGTATATGGATCTCTTTATATAATGGTCGGCCTTCTAGAAGCTTCGCCAGGAGCGACTAGTCACTTCCTGAATGCCTCTTTACTTTAGTATGTATGGTTTGAGTCTTTTTTTAGTCTTTCCAATGCCTAATTCCTTGCTGCCAACGTACGCTACTAGGAGAGTAAACAAGCTACCTTGCATTTTATTCTATAAGTGGAGCGATTGTCGAGTCTACGAAGCTTCGTAGTTACCCCTCTTTGCCTCGCCATGCCACTAGATCCATAATGACCACGAGTCGAAATATGTACGAATATAACCACACGGAATGCCGAACCGATCTATCGAAGAAAGAGATCATTGAGCCTATTTGATTTAGCCAAGCTAAGGTTTGGAACCCTAGTTTATTAGTATTTTTAGAATATAATAATAATAAGCTAAGAGGCATGGGATTCGTAAGAATTGAAAAGTCCTCCATTGAATGGGGTGGGAAAGACAGGTTTGGAATTGGCCGAATTAGCAGGAGAAATGGTGGCCCACCCTAAAACCAAAACAAAGGTGTACGTACATAAATAAAGAAAAGAAGCTGGTTATGGTCTTTACTTGATAGGGCTCCTTCCTATCTATCTTGACCGGGAAGAGGGGAGGCCCTTTCAGAAGCTTTCACTCTGCCCTTCTCTATTTTGTTTTGGGGGATCCCTCATATTTAGGATTCTAGGCTTCCTAGACTCGTAACAGATGACTAAGAACAAGAAGAGGATCAGTAGTCTCTGCCATTGCAGGTCCTTCTTTTTCCGCCGAGACAACCCTCTTTTTTTTTTTTTTTTTTTGTTTGTTTGTTCACCGTGGCATGAAATCATGAAGAAGCTAGAATAACTCAGAAAGAGAGTGGTGCCTAGCCGTTTAGAGCGTCTGTTGTCTTTGTAGAGGAACAATACAATCTTGGACTAGCCCTCTTCACATGGCCTAGAAAGAAAAAGAAGTCCATGCTACTATAAGGCCTCTAATCTCCTCCCTCAGGACACTGTTGCCTTGCCTATGGGGATAGGGGAGCCCCGACTTCCATAGGTTCTTGTGCAAGCGTCTCATCCCTAAGACTTGCTTGCTCTTTATGGAGTGCCCTGTGGTTCCTTGAGTGCCAGCCACAAAGAGGAATGCCATCAACTAGGGCGCTATTGGCCACTCACCACTTGCTCATGGGTAGCTCGGGCTCCGTGTTTCAAGTTTGTTATCCTAACTGTCTCCTCTGCTCCACCGGGAGCCTGGCCTTTCTTCTAACTTATCTACTACCTTGCTCCTCGACTCCCTACAGCTCCAACCGCTCATTATAATAGCTTACTTCTCAGGTAGATCGCACCCTAGGTGGTGCGGCTGAGCCAGAGTGGGCTCAACAGTCACCCTATGTTTTTGGGCGCACGCATAAAGGCATGATTAGTTAAGATGAATGGTCTGGCATTGGTACTTCTAGAAGTATGAGCTACATGTGGGAGAGAAGCTCTACAATCCCTCATTAGATGCCCTGGCTGTCGGCACCTGTAACACACATTTCTATCCCTCAAACATTCTCTTGAATGGTTCCTCCCACATTTAGCACAAGGGGGAAACCCTTCTATCCTGGGCCGCTTGTTCTGATAGTCTCTCCTGTTCCTCTTGGGTTGAAACTTCTTCTTGGCCCTTACTTCTCTATTCCTTGTTGCATCTACTCTTTCCTTCTATAAAGTAGTGGATGGTTCACTGGGTACCGGTGAAGATAACCCTTCTGCAATATGTTTATTTACATAAATATCTGCCCTTAAAGCCCTTATCAAAGCCTCACTGTAGGTATGAGGAGGCTCAGCTCCTGTCATTACATCTTGAGCAATATCTGATCTCAACCCTTGCACAAACTTATCCCTCCTTAACACCGGAGTATACACCATTCTGGGTGCAAAGCGAGCAAGGGAGTTGAATCTTATTACTGAATATTCCTTTACCGTACTAGACCCTTGCTTCAAATTAATAAACTCTTGGACTTTCTCATGTACTTGATCTTCTGTTCAATACTCGGCCTCAAACAATCTCCTGAATTCCTCCCAAGTCATCGAGGCCATGTCATGAGTCTCCTCCATTAATTCCCACCAAATCCGGGCATCTCCCTTAAATAAGAAACTGGCATATCTAATCCTCTCTCTATCATTCATGGGAAACATTGTCACCGTCCACTCTACGGACTTAAACCACTCCTCTGCCTCTAGCGGTTCCCTAGTACCCCTAAACGCTGGCGGCTGGTGCTGGTTTGCAAGGCCCTGAATCGAATCAACCTGAGTCTGTGCTGTCCGAGGTACCGGCCCTTCTCACTCTTGTCTTATAGGAGGTTACTCTACTAAGGGTCTTGGTTCTCTCCTGAACAACTCTCCCCTGGCTCTCCGCTAATACCTGCTATACAATGGTTCAAATCCTTGTCTCATCAAAGGGTAGAGGGAGTTGATTCTGGTGGGTTAGAGGATTCTCCCTCGTTCATCACACTCTTACCCTTCCTCCTGTTACTATGCCTCATCTACAAAACAACCATACTTGATCAATTTAAGAAAACACTTAACGTAAGGAAAGAATTAACTTACACAGTCAGCTCTCGAACATCATAGCGACGAGAATGGTACACTGTCAAATCCCAAAATCTCGGCTTTGATACCAAAAATGTAATAGCTGCTTTCTACTCAAATACTCATAAAAAATATACATAATAAAATACATATAAAATAGTATAAAAAGTTGGGCCCACATTTTCCTTTCATTAAACTTATACATTCTTTATACAAAATTTGTATCATCTACAAAACTATCAAAAACAAGGTGGACAATATAGCCATTTCCCTGCGCTTGCCAACGCCCATCCGACCGTGTCCTCATCTAGATCCTGCAAAACATAGGAAACAACGGGGTGAGCACTAAAACAATGCTCAGTAAGCAAATCCTCTACTCATCTAACCCCGTAACTCTCTCTCTAATTCTTTCCTTACAATGCTCATTTATTTTTTCTCTTATACTTCTCTCTATTTTCTCTTTCTCATAACTCTTTTCTACTAATTCTCTTTAATAAGTCACGGCCTCATCTTACCGGAGGACACGACCGGGACTCGCTCCCACTCTACGTGACTTCTACTCGTTCTAGCCGATCAGACTCGGTTATGCATGGATTCGGAACCCTTGGCCATGTGAGTATATAATCTCTCTCTCGGGTACTCTCGGGTATAGCCCTCATCCGCATGTACTCTCACGGGCTACACCACTTCTCTCTCTCATACTCATGCCGCTCTCTCAATGCGGCGTACATGCGGGAATACTCTACCCATTACTCAGAGGTTCCCCATCGCACAACCTACTCTATCCTTTCGTTTAGCATTACTTTCTCTTTGTTCTCTAGTGCTCATTCTCTTTTTCTCTTTACTCTTAAAGTAGTTTATACTCTAATTCTTTTCTATTTCTCAAAGCTACTTCTTAAGTGTATAAATAATGTGTATGGACGGCTCATGCTGACTAATGCACTTATTAAATGCCAATATACAATGTTGCAAGAATTAAAGTTTACTAATCATACTCATACTTCTCTTAGGCATTTCATCAAACAACTCATGTGCATATAAAAACTCTACTATAATTACTACTCTACTTCATTCTCTAGCCATCCAAAATGGGGGAAAACTCCCTCATATAGCCATAGTCCTAGTCAAGAAAAGCACTTCCAAAAAGGGTTTACACAAAATCTCTCAAACTTCATCTCAATTTCCATCTCTCAATACACATTAAAACACTTCTCATACATGAAGTGTATCTAACAACCATAAAATAGATACTCACCTCAACTCAATTTCTCAACAAGCATAATACATATTTATACATGCATACATCTCTACTCAATCTCTACTAAAAGGTTTGTTTTTCAAATCTCAACTTGGTTGGATTTACTTACTTTGTGAATAAGTGACTTCCCTAACACTTCTCCTTTCCTTGTTGTCTTGTCTTCTCTCTACAACTTTAAACAATAACAATAACAATAGTATAAGACTTCAATACAACTATAAGCAAACTCACATCTAAAGCAAGAATCCTTACCTTAGGATGCTTTAGATTCAAGCTCTACTAAAATTACCCCAAAAGCTCCCTAAAACTCCTTAGAAATCTTGGAAAATTGAATGGAAGGATTGAAAGGAAGTAGAGAATGAGAATGGCGGTGGAAATGGGTGAAATGAAGGGTTTATTACACTTAACCCTTTTTAGCTCATATTATAACCATCCTTTCCCATTTTTCCCTTGCTCTTCCTTGGAAATTCTATCTATATCCTTTGATTCATTACACTCACACCCCCACACTAACCTATTCTCCATGAAATTTCCTTACATTTCACTCCCCACTTTTCCTGCTACTTAGGGGTAGAATGGTTATTTTGCCCCTATGGAGAATTCTCTAGAAACCTCAAGAAACTTTTCTGCCGTCCCGTTGCCGTGGCGAAGAAAGTTCTGTCGCCCCAACAAAAATTTACAAAACCGACATCACAACACAGAGCTGACGTTACTGCGGTGAAGACTATAATACCAAGATTCCTCAAATCTCAACCAATTTCAAGGCAAACACTCAACCAACTCAACATACCATTTCAACCAAAACTAACAACATACAAACTCAATTGAAGCCTAGGATCAATGAACATTTAAGTAATACAACAAATCTTAACTACGTACCTCAAGTAGGGCGTTACAGATACCATTGATGTCCAATAGCTTTGATAGTAATGGCTAGATCTACTACTTCCTTGCCATTGAGTATAATAGAGCAAATGATGGTATAGCAATGAACATGAGGATGATACTAGGAAAGATGGTCCGATGAATCTTGATAGTAGTTCTATGAACAATCCTTTGCGGGATTGGATTTTTTTTATAGTGGAAATGCAATAAAGCACGAACCAAGATCCGTAATACGAAAACCAAAATCAAAATGAGGAAGTAAAAGATATCGTGATGTAAGTCTACCAGTCCTTGCATCATAGGCGTTGTTACGTCTTGAGATCCTAATTGCCATGGTTCCGCTACATCACAAGGAGCAATTGTGAGGAATAACCATTCTAGAACAATCATTTCCTTTGCTTAATTCTTTAACAGCTCTGCTCCCCCACCCCCGATTCGACTATCCAATTTCGGTAAGACGAAAATTGCAGGTTGGACTAAGAAAGACATGGGACTTTTTGGGCATTGCTTGGGTGAGTTAGTTGATGGTGACTACCTATAAAGATCCCTCATCAACACACACACACACACACACACACACATATATATATATATGTCTCTATCCAATCAACATAGCATCTCAGCTTTCTTTTCTTCCTAAATGTGGATGCTAACTAGATTCCCCATGCTATATGCAGTGGCAATGCAATTTATTTAAGCAAGCAGAGGAAACTAGATGTTGAGGTGGGAAAACCTTCTCTTAATAGAGAAATCTAATTAATCTAAGTGTGGCTTCTTGAAAAAACTCTCTCACTATCTGAACTTGAAGGTTAAGTTTGTGTTCTGTAGACCTCAATAAGCATTTATTTTGTTTACTATAGCAGATGTAGGTGAATCGTGACCAGCTATTGGTTTTGTTCCTCGCTACCCAACTTCTGTCTTCCTTACTTTCTATCTTGTCTAAGCTTGCTGGATTTTCCTCATCCATTGTATTGAATCTAGCTGGCTTATGATATGTAACATAATCCTCAAAGAAGGATCAAAGGAAGGAAATTAATCCAAGGGCTTATAAAGCGCTTAGAAAAAGGAGTGGATTAGGGCTTAAGTTACAAGGGCAAACATCCTAAGTGAGTGAAGGACGCATTCAGCCTCTAAATTAGACTAGCCCACCACCCCTGCATTCATCCTCAGAGTTCTATCTCGGGAAAGTGCAATTAACTCTTCTTAAACAGCTAATTTCCATTGCCGTTAGATATGTGCTTGAAGGTAAAGTCTTTATTCTTGGCTTGAAAACAACCTATTTGGATTCAATAGGAGCTGACACGACTCTTCATCCTGCCTCTACATGAATAGGTTCCCTCGAGCCAACCTACTTGGAATCAGTCGTAATCTGATCTAAAGCTAGCTCAGTTCTCCTACCCTAACTAGGGAATGAACTCCTTTGGCAATCACTAGATTCCATTCTTGCTTTAAAAACGGTGCTTCCCTTCCTTCCCAGTGGAGGCAACTATTGAACTGACTGTCTTAACTAGGATCGCTTCTATGAAAAGGATTTCCTCAATTAACTTACGAGAGAAGAAAGAGGTTATGCATTTACTAACTCTTCAAATTTACTTAGTTGAGTAGTGTTGATCTCTCATTCTCATTCCTATAGTGTGTGCCCTCTAGGTGTGTTGTGTGATGAAGTCTCTTCTTTTCCCTTTTATTCTATTATAATAGGGCTTGATATAGATAGTCCAATAGTCTAGTAGAGGCGGCTACTTCTCTTATCTTATTGTATTGTATTTCGATGATCTTTCCTTACCGGAAGAGGCAAGGAAGGACCGACCTAAAAATGAACCACATTAATGTATGGGAAAGGGGATAGAGAGTGATGAAGGGGGAATTGCATTGTCTTCTTTCAGCCTATTCTAACATTCGAGTTCATTCTCGATAGCTAGATAGTGAAGTTCGAAGGTGAAGAAAGCTAGTAACTCTTTCTTTATCACCGAAAGTAGCAATAGACTAATCTTAGTCCTTTGACTCTTTTTTCACTGGATTCCCTACTCTGGGGGAAGTGAGCCAAGGAAAGACAGTGAAGGTTTGACTCGTTCGGGTGGTTTAAAACCTTTCTACCACAGAAAAACCCAGGACAAAGGTAAAGAAAGAACATAAAAGGACCTAGCTAGACCCACCTATAAAGGTATAAAAAATCAGAAGCGATAAAGATAAAGCCTGCTAGTAGTAAAGCAAGCAAAGGTTCTATAAGACCTGTTACCTTACCTTTTCGACTCCCCAACCCTCCGTCCTGTTACCTCTGTCCCTCTATCATTCTCCTCTACTTACTATTTCTATTTATCTAATCTTACTGGAATTGTAGTAGTAAGCAACCGTCCCCTTCAATTGGCACAACACAAGCAATAGGACAGAAAGTAGGCACAAAAGGAAAGAGGCAAGTCACCATAACCACTTTCGGTTTAGATGCAAGAAAATATCTGTTGGGTATTGGTACTCTAGAAAAACTTTTACCTACCGGGGAACACTACTACCTCGAGTAGCTTTCTTTACCTATAGATGCAACGCTTTCTCGACCTACGGAAAAGCATGGATAAAGTAGTCATTATCTCAATCATTTTTGGGAGAATCTAAGATGCAGGGTCACAATTACCCATTTTGTCATCCTTCTGACCGCCATTGCGATAGTAGCCACCATCTTTTTAAGGGTCTACTTTCTAATTGAAAGCTACAACTATAAGGGGACCAGCATAAGGTAAAAGCAAGAGTTTATGGATCACGGCTACCTAGCATCATGGCTACCAGCACCACCAGCATCCATAATTCCAATAGTTGTTACAAATCGCAATGCATTGCCTATTCAATAGCTCACACTTGGGTTGATATCCGTAACACATCTCATATCCAGATGTTCAAGGTGCAACTAGTTAATCTCACATGCGCTAATTGACCCAACATTGATTAATGGTCCTTTTGGGAAAGGCAGAGCCAAAGCCATTTCTCCAGGCTGAACTCTACACGGATGGAGGCTTGCCTCTAAATACTATTTGTTCTCAAATCGGAAGGGGTGTTACGGGGTGACCATCCACTAGAGGTCAGAATCAAGCTTATGAACGTCGAGATTTCGCTCCACGGCTGCTCTGCTTCGATGCTTACGCGATTGAGACTCCCTCCTTTTCATTCAATTCCTTTGATCCAAGGTATAAGTGATCGGTGTTAGGAAACGATCCATTGAGGCAACGGAAAAAAAAAATTAATAACAACACGGATCATTCCATAAAACCAAGATCAGGGCGCAAATTTACAATTTATATCAAAATAAGAATCTGCAGAAAATTAGTTTAGAGTTTAAGAAATCATATGCACGTTTGGAGGCTCCTCCAACTTTGCCTCTGAATATCTTTATTGTTTAAATCAAGAACATATAAACCATTATAAAACCTTGCAATTCCAAATAGAATACCATTCAAATTAAAGGACAACAATCCATTGGATATCTCAAAATGATACCCTACATTATCCAAAGCGGATACTGAAATAATATTTCTAGAAATAGAAGGTACGTGATAACAATTATGTAGTTCCAACAACAAGCCCGTAGGCAAACATAAACAGTAAGTCCCTACAACCAGTGCAACCACATGTGCTCCATTTCCAACTTGTAGGTCCACCTCTCCTTTGGCGAGCACTCTACTCTGCCTTAGTCCCTGCACATCAGTATAAATGTGAGTACCACATCCTGTGTCAATGACCCAAGATGTTGAGGGAAAAAAATTAATCTCAATCATAAACATACCTAAAGTCGTAGTATTTGACTTCTTGCTTGCGAGGAAAGCCTTGCAGTGTTTCCTCCAGTGGCCAGGCTTGCCCCAAAAGAAGCAGACTACCTTGCCCTTCCCTATGCCACTCTCAGGACCAAGAGCAACCTATCCTTTGGGCTTGGGCTTGGGTTGGGCTTGGGCTTGGGCTTGGGTTTGGCCTTGGCCTTACCGTTTCTGTTACCCTTTGCTTTATTGGCAGCAACCAGTAAAATAGGCTTGGACTTTTTCAAGTCCTACTCTGTAGTCCTCACCATGTTCAAAAGTTTTGACAAGGTTTTCTCTATCATGTTCATATCGAAATTCATTATGAACGGAGCATAAGAGTCAGGCAAGGATTACAAAATTAAATCCATTTGTAATTCTACGTCCAAGCCACATCCCAAAGCTCAAGCCTCTCTATGTGCTCGATCATCTTGAGCATATGAGGACCAACTTGGACTCCTTAAGTTAGACAACTCCCAAACACTGCTTTCGACACCTTATACCTCTCATGTCAAGCATTTCCTTCGAAAAGCTCCTTGAGGTGTAGAATAATGGCAGCATCGTCCATATTGTCATGCTGCTTTTGCAGCACTGGTGTCATCGATGCTAACATCAGGCATTGAACGCCATCAACATCATCAAAGAGCTTTTGATAAGTAACCTTTACTTCCTGAGTGGCATCAGGATCAGGCTCAGCCATGTATGGCTTTTCAAGGGTATACAATTTCTTTTCTAACTTGAGTATAATCCGAAGATTACGATACCGCTTTGAGAAATTGGAATCCATCCAACCTGTTTTCTTTCTCAATTATCAATCGCAGGTTCATAATGCTCATTTTGGTGAATCTACAATTGCAAAAAAGATAAAGTCATTATAAAGTTCATTATTATTTAATATGGTCTTTTATTAAATGATGCTCCCATTATTTTACTCAAGTCAATAGCCCTCACTATTAACTCGGGAAAGCCCGTTGACTTTCCTAGTGGACCGAGATCCCATCCTTCCCATTTCAAACCTTCGCTTTAGCAAACAAGCCAAAATGAGTTGATTAGGTAGGTCAACAAACTTAATCCACACCAGTGGATAGCTCCTACTATCAACCCCAAATGTGAAAAAGCCAACAAGCCAATCACACAATCCAATTGACATTATATGCCATCGTCCTTAAGTGTGATTCTTAGTATCAGTAGAGCGGACACTACATGTCACCACGTACACACAATATGTGTACAGCTCTACTATGCCTATGACGCATTTATCAACCTTCGCTTTGGCAAACAAGCAAAACCGTCATTTTAAGTCGACCCATCACCATTAAGGAAAACTCAAATGCATTTTAACCTCCCACTGGTAGAAGTTCACCCTTCATTTTGGCGAACAAGTTTCGACGAACAGTGGTTTGATTAAAACCATGGTGATGGAAGGCCTACATGACTTAATATCCTTTAAGTGAGGGTTTGTTATTTAATGTCTGACAGATAATTTATTTTTGTTAGAATGACATTGTTTGGCTTGTTATTGAACATTCAACCTTATCATGGATTCTAAACAAAATATTAAAACGTGCTGATACATGGCCCAACTAAAACTGATTTCCTCGAGCCTAGAGGAATCGGTGAGTCACTTAGGGGTCTTGTAATAAATATCTTGAGTCTTCAAGTATGGTTGCTTCATCTTTAAGTACATTACAAAAACATCATTCTAAATTTACAATAAGAATAATTATACAAAATTCTTTACATCAAAAAATTTAGAAACCTCGATTTACATTTGAGGGGAACGAGATGAGAAGAGAATGTACATTGAGAAGAGGAGAAAGGCTGGACACGCAGGCCCTATTTTATAAATGACAACCATACATGCCCAAAAATTTTAAAAGATTCACCATAGGTCTAAGGCTCATGTGCCGGGCACCATGCAATATACAAACAAGTACATAGCATACATTTGAAAAACAATCAGTTTTCTTTTTTTTAAAAAAAATTGGTGGGTTAGTTATATTACCCCCTGACAATTTATAGATCTATAATTTGGTCTAAAAGTTTTAAAACTTTACAATTTGGCCCCTACGCACTCAAAAGTGTGGTCGCTGCGGCTATGAGTTATATCACCGCAGCATACAGTGATTAACTTGACGTTCACGCTGAACGTGCGATCGCCGCGGTGATATAACACATCACCGTGGCTAGCGCTGATTTCGTATAGCATTCGTCCTAAGGACGATCATCGCGGCAATGGTTTATATCGCCGCGGCGATGGGTTATATCGTCGCGGCGAGCGTACACTGATCTGTAGCTCCGGATCAGTTCAACCAGTCACCAAAAACACACCAAACGGATTTTGCAATCAATCATAAACACTGATTTCAACAAAAATCCATAACCCAATATACCAAACTTGCAGATCATCAACAAATTAAAATTAATCGATTAATTGATTTCTTAAAACATGCTTTTAAGGCAGATTTTATGCAAATTCTTTAAGGCAACATATTATCAATCAAATACATGTAATCAACCATCCACAAAAAACTGTAAAATCTGGTACCCTAGGCTCTAATACCACTATTAGGAAACGATCCATTGAGGCAGCAGAAAACAAAATTAATAACAAAATTGGATCGTTCCATAGAACAAAAATCAGGGCACAAATTTACAATTTATATCAAAATAATGTTAGTAAACGGTCCCGTATATGCAGCGGAAACAAAAATAATATAACTCAGGGATCGTTTACATGAGCCAAGATTCAAGGGTATAATTTTACAATTTATATTAAATAAAATCTACATAAATATTCAACATGAGTTTAAAGAAACAAATGCACGTTAGAGGCTCCTCCAAATTTGTTGATGAATGTTTTGCTACCGATCCAACTGTAGGATCGAACCTGTGTAGTCCACACGAAGACAATCTCAAAAGAACCAAAGAGGGATTTGCTAGATCCTCTTTGGCTTCAAGATTAAGAAGAAAACAAAATCAATTGAATTGATTTTAGGCCATAGGTGTTACTGTCGTGGGAGAAGCAAAATGGGGCTGCTGTGTGTTTTTGGTTTTACAAAGAAAAATCCTTAATTAAAAATCACACACTTTTCCTTTTATATTTAAAAAAACAATTTACCCTAATCCCTATACGGAATAGGCTTGGGCTCCAACCCAAACGCCCCATGTTGCCAAACACTCCCAATTTGATTTATTTTATTTTCCATCATTATCTCAATTAAAATCAATTAATATATATATTTAAATATATATATATATATATATATATATATATATATTAACATTTAACAATAATGATAATATATTTAAATATGTGCGAGCACACATTTAAACGTAATTTCACTTATTTAATTTTTCTAACAAATTAAATAAAGGCTACTACCTCAGCAAATTTAATTACACTGTGAAATTACCAAAATACCCTTTCACCTTAAAAGACGAAAACGCCTTTCTTTCTTCTTGGATCTTAAATTATCTTCTATGTGTGTGACCCATAGGCTCCTCATCATATCGGCAGTATATAGTATCGCGATTAACACCAATTAATCGTCTCACTAATACATAGACCAAGATTGGCCCCTAGCAAGGCATCATGGCCACCCGATAGATTCGGATTTAGCAAAGTAGCACTCGCATCAGCGTATGGTTACCATGCAATTCGAATCCTTTCATCATCGTTATCTCGACAAGACGAAGGCATAGAAATAGTGTCAACCTTCGGTTACTCTCGATATTATTTATTCGGCCCTTTTGGACCAATGACCCGTATTATAAACTGGATAGAGCAACAACTCAATCCCACTGTGGCCACAGTTTTAGTGTCATTGCCATATACTGAATTGCGCCGTGAGATAACTTTCTCCCGTACCCGGGAGTGATGAATCCTCTGTCAATCCACCATAGTCTTGATAAACTCCTTGATGCAGCCAATCACCACCGTATTGATAGCTCTGAAAAGAACTGCGTTAGGCTAGTGTCAAACTACACCAATCGGTGCACAAGGCACTCCGGTGATCTCAAGCCTAAGGATCACATGCACCACCATTCGTTAGAGGATTTGTTTCCATAGACACCGGGGTTACCATCCATATGGAATCCTCTCGGTGGGTCATCCATGAACTTGTTATGGTGTAATCGCCTACAACAAACACCCATGTGTTGCACCGAGGTTGTCACCAAACAACCTTGACAAGTGAGATCGATCCACGCCTTTCGACAGGGTCGTTCAACACTACGATAGCCTTACTGTATTATCTGTGCCCTTAGTTCAGAATAATACTAGGGCTACGGACGTTTCTAGAATGGCCACCATATGTGCTCATAGGGTTCTCACTATCAAGATTTAAAACACTTGATACCCTCGTCACGGCTCTACCATTCTAAGGACATATATCAATACATATTGCAATAATAATGATTTACGCGAAATAGAATAAAATGCCTTTTTATTGACTAATGAACATTATTACAAAGAGTCAATTCTACAATAATTGATTGGCTCTAGGGCATCTACTCTAACAAATAAGAATCTGCAGAAAATTAGTTTAGAGTTTAAGAAATCATATGCACGTTTGGAGGCTCCTCCAACTTTGCCTTTGAACGTATTTTGCTACCGATCCCAAGTGTAAGGATCGAACCGATGTAGTCCACACGAAGATAATTGCAAGGAACTAAAGAGGGATTTGCTAGATCCTCTTTAGCCTTAAGAACAAAGAAGAAATGAAAAGTATTTGATTTAAAACCAAAACCCAAATCTGGCGTGAGAGAGTGTTTTGGGAGCTGTAGCCTTTTCTTTTCTTTGAAAAATGAGATGAATGAATCATATAATCTCTCAATTAAACTTTTAATTTTATAGTGTTAATTTTAATTGCCCTATTCCCTAATGGAATAGGCTTGGGCTCCAACCTAAACACCGCTTGTTTTTCCAAACACTCCTATTTAGATATTTTAATTTTGTTTATCATTATCTTAATTAAAATCAATTAATATATATATTAACATTTAACAATAATGATAATTTATTTAAATATATACGAACACATATTTAAACGTAATCTCACTTATTTAATTTTTCTAACAAATTAAATAAAAGGCTATGACCTTAGCAAATTTAATTTCACTATGAAATTACCAAAATACCATTTCGCCTAAAAAGATGAAAACGCCCTTCTAACTTCCTGGCTCTTAAATTATCTTCTATGTGTGTGACCCATAGGCTTCTCATTATACTGACAGTGTATAGTATCGCGATCAACACCAATTATTCGTCTCATTATATACAGACCAAGATTGACCCCTAGCAAGGCATCATGGCCACCTGATAGATTCAGATTCAGAGAAGTAGCTACCTGTCAATGATATGGTTACCGTACAATTCGATCCTGTCATCATCCGTTATCTCGATGAGACCGAGGCATAGAAATAGTGTCAACCTTCGATTTCTCTTGATATTGTGTATTCAGTTACTGGACCAATGACCTGTATTATAAACTGGATAGACCAACAACTCAATCCCATTGTGGCCATAGTTTCAGTGTCATTACCATTTACTGAATTGTGCCGTGAGATAACTTCTTCCGTATCTGGGAGTGATGAATCCTCTGTCTATCCACCATAGTCTTGATACACTCCTTGATGCAGCCAATCACCATCATATTGGCAGATGTTAATAGAACTGCGTTAGGCTAGTGTCAAACTGCACCAATCGGTGCACAAGGCACTCTGGTGATCTGAAGTCTAAGGATCACATGCACTACCATTCGTTAGAGGATTTATTCCATAGATACTAGGGTTACCATCAATATGGAATCCTCTGGTGAGTCAGTCCAGTGAACTTGCCTACAGTAAGCACCCATGTGTTGCACAAGGCTGTCACTAAACAACCTTGACAAGTGAGTGTTAGGAAACGATCCATTGAGGCAGTAGAAAACAAAACATTAATAACAACGATCGTTCCAAAGAACCAAGATCAGGGTACATTTTTTTAACAGTTTATATCGCAATAAGAATCTGCAGAAAATTAATCTAGAGTTTATGAAACCATACGCACGTTTGGAGGCTCCTCCAAATTTGTCTCTGAATGTATTTTGCTACCGACCCAAGTGTAAGGTCGAACTGGCGTAGTCCACACGAAGACAATCACAAGGAATTAAGGAGAGATTTGCCAGATCCCTCTTTAGCCTTTAGAACAAAGAAGAAATGAAGAGAAATTGATTTTAGGCAAAAATCAATGCCTGGCGTGAGAGAGTGAAATAAAAGGCCGTGTGTTTTTCTTTTTCAATGAAAATGAGTGTAATGAAAAACTCTTGCATTTTACAAATAACCTTTTTCTTTTATAGGTTAAAATTTAATTGCCCTATTCCCATATGGAATAGACTTGGGCGCCAACCCAAACACCCCATGTTTCCAAACACTCCCAATTAGATATTTATTTTAATTCATCATTATCTTCGATTGAAATCAATTAATATATATTTAATATATATATATATTAACATTTCAAAATAATTATAATTTATATAAATATATGCTAACAGATATTTAAATGTAATTTCACTTATTTAATTTTTCTAATAAATTAAATAAAAGGCTATGACCTAGCAATTTAATTGCACTGTGAAATTACCAAAATACCCTTTGCCTAAAAAGACGAAAACGCCCTTCTTCTTTTCTGAGTCTTAAATTGTCTTCTATGTGTGTGACCCATAGGCTCCTCATCATACCGGTAGTGTATAGTATTGCGATTAATACCAATTAATCGTCTCACTAATACACATACCAAGATTGGCCCCTAACAAGGCATCATGGCCACCCGATAGATTCGGATTCCGCAAAGTAGCTACCTATCAACGATATGGTTACCATACAATTTGATCCTTTCATCATACGTTATCTCGACGAGACGAAGGCATAGAAATAGTGTCAACCTTCGGTTACTCTCGATATTATGTATTAAGTTTCTAGACCAATGACTTGTATTATAATCTGGATAGAGCAACAACTTAATCCCACTGTGGCTACATTTTTAATGTCATTGCCATATATTGAATTGTGCCGTGAGATAACTTCTCCCATACACGGAGTGATGAATCCTCTATCTATCCACCATAGTCTTGATACACTCCTTGATGCAGCCAATCACCACCGTATTGACAGCTCCGAATAGAACTGCATAAGGCTAGTGTCAAACTGCACCAATTGGTGCACAAGGCGCTCTGGTGATCTCAAGTCTAAGGATCACATGCACCACCATTCGTTAGAGGATTTGTTCCATAGACACTAGGGTTACCATCCATATGGAATCCTCTAGTGGGTCTGTCCAATGAACTTGCTACGGTGTCTTTGCCTACAACAAACACCCATGTGTTGCACTAGGTTGTCACCAAACAACCTTGACAAGTGAGATTAGTCACTACCTTTTGAAAGGGTCGTTCAACATTGTGATAGCCTTACCGTATTATCTGTGCCCTTACTTTATAATAATACTGGGGCTACGGACGTTTCTAGAATGGCCACCATATGTGCTCATAGGTTTCTCACTATCAAGATTTGAAACACTTGATACCCTCATCACGGTTCTACCATTCTACGGACATATATCAATAATATTGCAATAATAATGATTTACACAATATAGAATAAAATGCCTTTTTATTGATTAATGAACATTATTAAAAAGAGTTAATTTTACAATAATTGATTGGCTCTAGGCATCTACGCTAACAATCTCCCACTTGCACTATAGCCAATCATTAATGTATTTAATACAAAATGATCTCAAGTGCCTTTCATGCTTCTACTGCGACAGAGGCTTTGTTAGTGGATCTGTGAGATTGTCGTTAGTATGCACTTTACTAATCTGCACTTCTTTCCTCTCAACTGTCTCTCTGATGAGATGGAATCGTCTGAGTATGTGTCTGGATTTCTAATGAGACCGTGATTTCTTGGCTTGAGCAATTGCTCCATTGTTATCACAGTAGATGTCTATTGGATCAACAATCGTGGGAACCATACCAAGTTTAGTAACGAACTTCTTAATCCAGACTACCTCCTTGGCCGCATTTGAAAATGCAATATACTCAACCTCCATTATAGAGTTCCGCTACAGTGCTTTGCTTGGAGCTCTTCTAGTTCACTGCACCACCATTGAGACAAAATACAAACCCTGATTGCGATTGATAATCATCTTTGTCTGTTTGGAAACTAGCATCACTGTATCCTCCTTACAATGAGCTCATCTTCCCCTCCATAAACCAAGAACATATCCTTAGTCCTCTTCAGGTACTTAAAAATATTCTTGACAGCCATCCAGTGATGTTTACCTGGATCCGATTGATATCTGCTACAAGTGCTCAAAGCACATGAGACATCAATCCGGTTACATAACATGGCATACATGATGGATCCAATTGCTGATGCATATGGGATCCTCTTCATCCTATCTCTCTCATCTTGTGTTCTAGGACACAATTCCTTAGAGAGATAAACACCATGTGATATCGGAAGAAATCCCTTCTTGGATTCTTCCATACTGAATCTTTTCAGTACTTTGTCAATATACGCACTCTGACTCAAGCCAAGCAACCTACGCGATCTATCACGATAGATCTTTATTCCAAGGATGGAGGCTGCTTTCCCTAAGTCCTTCATGGAAAAGCACTTGGATAACCAAGTCTTTACCGACTGCAAGTTTGGTATATCATTCCCGATCAGAAGTATGTCATCGACATACAACACTAGGAATACTACTGCACTCCCACCCACTTTCTTGTAAACACAAGGCTCATCTTCGTTCTTGATAAAACCGAATTCTTTTACGGCTTCATCAAAATGAATGTTCCAGCTCCTTGAAGCTTGCTTCAGTCCATAAATGGATTTCTGTAACTTACATACCCTATCAGCTTTCCCATCAAGAACGAAACCATTAGGTTGTGTCATATACACATCCTCCTCAAGGTTTCCATTTAGGAAAGCTGTTTTGACATCCATTTGCCAAATCTCATAGTCATGATATGCAGAAATCGCAAGCATAATTTGGATGGATTTGATCATGGCAACCGGCAAAAAGGTTTCTTTATAGTCAATGCCATGAATTTGTTTGAAACCTTTGGCAACCAGTTGTGCTTTATATGTATGCACCTTACCATCCATGCCAGTCTTTTTCTTGAAGACCTATTTACACCCTATGGGTTTTACCCCTTCAAGTGGTTCCACCAAAGACCAACACTTGGTTCTGGTACATGAAGTCCATCTCAGATTTCCTGGCTTCAAGCCATTTAACAGAATCTGGATCCGATATAGTGTCTTCGTAGCCTCTGGGTTCATCGTCTTGGTAGACTAGTACGTCACCATGTTGAGTCACGAGATAACCGTATCTCTCGGGCTCATGGTGTACTCTTCCAGATCTACGTAGCTCTTGTGCTACCTGAGGTGGTTCATTTTGATCCACAAGTTGTAGAGTAACCTCCCCTTGATGTTCAACCACTTCCTGTGGCACATCATCCCATCCTTCATCTAGTATATCTTGTGGTTCTAGAACTTCATCAAGTTCTACTTTTCTCCCACTAGTACTTCTTAGAAAATATTTCTTTTCTAAGAATACACCAGATCGAGCAACAAAAATTTTGTGCTCTTCTGGGTGGTAGAAATAGTATCCTTTGGTCTCCTTAGGATACCCCACAAATATACATTTACAGGATTTTGGGCATAGCTAGTTCGAAGTCAATTTCTTAACATAAGCTTCACAACCCCAAATCTTTAGATAAGACAAGTTGGGCTTTCGCCCACTCCATGGCTCATATGGAGTCTTATCTATAGACTTTGATGGCACACGATTCAAAACGTGAGTCGTAGTCTCTAGAGCATAACCCCAAAATGATGCAAGTAAATCACTAAAACTCATCATAGACCTAACCATGTCAAGTAAGGTCATGTTCTTCCTTTCAAACACTCCATTGTGTTGGGGTGTATAAGAAGGGGTGAATTGTGATACTATCCCACATTCCTTCAGTACTCTAAAAACCATGAGCTTAAGTATTCACCTCTTCGATCCGACCGAAGAGCTTTAATACTTTTGCCTAACATATTCTGTACTTCATTCCTAAATTCCTTGAATTTATCAAAGGCTTCAAATTTATGTCTCATAAGGTAGACATAACCATATCTACCGAAATCATCAGTAAATGTGATGAAGTATGAATATCCACCTCGGCCTCAACTATTAGTGGACCACATACATCACTATGGATGATGCCTAATCAGAGTCTCCCTTTCACCTTGTCTTGTGAAAGAAGACTTGGTCATCTTGCCTAACAGGCATGACTCACATACCTCAAATGACTGAAAGTCAAAAGGGTCCAAAACTCATCCCTTTGAAGTTTTGCAATGCGGGTCTTATTAACATGACACAATCTATAGTGCCAGAGATATGTCTGGTTTTGATCGCTATGTTTAGCTTTCTTGGTTTCAATATTGAGAATATCTTTATTGTTTAAATCAAGAACATATAATCCATTATATAACCTTGCAATTCCAAATAGAATACCATTCAAACTAAAGGACAACAATCCGTTAGATATCTCAAAATGATACCCTATATTATCCAAAGCGGATACTGAAATAATATTTTAGAAATAGAAGGTACGTAATAACAGTTATGTAGTTCCAATAACAAGCCCGTAGGCAAAGATAAACAATAAGTCCCTACAGCCAATGCAGCCACATGTTCTCCATTTCCAACTCGTAGGTCCACCTCTCCCTTGGCGAGCACTCTACTCTGCCTTAGTCCCTGCACATCAATACAAATGTGAGTACCACATCCTGTGTCAATGACTCAAGATGTTGAGGGAGAGAAGTTAATCTCAATCATAAAAATACCTAAAGTCGTAGCTCTCGACTTCTTCTTGCTTACGAGGAAAGCCTTGCAGTGTTTCCTCCAATGGCCAGGCTTGCCATAAAAGAAGCAGACTACCTTGCCCTTCCCTGTGCCACTTTTAGGCCCAAGAGCTACCTGTCTTTTGGGCTTGGCCTTGGCCTTACCCTTGCCGTTAGCTTCTTTGCTTTACTTTGGCAGCAACCAGTAAAGCAGGCTTGGACTTTTTCAATTCCTACTCTGCAGTCCTCAGCATGTTCAGAAGTTCTGACAAGGTTTTCTCCATCGTGTTCATATTGAAATTCATTATGAACAGAGCATAAGAGTCAGGCAAGGATTGTAGAATGAAATCCATTTGTAATTCTGCATCGAAGCTAAATCCCAAAGTCTCAAGCCTCTCTATCTGCTTGATCATCTTGAGCACATGAGGACCAACTTGGGCTCCCTCAGTCAGACGACTCCCAAATAGAGCTTTCAACACCTTGTACCTCTCATGTCGAGCATTTGTTTCGTAAAGCTCCTTGAGGTGTAGAATAATGGAAGAAGCAACCATATTCTCATGCTGCTTTTGTAGCATAAGTGTCATCGATGCTAAGATCAAGCATTGAACGCTATTAGCATCATCAAGGAACTTTTGATAAGTATCCTTTACTTCTTGAGTGGGCATCAGGATTAGGCTCAGCCATGTATGGCTTTTCAAGGATATACAATTTCTTTTCTGACTTGAGTATAATCCAAAGATTACGATACCAGTCTGAGAAATTGGATCCATCCAACCTATTTTCTTTTTCGATTATCGGTCGCAGGTTCATAATGCTCATTTTGGTGAATCTAAAATTGCAGAAAAGATCAAGTTATTATAAAGCTCATTATTATTTAATATGGTCTTTTATTAAACGATGCTCCCATTATTTTACTCATGTCAATAGCCCTCACTATTAACTCGGGAAAGCCCTTGTTGACTTTCCTAGTGGACTGAGATCCCATCCGGCCCATTTCAAACCTTCGCTTTGGTGAACAAGCCAAAATGAGTTGATTAGGTAGGCCAACAAACTTAATCCACACCAGTGGATAGCTTCCTATTATCAACCTCAAATGTGAAAAAGACAACAAGCCAATCACACAATCCAATGGCTCCAACCATTGTCCTCAAGTGTGATTCTCAGTATCAGTAGAGTGGACACCACATGTCACCACGTACACACAATATGTGTACTGCTCTACTATGCCTATGACGCGTTTATCAACCTTCGCTTTGGCGAACAAGCAAAACCGTTATTTTAAGTCAACCCATCACCATTAAGGAAAACTCCAATGCATTTTAACCTGCCACTGGTAGAAGTGTACCCTTCACTTTGGCAAACAAGGTTTCGATGAACAGTGGTTTGATTAAAACCATGGTGATGGAAGGCTTATGTGACTTATTATACTTTAATTGAGGGTTTGTTATTTAATGTCTCATCAGATTATTATCTTTGCTAGAATGACATTGTTTGGCATGTTATTGAACATTCAACCTTAGCATGCATTCTAAACACAATATTAAAACGTGCTGGTACATGGCCCAACTAAAACCGATTTCCTCGAGCCTAGAGGAATCGGTGGGTCACCTAGGGGTCCTGTAATAAACATCTTGAGTCTTCAAGTATGGTTGCCTCGTCCTTTGCTCCGTCTTTAAGTACATTACAAATACATCATTCTAAATTTACAATAAAATTAATCTTAAACTAATTTTACATCAACAAATTTAGAAACCTCGATTTACATTCGAGGGGAATGAGATGAGAAGAGAATGTACATTGAGAAGAGGAGATAGGCAGGACACACAAGCCCTATTTAAACATTTACAACCATACATACCCAAAAATTTTAAAACATTCACCATAGGGTCTAAGGCTCATGTACCGGGCACCATGCAATATACAAACAAGTACATAGCATACATTTCAAATACAATCAATTTTTGAATTGGGTGGGTTTATTAATTAATTACCCTTTTATATGTGCAGAATGATTATTGGCTTTATAGGTTATTTAAAACTGTAGATTGGTGCCTTCACGAAAAATACAAAATTGGGAAAGCTACAGACTTCGCCACGGCGAAACCTGGAAATCCCCAAATCGCACAGTTTGCGTTTTTTGCAGTTTTTGTGTAATAACACGAATCCAAATTAAATCGAATGCACAAACATTCGACCAGGATATTAACCAACCAATATAACATTCATCAACACATTATTAAACCAATTTATCATTTGAATCAGTCATTCAACAATAGATTTTGCAGATTTAACAAAAACAAGCTTTTATGGCAGATTTTGTGCAAATTCATCAAGGCAACATGTTATCAATCAAATACATGTAATCAACCATTCATAAAAACTGTAAAATCTGGTACCCTAGGCTCGATACCACTGTTAGGAAGCAATCCAATTACGCAGCAAAAAACAAAAAATTTACAACAATGGATTGTTCCTTAGAACCCAAAATCAGGGCACAGAAATCACAGTTTATTCCTTATAAGAATCTGCAGAAAATTAGTTTGAAGTTTAGGAACCATACCCACGGTGGAGGCTCCTCCAATTTTATCTCTAAATGTGTTTTGCTACCGACCCAAGTGTAGGATCGAACCGATGAAGTCCACACGAAGACAATCGCAAGAAACTAAAGAGGGATTTGCTAGATCCTCTTTAGCCTTAAGAACAAAGAAGAAAAAATCAAAAGAATTTGATTTCAAAGCAAATAAGCAATGTGGCGTGGGAAAGAGTGTTTTTTTTCTCAAAAGAATGAATCAAATAAAAATCACACACACCTTTTTCTTTTATAGTCATATTTTAGTTGCCCTATTCCCTTATGGAATAGGCTTGGGCTCCAACCCAAACACCCCATGTTTCCAAACACTCCCAATTAGATATTTATTTTAATTCATCATTATCTTCAATTAAAATTAATTAATATATATTTAATATATATATATATATATTAACATTTAACAATAATGATAATTTATTTAAATATATGCGAACACATATTTAAATGTAATTTCACTTATTTAATTTTTCTAATAAATTAAATTAAGGCTACGACCTCAGCAAATTTAATTGCACTGTGAAATTACAAAAATACCCTTTCACCCAAAAAGATGAAAACGCCCTTCTTTCTTCGTGGCTCTTAAATTATCTTCTATGTGTGTGACTCATAGGCTCCTCATCATACCGGCAATGTATAGTATTGCGATTAACACCAATTAATCATCTCACTAATACACAAACCAAGATTGGCCCCTAGCAAGGCATCATGGCCACCCGATAGATTCGGATTCAGCAAAGTAGCTACTTGTCAACGATATGGTTATCGTACAATTCGATCCTTTCATCATATTGTGTCTCATGAGACGAAGGTATAGAAATAGTGTCAACCTTCGGTTACTCTCGATATTATGTACTCAATTTCTGGACCAATGACCTGTATTATAAATCGATAGAGCAACAACTCAATCCCACTATGGCCACAGTTTTAGTGTCATTGCCATATACTGAATTGCTCCGTGAGATAACCTCTCCCGTACTCGGGAGTGATGAATCCTCTGTCAATCCACCATAGTCTTGATACACTCCTTGATGCAGCCAATCACCACCGTATTGATAGCTCTGAATGGAACTGCGTTAGGCTAGTGTCAAACCGCACCAATCGGTGCACAAGGCACTCCGGTGATCTCAAGTCTAAGGATCACATGCACCACCATTCGTTAGAGGATTTGTTCCATAGACACTGGGGTTACCATCCATATGGAATCCTCTGGTTGGTCAGTCTAGTGAATTTGTTGCGATATATCTGCCTATAGCAAGCACCCATGTGTTGCATCAGGTTGACACCAAACAACCTTGACAAGTGAGATCAGTCACTGGCTTTCAATAGGGTCGTTCAACACTATGATAGTCTTACTGTATTATCTATGCCCTTACTTCAGAATAATACTAGGGCTACGGACGTTTCTAGAATGGCCACCATATGTGCTCATAGGGTTCTCCCTATCAAGAGTTGAAACACTTGATACCCTCGTCACCGTTCTACCATTCTAAGGACATATATCAATACATATTGCAATAATAATGATTTACGCGATATAGAATAAAATGTCTTTTATTGATTAATGAACATTATTACAAAGAGTCAATTCTACAATAATTGATTGGCTCTAGGGCATCTACTCTAACATTTTCTCCATCGTGTTCATATTGAAATTCATTATGAATGGAGCATAAGAGTCAGACAAGGATTGCAGAATTAAATCCATTTGTAATTATGCATCCAAGCCACATCCCAAAGGTCTCAAGCCTCTTTATGTGCTCGATCATCTTGAGCACATGAGGACCAACTTGGGCTCCTCTCTGTCAGACAACTCCCAAATAGTGCTTTTGACACCTTATACCTCTCATGTCAGCATTTGGTTTCAAAAGCTCTTTGAGATGTAGAATAATGGAAGAAGCATCCATATTCTCATACTGCTTTTGCAGCATAGGTGTCATTAATGCTAACATTAAGCATTGCACGCTATCAGCATCATCAAGGAACTTTTGATAAGTATCCTTTACTTCCTGAGTGGCATCAGGATCAGGCTCAGCCATGTATGACTTTTCAAGGATATACAATTTCTTTTCCGACTTAAGTATAATCTGAGGATTACAATACCAGTCTAAGAAATTGGATCCATCCAGCCTATTTTCTTTCTCGATTGTTGGTTGCAGGTTCATAATGCTCATTTTGATGAATCAACAACTGCAGAAAATAAAGTCATTATAAAGTTCATTATTATTTTATATGGTCTTTTATTAAACGATGCTCCCATTATTTTACTCAAGTCAATAGCCCTCACTATTAACTCGGGAAAGCCCGTTGACTTTCCTAGTGGACCGAGATCCCATCCTTCCCATTTCAAACCTTTGCTTTGGCGAACAAGCCAAAATGAGTTGATAAGGTAGGCCAACAAACTTAATCCACACCAGTGGATAGTTCCTACTATCAACCTCAAATGTGAAAAAGCCAACAAGCCAATCACATAATCCAATAGCTCGAACCATTGCCTCAAGTATGATTCTCAGTATCAGTAGAGTGGACACTACATGTCACCACGTACACATAATATGTGTACTGCTCTACTATGCCTATGATGCGTTTATCAACCTTCGCTTTAGCGAGCAAGCAAAACCGTCATTTTAAGTCGACACATCACCATTAAGGAAAACTCCAATGCATTTTAACCTCTCACTGGTAGAAATGTACCCTTTGCTTTGGTGAACAAGGTTTCAACGAACAGTGGTTTGATTAAAACCATGGTGATGGAAGGCTTACGTGACTTAATATACTTTAATTGAGGGTTTGTTATTTAATGTCTCACCAGATCATTATCTTAGTTAGAATGACATTGTTTGGCATGTTATTGAACATTAAACCTTAGCATGCATTCTAAACACAATATTAAAATGTGCCGTACATGGCCCAACTAAAACCGATTTCCTCAAGCCTAGAGGAATTGGTGGGTCACCTAGGGGTCTTGTAATAAATATCTTGAGTCTTCAAGTATGGTTTCCTCATCCTTTGCTTCGTGTTTAAGTACATTACAAAAATATCATTCTAAATTTACAATAAAAAAAATTCTTTGCATCAATAAATTTAGAAACCTCGATTTACATTCGAGGGGAATGAGATGAGAAGAGAATCTACATTGAGAAGAGGAGAAAGGCAGGACATGCAGGCCCTATTTAATAAATTTACAGCCATACATACCCAAAAATATTTTAAAACATTCACCATAGGTCTCAGGCTCATGTACCGGGCACCATGCAACATACAAACAAGTACATAGCATACATTTCAAAAACAAACAATTTTTGAAATTGGTGGGTTAATTATTGATGCGTTGTAAATACAACATGCATAAATAGCAAGTGCACTAGTCGCACAAAGTAATAAAGTGATGAGTGAGTATCGTTCCCACGAAGGGTTGCTAAGCACTAAGTTTTCTACTGTTTTCAAGTTGGAGCAATCGAATTTGTTTGGATTAATGGGAGAAAATTAAACTTAAACTAAAACAAAAATTTCTAAATATTCAAAGCAAAATTATGAAAGCAAGATTAAAAACAAGGTAATGTCAATTTAAACAAACGGGTAGGGTTTTAACTTCATTCGAACTTTATGGATTAAACCTCCGGATTATGCTATTTCCATATTCACATGCATTGATTGTAAATCAAATTCTCTAAATTGTAAAACATATCCTTCTCAAGCTATGTTTTCCTACTTTTCTCTATTAAACTTCCGCACCCAACAATTTGAAGATTAATAGTTCTAAGCTCATTAAGCACATGGAATTCTAGATTGATTTCATTGATTCTTAAATCTATCTCTAGCATTCAATAGTTCAATGGTGATTACCCAAGAAGCTTAACATGACTCATTTCTCAATCTCATCATGTTCATCAAACAAAAGCAATAAAATCAGAATAACCACACAAACCATGCAATAGCATATGAAAATAACAAAAATCAATTACTTAATCTATGGAAATCCGAATTACATCAAAACCCTAACCCAAAATGGGTTAGTTCATAGCTAAATCAAAATACATAAGAAGGAAAACAATAAACTCAAGGTTCAACATATTGAAATAAGATAAAAGACAAGAGGTCTCCCCTAGTTGAAGAATCCACCCGATTCAATCCCAAATCTTCTCACTTTTTAAACCCAAAATTCGCCAAATCTAAACTAAGGAAGATGGAAAAGCTACTCTACACTAAGAAAAACATGACTTTTCTCAAAATGGCAAAGTTTTGCTTTTGTACTTCGCCCAAAAACCTAAGATTTACCTAAAATGAAACTGTGCGTTTTAGAGAAAACTGAAATTCGTAGACTTCGCTACGGCAAAGAAGAAATCTCATCGCGGCGATGAAGTAATCTTAAATCTTGTGCATAACTCATTTCGCCATGGTGAAGAACAAACTTTGTCACGGCGAATCTTCATGAAGAATTCTAAATTTACACAATTGCCCTCCGCTTGCTTCTTTGCTTGAATCTTCGATCTTCGATGCTCTCCCATGGGAACAAGCTTCATAGTGCTTTACTCTGCTTCAGAACTCTCCCAACTTTTGAGATCCGCTTACTTCTTAGTCCAGAAACTCCAATTCGCTCATTATCTACTCAAAATGTCCATTTTAGCCTAAAACACAAAATGTAAAGAATTAAGTAGCAATTCAGGCATAAATGAATCTAAGAAGTATCTAAAATTCGCCTAAAAGCCTAAATAAAACAGTATAATCCTCGGATAATCAAATACCCCCAAACTAAAAACATCTCGTCCCCGAGCATCAGGTACAAAACAAAATGAAAGAAAAACAACAAACGCAAACAGCAAAATTAACAAAAATTTAAAAAGACAAACATAAGACTTAACTCAACACAATGAACTGCCTAGAATTTATACAAGTCTCAAAGGTTGTTGCAAAATTATTACTAGAAAAATGTTCAACACTCCAAGAAGTTATAAGTTGCACTGACTATCTTTCTCTATTGGTCTGCGAGTAGGTGATCCCCACTTCAATCCACCTTCCAACTTCCCAGATTATTTTATGCAGAAATGCAAAGTTTATCAAATGGCGGTAGACTCCATAAGCCTAAATATTGAACTACTCTCCACTAATGAGGATAAGACATCACTAAGAATCAAAAGGTCTTTGCAAGCTTGTAACGTTAGGCTCGGGTAGTGGGCTCCAAAGGAAAGGAAAGGAAAGGATAAATAAACAAAAGAACTTGGTTTCCTTAAAGTAAACACTAAGACTTAATCCAACTCCCACTTCCTTTCTCAACCATCACTCAAAAATGTCTACCATTCAACAACCTTCAACCATGAAAAATTCTTATTTTTGCTATTGTAATGCAATTCTCGAAATAGAATTTTTTGAATTTTTTTTTGAAAATAACAAAAATAAAAAATTGAGGTTAATTACCTCTCTTATTCTTCTTGCCCTTCTCACAACCCCTAAACTATTCTTTTAGTACATTCACACAACTCTTCAAGTTCCTTGTGTTTGCATTAGGTCCAAAATTCTCCTAAAGGGTATGATTATGTGTTTAGGGTAATTGGATTGGATAATTTTTTTTGTTTGCAAGAAAATAAAAAGCAATGATAATCTCATAAGGCTTAAATGGGTGACTAGGGAAAAATTCATTCGTGGGTTGGCTGGAAAGGCTCAAACGTTCCAAAAAATGCCTAAATCATTTCCTCAACAGTGTCTATTCCTAGAATTCCGCCTCAAGCACTTCTGTACTAGGTTCTAGAGTCCACCAACATTATCAAACTTTACCTAACCACATAAAATGAATCTAAGCATGCCGAAATAAATGGAAAATGGTGGTTGAACCACTCAACAAACCTCAATCAAAATTCAGTCAATAAACATAAACTTGAAGCAATGCTTAACATTTTTCAACAATAAAATCCCAACAACCCTATTCTCATCATCGATTTATACAATTCATCATAGGCATACACAACAAAAACACAAAATTAACTAAACAAAAATAAAAAATTTCTCAAATTTTTCTTACCCCCAAACTAGAGATGACATTGTCCCCTAATGTCACATTATGCACAAATTAGGAATAGAAAAACAAAATCGACAAAAGTATGAGATAGTTCCCTGATTAATCCGTGAAGTTGAAGTTTGGCTCAATAGTGTGCACACCCGATCCTTGACTTTTTCATCACTAAAATCTGTAAAAAAAAAAAAAAAAACAATTGAAAACTGTGGTGTCTACTATGTTAGAAAAATTCACTGACTAATATGAAAATATTACAACCCTAATCTCGTCTTTACATCAACTATGAAATTAAAACAAAAATGAAACAACTAAAACAATCCAAAACAAAAAGCATCAACTGAGTTCAATGTTCGAAATGAAATACAAAAACAACAAAAACAAGGAAAAATAACAAAAAAAAAAAATAGGTGCTCATTCTTCGGCCTCCTCGTCTCTCTCGGCGTTGTCTTCTTCTGATCTGGAGCCCATCCACTCATCTGAATCCCAGTTAGCCCATTGGAATTCCGCAGTATCAACGTTGAGCTTGTTGAAGCTACTCTTCTGCATGTCATACATCATCTCTGCTCTGCCAGCCAATCCTGATGTTTTGCCATACGTCTCATCTGACCCATCATCTGCTGCATCATTTCCCTCATAGTGGCTGTGGAACTAGATGATGTGGCAGCGCCTTGTGTGGTTCTCTGTCATGTTGTCCCTACGTTGGGTTGCTTATCATCTAGACCTTCAAGATGCTTGTGATAATAGTCTGAGTCCAGAATTAGGGCAGTGTAGGTAAGTGACTCATCATCATGTACCTCGATGCCTTCTCGAGTGCACAAAGCTATAATGAGATGTGGGAAAGGGTAATTTTCTCGCCCTGGTTTGGCTACATGCTGAATGTTGTTCAAGATAATTTGTACCCCATCCATTCTCTTTCCAGTGGCAATAGAATAGAGTAATAATGCCTTCTCATAAGTCACCTACTATAGTGCGTTTCTAGCATCATCCTCACACTAATAAAGTATTGCCACAACCGAGCTACTGGTGTCAAATTAGTTCCATTGATGCTCTTCTTGCCCTTTTTTGAAACCTCCCAAGTGGTGTTCGGTTTTGTAATGACCTGAAGAATGATGTCAACCTCAAATTGTGTCTTCCTAAAATCCGCATAATCATTCCGGTCAATTTTAGGCAGGTTATAGAATTCATTGATGACCTTCGCAGTAAATGCCACACCAGTACCCCTCACAAACACAGTACCAGATTCACACTCCTGGAGGTTGGCATAAAACTCTCTCACTAGCGGCTCTATAGTCGGTTGTACAGGTGCACTCATAAATAGTTCCCAACGTCTCACTCAACTCCAATCCATAGCCTGGCTCGCGGTCAATCCAAGCTCAGGAATAAATCCTTTATCTTTCCTTTGGGCTGTCCCTTCATAGTGTGTCCGAGCCTTGTCACTTACAAACCAATTGTCCACTTTCTTTCCTTTACCTTTACCCTTGGACAACACTTTGAGCGGCATTTTTCCAAAACTAGCAATCAACTCAACAATTCAACTTAAAAATTGAACCCTAAGTGCCCTATGAACAACCACAATCAATCCTGCAATAAAACCAACACTTCCAAAATTCGCACCTAGACCCCCAAACTACAATTTTTCCAAACTCAACCAAACACTCCAAAATTCAAAACCCACACTCCTCAATACCACACAATGCACAATCAACACTTCCTTAAGCAAAATCAACGCACAATATCACAAAAATTTCACAACTCAATCAACAATCAATATTTTCAGATCTACAATTGTAAACTCGAAATTATGTGATTAAAAGCTTAAGGAACTTGAAATCTTACCAAAACTAGGGAGTATTCACCACCAATTTAGTCAAAATCATCCGAGATTGCAAAACCCCCAAATTCTTGAAACCAAAAATTTCTTCAATTTTTCGCAAAGATCTTTGTTAGAACAAGTTGATTTGGTGTTTAGAAAGTTTGAGTGAGAAACTTTGATAGGAAATCACTGGGAAGGCTCTGGATTGAAGGTGGAAAAATTTTTCTCTCAAATGGGTTTGATGTTTTTGCGTTGAAAATGAAAAGTCGCGTGGGTATTTATAAAAACCAGGTTTCGTCGTGACAAAGTTCTTCACTTGAAAACCCTAAAAACCTAGCCCAATCGATGAGAAAAATTACAGTAGCGCATGGGCCTCGGAGAAGAACTTTCTTCATCGCGGCGGATAAATACAGAGACACATCGCCTCTACGAAATATTTACTTTGCCGCGGCCAAGTCTAGAACTTTTCGAATTCCCAATTTTTCAAAATGTGATTCGCCGCGGCAAAGAAACTTCTCACCGCGGCGAAAACTGGACAAATTCCATTTTCCGCCTTGATTCGATAATTCACCTGAAACACCAAAAAACACACATATTAGACTTCATCTAAAAATAATAAGAAACTAAACAACTTCAAAATAATAAATAAACAACAACAAATGAAAACACTTGGGTTGCCTCCCAAGGAGCGCTTCTTTATAGTCGAAAGCTCGACTCTCTCAAGTTTTCATGTCAATCCGGACTATCTAAATATATCAACTCCTAAGCATTGTCTTTGCACCGAAGTTTCAATTGCTGATGATTTTTGTCACCTGGGGCCTTTGTTGAGAGCTTAACCACCCATTTCCATTCTTTTGTCATTCCTTTCATGGCTTGACCATTCTTACCAACAGCTTTCAGTTTTCTTAATTTTTCTTCACCCTTTTTGAATGGAGGAATTCGTCCCTTGAGAGGATACATGCTCAGTTGTGACCCATCTTGGAATGGTGTAAAACTCTCTGGGTTGTGGTCCTCCTCATTGGATCGCCTTGACTTGACCGTGCATCCTTTAATTGACGAAATAGGATTATTAAGTTGGGAAGTTTCAATTGTTGACTAACCCACCAAATCAATTTTGAAACATGACTCTTGCTTCAGTGGAGCTGTTAGAGACTCAAGGACATTGAATGTCACTTCCTCATCTTGCATCCTCATGATCAACTTCCCCTCTTGAACATCAATTAAAGCTCTTCCAGTAGCCAGGAATGGTCGTCCCAGGATAAGAGGAATCTCTTTGTCTTCTTCCATATCTAACACAAAGAAGTTTGCAGGAAAGATAAACTTGTCCACCTTAACCAACACATCCTCTACAATGCCCCTCGGATGCTTTATGGATTTATCTGCAAGCTGCAAGCATATGGTTGTCAGCTTCACTTCTCTAATTCCTAATTTCTTGAAAACAAAAAAGTCATAAGATTTATGCTTGCACCTAAATCACATAAAACTCTATCAAAATTAATGTCTCCTATAACACAAGGAATACTAAAACTCCCTGGATCTTTGAGTTTCGGGGTAGCTTCTTCTGGAGAATGGTGTTGCACTCCTCCGTGAGCATCACCATTTCCTCATCTTCTAACTTCCTTTTGTTTGATAAAATCTCCTTGAGAAATTTTGCATAGCTCGGCATCTATTGTAATGCATCTGCAAAAGGAATGTTAATGTACAGTTTTTTACATACATCAAGAAATTTAATGAACTACTTATCCTGTTTTTCTTTTATGAGCCTCTGAGGAAAAGGCACGGGTGGAGTGTGATGTAATAACTCTAGTGGTATCTCGGGGAATGGCAATTTCTCTTTCCTTCTCTTTTACCTCTCCTCCCGCTTCCGCTCATCCTCCATAGGACTAGGTGGGTTCTCTTCAGCAATGATTTCTTCATCAACTTTCTCATCAGATTCTTCATTTTTTTTATGGGGTTTTCTCTTTCCTTGATTTTTCCACCTCTTCCAAGACTGTCCCACTTCTCAAAGTTATTGCGTTCATTTGCTCTGTGGATGCCCCTTGATTTCTGAAATTCATCCTCGTCTCATTCATAAAACCTGTGGTCTCTTGCATAAACTTCCCAAACATGTCCTCCAATTTTGTCACTCTTTGGTCTCCTAGTTGATTATTCACCCCTGTTTGGTTAGTTGGCAATGGTATTTGATTCCATTGATTATTTTACTGGTTCTGATTGTCCCAAGACATATTTGGATGATTCCTCCAACCCGAATTATATGTGTTGGAATAGGGATTGTTTTGTTGCCTCTGATCCCCTGCCAAGTAGTTAACCTACTCCGATGATGACGATGATGAAGCAAATGTGTTCCCCACTTGACACTCATTGCTCACATGACTACTTGCACAAAAATCACAAGTTAGTTGAGGAGCTTGAATAGAGTTTACCTGTATATTTCCCAACTGTTTTTGAAGTGCTATGAGTTGGGCTGAAATGGCTGTATATGCATCAACTTCATGAAGACCCATAGATTTCTTCGGTTGCACCCTCTCATTAGGTCTTTGATAATTGTTGCTTGCCAGAACTTCAAGCAACTCATGAGCTTCTTTCGAAGTCTTATTTGTAGTGCTCCTCCCGATGCTGCATCCACTATAGTTTGCACATTCACCATCAATCCATTATAAAATGTTTGGACTTGCATCCAAATTGGCAACCCATGATGTGGACACCTTCTTAGTAATTATTTGTATCTCTCCCAAGCCTCATACAATGATTCCAACTCTTTTTGTAGAAATGATGTGTATCATTTCTCAACTTTGCCGATTTCGCTGGAGGAAAGAATTTGGTCAAGAACTTCTATGTAAATCGTTCCATGTTATGATAGTGGCCTATTGGTAATGCCATTAACCATCCCTTAGGTTTATCCTTCAATGAAAATGGGAATAGTCTCAATCTGATGGCGTCATCTAACACTCCGTTTGACTTGAAAGTATCACAAATCTCCAAAAAATTGGCAATGTGTAGATTTGGATCTTCATTTAAATCTCCCCTGAACTATACCGACTGCTGGATCATCTGGATGATAGCCGGCTTTATCTCAAAGTTATTGGTTTGTACTGCTGGTCTAATGATACTCGACCCACTACCATCAACTGAGGGACCTGAAAACTCCCATAGTGTTCTATTTTCTGCCATCTCTACAACTATGAACCTCTGGTTCCACTGTAGCCTCTCTTTCTCTTCTTTCTCTGTTTAGTCTTCTAGTGGTTCTTTCAATCTCAGGATCAACGGGAACCACTAGCCGACGTCTTGTTCATTGCATAAACTACGCAGAAAAATAGAAAGAGTGAGATCACAAACCAACCTAAAAGAATAACAAAAATTAAACAAACAAAAATTAAGCAAAAATAAAGCTCCAATCTAGCTAACACAAGAAAAATTTTAATGTTAACACAAAACTCAATCCCCCGCAACGGTGCCAAAAACTTGATGCGTTATAACTACAACATGCATAAATAGCAAGTGCACTAGTCACACAAAGTAATAAAGTGATGAGTGAGTATCGTTCCCATGAGGATTGGTTGCTAAGCACCTAAGTTTTCTACTGTTTTCAAGTTGGAGGAATCGAATTTGTTTGGATTAATGGGAGAAAATTAAACTTAAACTAAAAAAAAAATTTCTAAATATTCAAAGCTAAATTATGAAAGCAAGATTAAAAACGAGGTTAATATCAATTTAAACAAACGGGTAGGGTTTTGACTTCATTCGGACTCAATGGATTAAACCTTCGGATTATGCTATTTCCATATTCACATGCATTGATTGTAAATCGAATTCTCTAAATTGTAAAACATACATTCTCAGGCTATGTTTTCCTACTTTTCCCTATTAAACTTTCGCACCCAACAATTTGAAGATTAATAGTTCTAAGCTCATTAAGCACATGGAATCCTAGATTGATTTCATTGATTCTTAAATCTTTCTCTAGCATTCAATACTACAATGGTGGTTACCCAAGAAGCTTAACATGACTCATTTCTATTGGAGTAGGTGCCCTAGAGCCAATCAATTATTGTAGAATTGACTCTTTGTAATAATGTTCATTAATCAATAATAAAAGGCATTTTATTCTATATCGTGTAAATAATTATTATTGCAATATGTATTGATATACATCCTTAGAATGGTAGAACCATGACGAGGGTATTAAGTGTTTCAAATCTTGATCGTGAGAACCCTATGAGCACATATGGTGGCCATTCTAGAAACGTCCGTAGCAGCAGTATTATTCTGAAATAAGGGCACAGATAATACGGTAAGGCTATCATAATGTTGAAGCGACCCTGTCGAAAGGCAGTGACTGATCTCACTTATCAAGGTTGTTTGGCGACAACCTGGTGCAACACATGGTTGCTTGCTATAGGCGAATACACCGCAGCAAGTTCATTGGAGTGACCCACTAGAGGATTCCATATGGATGGTAACCCCAGTGTCTATGGAATAAATCCTCTAATGAATGGTGGTGCATGTGATCCTTAGACTTGAGATCACCGGAGCACCTTGTGCACCGATTAGTGTAGTTTGACACTAGCCTAATGCAGTTCTTTTCAGAACTATCAATATGGTGGTGATTGGCTGCATCGAGGAGTGTATCAAGACTATGGTGGAATGACAGAGGATTCATCAATCCCGGGTATTGGAGAAGTTATCTAATGGCACAATTCAGTACATGGTAATGACACTAAAATTGTGGCCACAATGGGATTGAGTTGTTGCTCTATCCGGATTATAATACAGGTCATTGGTCCAGAACCTGAATACATAATATCGAGAGTAACCAAAGGTTGACGCTATTTCTATGCCTTCGTCTCATCGAGATAACGAATGATGAAAGGATCGAATTTTACGGTAACCATATTGTTGACATGTAGCTACTTTGTTGAATCCGAATCTATCGGGTGGCCATGATGCCTTGCTAGGGGCCAATCTTGGTCTGTGTATTAGTGAGACGATTAATTGGTGTTAATCGTGATACTATACACTACTTGTATGATAAGGAGCCTATGGGTCATACACATAGAAGATAATTTAAGACCCAAGAAGAAGGAAGGGTGTTTTCATCTTTTTAAGGCGAATTGGGTATTTTGGTAATTTCACGGTGCAATTAAATTTGCTGAGGTCGTAGCCTTTATTTAATTTATTAGAAAAATTAAATAAGTGAAATTATGTTTAAATATGTGTTCGCATATATTTAATTAAATCATCATTATTGTGAAATGTTAATATATAGATTAAATATATATTAATTGAGTTTAATTGAGATAATGATGAAATAAATAAAATATCTAATTTGGGAGTGTTTGATATCATGGGGTGTTTGGGTTGGAGCCCTAGGCTATTCCATATGGGATTAGGGCTTTAAAGTTTTACAATAAAAGAAAATGATTATTTGTAAAAGATAAGAGATTTTCATTAGTTCATTTTCTTTGAAAAAGAACAAACACAGCAGCCCCTTAGACACTCTCCCACAGAAGATTCATTTTAGCCTAAAAATCAATTTCATTGATTTTTCTTCTTCTTAATCTTAAAGCCAAAGAGGATCTAGCAAATCCCTATTTGGTTCTTTGTGATTGTGTTCGTGTGGACTTCATAAGCTCGATCCTACGCTTGGGTCGGTAGCAAATACGTACAAAGACTATTTTGGAGGAGCCTTCAAACATGCATATGTTATTCTAAAACTCTTTGATTAATTTTTCTGCAGATTTCTATTATGATATAAATTTTAAAATTATACCCTTGATCTTGGCTCATGTAAGTGATCCTTGTATTATATTTTTTTGTTTCCACTGCGTATATGGACCGTTTACTAACAATTTCTCAATCTCATCATGTTCATCAAATAAAAGCAATAAAATCATAATAACCAAACAAACCATGCAATAGCATATGATAATAACAAAACTCAATTACTTAATCCATGGAAATCCGAATTACATCAAAACCCTAACCCAAAATGGGTTAGTTCATAGCTAAATCAAAATACATAACAAGGAAAACAATAAACTCAAGGTTCAACATATTGAAATGAGAGAAAAGACAGGAGGTCTCCCCTAGTTGAAGAATCCACTCGATTCAATCCCAAATCTACTCACTTTTCAACCCAAAATTCGCCAAATCTAAACTAAGGAAGATGGAAAAGCTGCTCTACACTAAGAAAAACACGACTCTTATCAAAATGGCAAAGTTTTGCTTTTATACTTCGCCCAAAAACCTAAGACTTTACTTAAAATGAAACTATGCGTTTTAGAGAAAACTGACATTCACAGACTTCGCGGCGAAGAAGAAATCTCGTCGTGGCAACGAAGTAAACTTAAATCTTATGCGTAACTCATTTTGCCACGGCGAATCTTCATGAAGAATTCTGAATTTACACAATTGCCCTCCGCTTGCTTCTTTGCTTGAATCTTCGATCTTCGATGCTCTTTCATGGGAACAAGCTTCATAGTGCTTTACTCTGCTTCAGAACTCCCTCCCAACTTTTGAGATCCACTTACTTCTGAGTCCAGAAACTCCAATTCGCTCATTATTTGCTCAAAATGTCTATTTTGGCCTGAAACACAAAATGTAAAGAATTAAGTAGCAATTCAAGCATAAATGAACTAAGAAGTATCTAAAATCTGGCCTAAAAGCCTAAATAAAATAGTATAATCATCAATTATTAATTACCCCTTGACAATTTATAGATTTTCATTTGGTCCAAAAGTTTTGAAAACTTTACAATATTGCCCCTACGCACTGGGAAGTGCTCTCGCTGCGGTGATGAGTTAGATTGCAGCAGCGTGTGCTGGTTGACTTGACGTTCATGCTCAACATGCGATCGTAGGACGATTGCCATGGCGATGGTTTATATCGCCACGGTGAGTGCTGATTTCGTAATCACGCGAACGTGAGCAACGCGACGCTGCGATGAGCGAGTTATAGCGCGCGAGCGATACGCATCTCGTGAGCTTGGATCTATTCATACAGTAACCAAATACACACCAAACGGATTTTGCAATCAATTATACACACTAATTTCAAAAAAAAATCTATCACCCAATATACCAAACTTGCAGATCATCAACAAATTAAAATTAATCAATTAATTGGTTTCTTAAAACATGCTTTTAAGGCAGATTTTATGCAGATTCTTTAAGGCAACATATTATCAATCAAATATATGTAATCAACCATCCACATAAAAACTATAAAATCTGGTACCCTAGGCTCTGATACCGTTGTTAGGAAAAGATCCATTGAGGCAGCGGAAAAACAAAACATTAATAACAAGGATCGTTCCATAGAACCAAGATCAGGGTACATTTTTTTTACAGTTTATATCGCAATAAGAATTTTCAGAAAATTAATCTAGAGTTTAAGAAACCATACGCACGTTTGGAGGCTCCTCCAAATTTGTCTCTGAATGTATTTTCCTACAGACCCAAGTGTAGGGTCGAACCGACGTAGTCCACACGAAGAAAATCACAAGGAACTAAGGAGGGATTTGCTAGATCCCTCTTTAGCCTTAGGAACAAAGAAGAAATGAAAAGACATTGATTTTTAGGCAAAAATCAATTATGGCGTGAAAGAGTGAAATAAGGGGCTGTTTGTTTTTCTTTTTCAATGAAAATGAGTGTAATGAAAAATTCTTGCATTTTACAAATAACCTTTTTCTTTTATAGTTAAAATTTAATTGCCCTATTCCCATATGGAATAGGCTTGGGTTCCAACCCAAACACCCCATGTTTCCAAACACTCCAAATTAGATATTTATTTTAATTCATCATTATCTTCAATTAAACTCAATTAATATATATATATATATATATATTAACATTTAACAATAACGATAATTTATTTATATATATGCTGACACATATTTAAATGTAATTTCACTTATTTAATTTTTCTAATAAATTAAATAAAAGGCTATGACCTCAGCAAATTTAATTGCACTGTAAAATTACTAAAATACCCTTTCACCTAAAAGAAGAAAACACCTTTATTTGTTTCTGAGTCTTAAATTATCTTCTATGTGTGTGACCCATAGGCTCCTCATCATACCGGTAGTGTATAGCATCGTGATTAACACCAATTAATCGTCTCACTAATACACAGATCAAGATTGGCCCCTAGCAAGGCATCATGACCACCCGATAGATTCGGATTCAGCAAAGTAGCTACCTGTTAACGATATGGTTACCGTACAATTTGATCATTTCATCATACGTTATCTCAACGAGACGAAGGCATAGAAATAGTGTCAACCTTCGGTTACTCTCGATATTATGTATTCAATTTTTGGACCAATGACCTGTATTATAAACTGGATAGAGCAACAACTGAATCCCACTGTGGCCATAATTTTAGTGTCATTGCCATATACTGAATTACGCTGTGAGATAACTTCTCCCGTACCTGGGAGTGATGAATCCTCTGTCTATCCACCATAGTCTTGATACACTCCTTGATGCAGCCAATCACCACCGTATTGACAACTCTGAATAGAACTGCGTAAGGCTAGTGTCAAACTGCACCAATCGGTGCACAAGGTGCTCCGGTGATCTCAAGTCTAAGGATCACATGCACCACCATTCGTTAGATGATTTGTTCCATAGACAATGGGGTTACCATCCATATGGAATCCTCCGGTGGGTCTGTCCAATGAACTTGTTGTGGTGTCTTCGCCTACAGCAAGCACCCATGTGTTGCACCAGTTGTCACCAAACAACCTTGACAAGTAAGATCAGTCCTGCCTTTCAAAAGGGTCATTCAACACTATGATAGCCTTACCGTATTATCTGTGCCTTTACTTCAGAATAATACCGGGGCTACGGACGTTTCTAGAATGGCCACCACATGTGCTCATAGGGTTCTCACTATCAAGATTTGAAACACTTGATACCCTCGTCACGGTTCTACCATTCTAAGGACATATATCAATACATATTACAATAATAATGATTTACATGATATAGAATAAAATGCCTTTTTATTGATTAATGAACATTATTACAAAGAGTCAATTCTACAATAATTGATTGGCTCTAGGGCATCTACTCTAAGAAAAATCTGCAATAGTGTTCTTCATACCTAGCCACCAATAGCCTTTCTTTAAAAGGATGCTCCAGGATGAGCAGTGTATGGTGTGTCATGAGCTTCCGTAAGAATTCTCTTCTTCAACTCATCATGTTGAGGAATACACAACCGATTCTTGAAACGGAGGACACCATCTAACTAAAGGAATTCTGGTGTCTTGCCCTCATGCACTTGCTGAACTATTTTCTGACACCACTCATCAGCTACTTACTTTTCTTTAATTTCTTCCAGTAAGGTAGACTGAACCTCTAACCTAGGCAATCCTTCCTGGTATGACCTCAATCTACTCATTACACAACTCTTCTATTAACTCTTTCTGTTTTGTGAGTCGGGACAAATAACCTTTTCTACTCAAAGCATTGGCTACTACATTAGCTTTCCCTGGCTGATACTTAATCTCACACTCATAATCTTTAACCAGCTCTAACCATCTTCTCTGTCTCATATTCAGCTCCTTCTGAGTAAAGAAATACTTCAAACTCTTATGGTCGGTGTAGATATTACTCTTGGCACCATATAGGTAATGCCTTCCAAATCTTCAATGCAAAGACTACCGCTGCCAACTCTAAATCATGCGTAGGGTATCTTGTCATACTCTTTCAATTGTTGAGAAGCATAAGCTATCACCCTACCTATCTGCATCAATACGGCACCAAGTCCCTGCAATGAGGCATCTGTATAAATATCATAATCCACACCCTTCCAGTTGTAAGACCAAGATAGGGAGCTGTCGTTAATCTTTTCTTCAACTCTTGAAAACTCTCCTCACAAGCATCTGACCATATAAAAGAAGTTCTCTGTTTGGTAAAAGTTGTCAATGGCTTAGCCAACTGGGCAAACCCTTTTACAAACTGGCAGTAGTAACCTGCTAGTCCCAAGAAACTTCTGACTTCCTTTACTGTTTTCGGCCTTTGCCATTCTAGGATTGCCTTTACTTTACTAGGATCCACTGAGATCCCTTCTTTAGAAATAGTGTGGCCTAGAAATATCACCTGATCAAACCAGAACTCACACTTAGAAAACTTGGCATACAACTTCTTTTCTCTCAATCGCTGCAACGCAAATCTTAAGTGTTCCTCATGCTCTTCTCTTGACTTCAAATAAACTAGGATGTCATCAATAAATACCACTAGGAACTGATCCAGACAATCATGGAACACCCGGGTTCATTAAGTCCATAAAAACTATTGGGGCATTGGTTAGCCCAAAAGGCATCACCATAAATTCATAATGCCCATACCTTGTACAGAAAGCAGTTTTAGTTACATCTTGTTCTACCACTCTTACTTGATGATAACCTAACCTCAAATCAATCTTTGAAAATACTGAAGCTCCTTTCAACTGATCAAAGAGATCATCTATCCGAGGTAACGGGTACTTATTCTTCACCATTACTTTATTTAACTCTCTATAGTTTATACACATCCACAATGACCCATCTTCCTTCTTTACAAACAATATTGGAGCTCCCCAAGGAGAATGACTCGGTCGGATAAAACCTTTATCTAGGAGCTCTTGGAGTTTCTTCTTTAATTCCTGAAGTTCAGCTGGGGCCATTCAGTAAGGGGCTTTAGAAATCGGTGCAGTCCCTGGTGCCAATTCAATACTGAACTCTACTTCTCTTTCCGGAGGCAAACCCGGTAAATCTTTCAGAAACACGTCTAGAAATTCTCAGACTCCTACCACACTCTGCAACTCTGGTGGTGGGACATCTCTACTTTGCAGCACATGGGCAATATACCCAGAACACCCTTTTTCTTAGCATCTTACTGGCCTTTATGCTACTAATCAACATACTCAACTGATGGCCCTCTCCAAAACTAAACTTATCTCCATTATCGAGATTAAATCTCTCTTTCTTCTTCCGACGGTCAATTTCTACTCCATACCTCCCTAGGAAATCCATGCCCAAAATCACATCAAAGTTAGGCATATCAAACACTATTAAATCAACAGCTAACTCTGACCATGGATCATTACGGACTCTCCTGACAGCATCTCATGGGTCAAAACACTAACCTTATCAGGTAACTCTATCTTAATGGGTTAGGCTCACTTTAATAGGTTTCAAACCTAATCTTTCTATCATCCCATTAGATATAAAGGAATGAATGGCTCTAGAATCAATTAATGCACAAAAAGAAACTGCATGAAATAATAACTAACTAATAATGACGATGGGTGGCCTCTCTCACCTTTCATTTAGCCACTGTAAACACTCTGGCATTAGTGCCTCTAGAATTCTATGCTGTAGATGGAAAAGGTGCCTTACAATCTTTCATCAGATGCCCTGGTTATCGGCATCTATAACACACATTACGACCCAACTCTCTTAGGCACTCTCCTGGATGAGTCTTCCCACACTTAGGACATGGGGGAAACTCCATTGTTCTCGGCCGTATACTTTGCCAATCTTTTCTGTTCTTCTTTGGCTGAAACTTCTTCTTATTCTTCACTTCTCTATTTCTTGCACTCTTAAATCTTTCTCTCTATGGAGCGGGGGATGGTTCACTTAATCCCATTAGGGTAAGCTTATTGAGAAAAATTTATGCCCTTAAAGCCTGCTCTAAAGCTTCACTCTAGGTTCGAGGGGGCTCGGCTCCGGCCATCACATCCTGGGCTATCTCTGGCTTCAACCTATGGGCAAACCTCACAAGGGAGTTAAATCTTACTGAATACTCTTTCACTGTACTTCGACCTTTGCTTCAGATTGATAAACTGTTGTATTTTCTAAAAAACCAGGTCAACTGTTCTATATTCAGCCTCAAACACTCTTCTAATTTTCCCCAAGTCATTATTGAAACATCATGAGTATCTTTCATTAATTCCCACCAAATTCAGGCGTCACCCTAAAATAAGAAACTGGCATACCAGATATTCTCTTGGTCTGTCATGGGAAACAATGCCCTCGTACGCTCCACGGACCTAAACCATTCTTCTGCCACTAAAGGGTTCCGTAGTGCCTTTAAACTTTGACGGCTGATGTTGACTTGGGAAGCCCATAAATTGACTCAATCCGATTCTATACTGTCGGCGATACCGACTTTTCTCTTTCTTCTCTATTGGTCGGTACTCGTATGGGGGTTTCCATTCTTCTTGTTTCAACTCTTCCCTGACTTTCTACTAAGACTTGCTATAAAATACTTGAATCCTAGCTTCATCAAGGATAGGGGGAGTAGGTTCTGGCAGATTTGAAGGTTCCCCGTACTCATTGACTTTCTACTACTTGCTCAGGTTCTACACTTCATCTACAAAACAACCACATATAATCAACTCATGGAACACTTTAAGTGAGGAAAGAATTTAACTTACAACGGTCGGTTACGGAACGTTGTGGCGGCGAGAGTGGCACACTATCAAATCCCAAAATCTTTGCTCTGATACCAAAAATGTAATGACTTCTTTCTACTAGTATACTTAGAAAAAATATACTATGATAAAAGTATATTTATAGCAAATGAAAAATAGATGGGCCCAAAAATTTTCTTTACTAAACATATATTATTCTGTACATAGCAAAATAAAATATATATAAGCTTTTACAATGATGGACAGTAATGTCATTTCTCTCCGCTTGCCGACTTCCCTCTAACCGCTGCTCACCTATTTCCTGCAAAACATGAGAAACAATGGGGTGAGCACAAAAATGCTTAGTAGGTAAATCCTTTATCTCTTCTATCCCTGCAACTTCTTCTTTGGTTCTTTCCTTACTTAATTCTCTTCTTCTTCATTCTTAGTTCTTTCTCTGTTTCTAATTTTCATTGCTCTTTCTTTCTTTCTAATTCTCCCTGTTCTTTCTTTCTAATTCTTCCTGTTCTTTCTTTCTAATTCTTTCTAACCATGAGAGAAGTCATGATAATATGCATGAATGAAATGCATATGCAATAATGCATAGAGAATGCATTTTCTTTCTTATTTTCTATTTCTTATTCTATTTCCTTTCTTTTCTTGCTTGCTCAAGCTCTTTTTTTCTTTCTTGTTTTTCTTTTCTTTTCCTTTTCTTTTCTTTGCTTGTTCAAGCTTTCTCATTCTTTCTTTTCTTATTCTTTCTTTCTTTTCTTTGCCAATCAAACTCGGTTGATGCATGGATTCGAAACCCTGGCCGTGTGAATGAGTACAGTCCTCATCTACATGCACTCTTGCGGACCGTACAAATTCTTTCTTTCTTCTTAGGCCATTCAATTAAGGTGGGCGTGCATGTAGGAATTCCTCTTGGTACAACCCTCATCCACATACACTCTTACGGGTTGTACAAATTCTTCTTCTTCTTATGCCACTCAATTAAGGTGGCGTGTATGTGGGAATTTCTTCTTCTTCTTAGCACTCACGGGTTCCCCATCGCAACAACCTATTCTTTTCTCTTCTTTAACACTTTTTCTTTCTTTAATTCTTTAGTGCTTTTCTTTTTTTTCTTTATTCTTATGAATTCTTTATTTTTTCTTTAGGTTCTCATGCATATGTAAGTATATGCATACGGATGGCTCATGCTAATGTTTCTTCCTTAAGTGCAATTATGCAATGGAATTATGCTATGTTGCACAAAAATAAGCTTCTCTTAGGCATTTCATCAAACATCATGCATGCATACTTCAAGTCTACTTTAAATATACTTCTCCTTCTTTCTTACACCATCCATAATGAGACTAAACTCCCTTGAATCATCTCAAATCCTAGCCAAGAAAATACACTTAATAAATGCTCTTAAACTCCCTTCTAAATTCAACCCAACTTCCATTAACTCAACCAACCCTTCTCATGAAGAAAATGTTAGAGTAGATGCCCTAGAGCCAATCAATTATTGTAGAATTGACTCTTTGTAATAATGTTCATTAATCAATAATAAAAGGCATTTTATTCGATATTGTGTAAATCATTATTATTGCAATATGTATTGATATATGTCCTTAGAATGGTAGAATCATGATGAGGGTATCAAGTGTTTCAAATCTTGATAGTGAGAACCCTATGAGCACATATGGTGGCTGGCATGCTGTCGTAGGCACCTAGAATTAAAAACCCTAAAAAATACACGTAGTATTGTGAGTAGGGATCGTTCCCACGAAGAGTGTCTAGCCGACTTTAATGTTATGTGAACAAGGCTGGGGTGTTTTGAGTAAAACAGAAATAATTTCAGGAAAAACAATTCAAATTAAACTATCGAAATCAATCAAATAACGAAACTTGGTCTAGGTCAACATCCACCATCGGAATCCTACAACTGATCATCGATACAAAAATAAATCAATACATACCCTTGAATATTTACCGTTGGAACTATTTTCCTATCTCTCCTTAGTTGTAATTAATTAAGAAACACGCGATCTAATTAACCTTACTACTAAACAACCCTAGACAAGCACTAAAGATTTAATCTAGTGGCAGCCTTAAGACCTAGAGAGATCGATGAAGCTAAACAACACAAACTCAAGCAGTTCCATTTAATTCAGTCAAATGTTTTTCTTAAGACTTAATAATTCTTGACGCAGCAAATTCTTAAACCCTAATTACTTCACTAGTTAGAGGGATCAAACAATTACGGATTTGATATCTAACTTAGCAGTAGATTGCAACAATTAATAAACTAGTAGGCCTCCTAGTAATTAAACTGCAACAATCATGAAAATATGCATAGAAGAGCATCCAATACTCAAACATAAATTGAACACTAAAAGAAAAAAACTAGATTGATCTCACAATTTATTGATTCTGAGGTCTTGTTTCCTTCGACCAAGTTATAAAAGTTTAGCGCTCATGGCCATAATCAAAACTCAAAGGAAAAGAAAAATTCTAGAAAAGAGAGAGAGAGAGAGAGAGAGGCATGTGCGTCCTCTGTCAATCTGATCTCTCTCTCCTCTTAAACATATCCCATTCAAATTGAAGTAATTGAATTCTACTAAATCTCCTCAAAATACTCTAATATCCTAAAATAACATTTATCCTAATTTGATTCTAATTAATTGAAAATTAAATAAAGTCCTAAAATAAAATAGGAAAGTGGTGTGTCCAGCTATAATTTGCATGCAATAGGTCTTCAAATCTTCCAATAATAAACTGCCTATTTGAATTGCATGACAAGGCGGAATGTTCCAGAACGTCAGCAGTGTGCAGTGTCAACTTGAATCCCAATTCCAACCTTGATGCAGTGAGTATCTCTCCAAACTCAAAACATAAAAGTTGTAGATATCTTTCTTAGGGTTCCACAACATTTTGAATCATCTCAATCGGAGCTTGGATGAGTACATTTAGGCAACAAATAAGTATAAAAGACTAGACATTAAGGGGGGGTAAATATGACATTTTGCAGTCTCATCAAATTCCCCCACACTTAGCTTTTGTATATCCTCGGGCAAACTAATTCAAACAAACACTACATTCAAGTCATATCAAGAACACCATCATCTCAAGTCATATCAAGAACGCCATCATGATGCATAAGCAACAATATTTAATCCATGCATATTCATACCTAACTTAGGCTGTAACAAAATAAAATAAAGTAGAGTTAATGACATTCATCTCTCTTCATCATCTTCCACAATTACTCTCAATCAGTCAATGCAAACAAAGGAAACTAATCACAACCAATTCATTTACAACTCACCTCTCAACTTTTTCCTCAACTGTTTCTCTTTACTACTACAAACAGGGTAGCAAACTAGGGATATATTTTTTTTTTCTGGTTTGAAAAAGAATGAGTGTATTTTATGCTCCATCTCATTTCATGGTTGTGTTTATGAGTGAGTGCGTTTTACACTCCATCTCGGCTCACCACATACCTTTCTTTTCTTTTTCCTATTTGCTTAAACCCAAATTTAAGACTAGCTTAAGAGAAACAATTTTTTTTCTTTTAAGGGTTGTTATACACTCCTCAATCATGCTCCGTCACCAAGTTCACACAACTTATCAAGACATATCATTTCAAACTACAAAGATTCAAATCTGATTAACTCTATTTTATGAAATATTTCTAACATCCTCAGTCAAGGAATATGCTTAATAACAAAGTCAAGTTACTATTTCACGCATCACTAGACGTTCAAAGACATGACTTAAAGCATAAACCTTCCTAAAAACAAAAAACTATTTTTTTTTTAACAAATTAAAACACAACCTAAATCCCCTCCCCCACACTTAAAACTGACATTGTCCCCAATGTAACATGAAATGCAAAGAAGAGGCAAAAATAACCAAAATTTAAAATAAAAGGAAGAAGAAAACAAACTCCCCTTGGGTTGCCTCCCAAGCAGCGCCTTTGTTTATTGCCATTGGCTCGACTCAAGGCTTTCTTCTGGTAATGCACTGAGTTTACTTGAGATGATCACTGGTAACGTTCCTTTGTCTCCAAGGAACACGTACGTGAGGTAACTAGGGAGAGGCTTCAAATATGGAACGGGGCCTGCAAAACAGAGGGTAAAGGCCGCTCATTAGAAATTGGTAATGCAATATAAGGAAGGTTACTTGACTGCTATTGTAACTTTGGAGAATCATTCAATGCTACAAAAGTTTCCTGCAAATCAGTACTCAAAGCTAACTCCTCATTCTCTTCCTCAAGATGCTTACTAATGGCAACTCCCAATCCATCGTTTCCATCAAGTTCAAAAACTTCCTGTGCTCAAGAATCAATCACATCAATAGAATAAACAAGATTATCATCATCATCATCGGGATATTTCATGGCATCATAAATATTAAACTTAACAATTTCACCATCAAATTCCATGGTAAGTATGCCACTGTGAACATCTATCTTAGTCTTGGATGTTTTTAAGAAAGGTCTTCCTAACAAAATAGGAGCAGTTTGATCACCATTTCCCATATCAAGCACATAAAAATTAGTAGGGAAAACTAAATCATTAACTTGTACCAAAACATCCTCAACTACCCCCTTAGGATAGGCATTAGATCTATCAGCTAATTGAATCACAACACCAGCTTTATTCAAAGGTCCAAGTTTCAAAGAAGCATATATAGAATATGGCATGACATTTATAGAAGCTCCTAAATCTATCATGGCCTTCTCAAACATAGTGTTACCTATCGTACAAGGGATAGTAAACATACCTGGATCTTTGCACTTCGCTGGAAGTTTTCTCTGAATCACTGCAGAAACATTCTCTCCTACTCTCACCTTTTCACACCCCTTAAGTTTCTGTTTCCTCTTAATTGTGCACAATTCTTTCAAGCATTTAGTATAACGAGGTACTTGTTTAATAGCATCTAAAAGTGGAATATTTACCTTGCATCTACGAAAAGTCTCATCAAAATCTCTATATTGCTCATCTTTTCTAGATTCTGCCAAAGCTTAAGGAAAATGAGGTATTGGTTTATAATCGGACAGAGGCGAAACTTACGCTTAGGAACACCATCATCGTTGGGAACGTTCCTATCTATAATGACGTTTTTCTCCTTTTTTTCCTTTGATGATGCAGGGGCTGCCTTTACTGGAATCTCAACCTATTTACCACTCCTCAAGACGATTGCACTTACATTTTCTCTTGGATTCACCACCATTTGAGAGGGTAATTTCCTTGAACTTTGCACCTCCAGTTACTTATTGCGGTTGCCATCTGGCCCATCTGATTCTTCAAACTTTGAACACTGGCCCTTGTCTCCTGTTGAAATTGCAAAGTATTAGTGGCAAGAGACTTAACAATACCTTCTAAAGACATACCATAATTAGAAGTTTGGCCCAGTTGTTGTCTAGGGGGATATGGCTGCTTATATTGCTGGTAACTTGGGTGGTTTTGAGTCACCGAATGATTCACTTGTGGATTCCCATAGCCAAGATTGAGGTGATCCCTCCATCCCGAGTTATATGTGCTCGAATAAGGATCATACTTCCTTAGCGGTTGTCTAGGAAAACCACCTGCTGTATTCACTTGCTCAATAGGCTCCTTTTGAAGAGTTGGGCACATATCAGTTGGATGCCCTACTACCAAACAAATCCCGCAAGCCTTCATCGTTTGCATATTACCTACAGCCTTTTGACGAACAAGAGAAGTTAGACTCGAGATTTGTTGTTCAAGGGAAGAAATATTTACCTTATTATCATGCCTAGATGGAAGGTTAAGCCTTGTGCCAAATTGTTGAGAATTGGCCGCCATATTTGCAATCAAGTTTCTCGTGGCCTCGAGAGTTTTAATTACCAAAGCTCCTCCACTTGCAGCATCAATCATGCTCCTATCAGTGTATAGAGGTCCTCATAGAAGTACTGGATAAGTAGCTGCTCACTAATCTGATGATGAGGGTAACTTGCACATAATTTCTTAAAACATTCCTAGTATTCGTTTAAGGACTCTCCATTGTGTTGCCTTATACCACAAATTTCTTTTCGAATGTTGGCCGCCCTCGAAGCTGGGAAATATTTCTCCAGAAACAACCTCTTCATCTCGTTCCATGTGGTTATAGTCCCGGAGGGTATATAATAGAGCCAATCCTTCAAAGAAAACAGAAAGGCTCTTAATTTAATTTGCTCCTCAGTCACCTTCGTAGGTTTTATACTCGTGCAAACCACATGAAGCTCCTTTAAATGCTTGTGAGGATCTTCACCTATAAGGCCATGAAAAGTGGGCAAGAGATGTATTAGTCCAGATTTTAATTCAAAAGTAGTAATAGCATCTAAAACAGGAAACGTTATGCATAAAGGTGCTTGATTCAAATCAGGGGCAGCAAGCTCTTTCAAAGTTCGATTCCAGCCATGACTTCCTTCTCTTCTAAATCAGAGGTGCTAGCAAATTGGGAATCAAAAACCAAATTGCTTTCCTCAGAATTTCTCCGAGCTTCCTTCCTTAACCTACGCAAAGTGCTCTCTATTTCCGAGTCGAATGTTAAATCGCCAAGATGAGAGGACTTGGTCATACAACAAAAAACCTCATAAAAGAATTAGAATAAATGACAAATAATGAAAACTAACTAGAAAATATAAAAAATATATATATATATATATTTTTTTTTATTGACCAAAAACACAAAACTAGCCAAAAACCCTATCAAAACATTGTTTTCTGGCCTCAAAAGGGTGGGCTAGAAACAATTTCTAGTCTTGCTCAGAATTTCATTTTCTTTGAAACGGATACTCGCAACACTCCTAATTCAACTAAAATTTTTCTTATGAATAGTAAAACTATTCACAATTTTTTTTTCTGAAAAAAAACAAGAACCTAATAAGAATCATTAAAAAAAAAAAAAAATCAACTAGAATCACTCCCCGACAACGGCGCCAAAATCTGGCATGCTGTCGTAGGCACCCAAAATTAAAACCCTAAAAAATACACGTAGTAGTGTGAGTAGGGATCGTTCCCATGAAGAGTGTCTAGCCGAGTTTAATGTTACATGAACAAGGCTGGGAGGTTTTGAGTAACACAAAAATAATTTCAGGAAAAACAATTCAAATTAAACTATCGAAATCAATCAAATAACGAAAATTGGTCTAGGTCATCATCCACCATCGGAATCCTACAACTGATCATCGATACAAAAATAAATCAATACATACCCTGAATATTCACCGTTGGAACTATTTTCCTATCTCTCCTTAGTTGTAATTAATTAAGAAACACGCGATCTAATTAACCTTACTACTAAACAACCCTAGACAAGCGCTAAAGATTTAATCTAGTGGTAGCCTTAAGACCTAGAGAGATCGATGAAGCTAAACAACACAAACTCAAGCAGTTCCATTTAATTCAGTCAAATGTTTTTCTTAAGATTTAATAATTCTTGACGCAGCAAATTCTTAAACCCTAATTACTTCACAAGTTAGAGGGATCAAACAATTACGGATTTGATATCTAACTTAGCAGTAGATTGCAACAATTAATAAACTAGTAGGCCTCCTAGTAATTAAACTGCAACAATCATGAAAATATGCATAGAAGAACATCCAATACTTAAACATAAATTGAACACTTAAAGAAAAATAAACCAAATTGATCTCACAGTTTATTGATTCCGAGGTCTTGTTTCCTTTGACCAAGTTATAAAAGTTTAGCTGCTCATAAGCCATAATCAAAACTCAAAGGAATAGAAAAATTCCAGAAAAGAGAAAGAGAGAGAGAGAGGGGCGGGTGTGTCCTCTGTCAATCTAATCTCTCTCTCCTCTTAAACATATCCCATTAAAATTGAAGTATTTGAATTCTACTAAATCTCCTCAAAATACTCTAATATCCTAAAATAACATTTATCCTAATCTGATTCTAATTAATTGAAAATTAAATAAAGTCCTAAAATAAAATAGGAAAGTGGTGTGTCCAGTCGTAATTTGCATGCAATAGGTCTTCAAATCTTTCCAATAATGAACTGCCTATTTGAATTGCATGACAAGGCGGAATGTTCCAGAGCGTCAGCAGTGTAGGTGTGTCAACTTGAAGCCCAATTCCAACCTTGATGCAGTGAGTATCTCTCCATTCTCAAAACATAAAAGTTGTATATCTCTTTCTTAGAGTTCCACACCATTTTTAATCATCTCAATCAAAGATCGGATGAGAGAGTTATGCCCAAATTACAAAGCGATGTCAAAATTGTCCGAATTCACCTAATTAGTTCCGTTTTGCATTTAACGCCTCCATTTGCATCCTAAATCAAGATAGAATAATAATGAGTACATTTAGGCAACAAATAAGTATAAAAGACTAGACATTAAGGGGGGTAAATATGACATTTTGCAATCTCATCAGTGGCTATTCTAGAAACGTCCGTAGCCCCAATATTATTCTGAAGTAAGGGCACAAATAATACGGTAAGGCTATCATAGTGTTGAATGACCCTGTCAAAAGGCAGTGACTAATCTCACTTGTCAAGGTTGTTTGGTGACAACCTGGTGCAACACATGGGTGCTTGCTGTAGGCGAATACACCGTAGCAAGTTCACTAGACTGGCCCACCAAAGGATTCCATATGGATGGTAACCCCAATGTCTATGGAACAAATCCTCTAACGAATGGTGGTGCATGTGATCCTTAGACTTGAGATCACCAGAGCGCCTTGTGCACCGATTGGTGTAGTTTGACATTAGCCTAACACAGTTCTATTAAGAGCTGTCGGTACGGTAGTGATTGGCTGTATCAAGACTATGGTGGGTCATCACTCCCGGGTACGGGAGAAATTATCTCATGGCATAATTCAGTGTATGGAAATGACATTAAAACTGTGGCCACAGTGGGATTGAGTTGTTGCTTTATCCAGTTTATAATACATGTCATTGGTCTAGAAATTGAATACATAAGAGTAACTAAAGGTTGACACTATTTTTATGCCTTTGTCTCGTCAAGATAACGTATGATGAAAGGATCAAATTGTATGGTAATCCATATCGTTGAAAGGTAGCTACTTTGCTGATCCAAATCGATTGGGTGGCCATAATACCTTGCTAGGGGCCAATCTTGGTCTGTGTATTAGTGAGACGATTAATTGGTGTCAATCGTGATACTATACACTACCGGTATGATGAAGAGCCTATGGGTCACACATAGAAGATAATTTAAGACTCAAGAAGAAAGAATGGTGTTTTCGTCTTTTCAGGCGAAATGGTATTTTGACAATTTCACAATGCAATTAAATTTGCTGAGGTCGTAGCCTTTTATTTAATTTGTTATAAAAATTAAATAAGTGAAATTACATTTAAATATGTGTTAGCATATATTTAAATAAATTATCATTATTGTTAAATGTTAATATATATATATATATATATATATATATATATATATATATATATATATATATATATATATATATATATATATATATATATATATATATATTAAATATATACATATATATATATTAATGGATTTTAATTGAGATAATGATGAATTAAAATAAATATCTAATTGGGAGTATTTGGAAACATGTGGTGTTTGGGTTAGAGCCCAAGCCTGTTCCATATGGGAATACGGCCATTAAATTTTACTATAAAAGAAAAAGGTTTCTTTGTAAAAGTAAGAGTTTTTCATTACACTCATTTTTCATTGAAAAAGAAAAATACATAGCCCCTTATTTACTCTCTCACGCCAAAATTGATTTTTGCCTAAAATCAAATTCTCTTCATTTCTTCTTTGTTCTTAAGGCTAAAGAGAGATCTAGCAAATCCCTCCTTAGTTCCTTGCGATTGTCTTTGTGTGGACTACATCGGTTCGACCCTACACTTGGGTCGGTAACATTCAGTGACAAATTTGGAGGAGCCTCCAAATGTGTGCATGGTTTCTTAAACTCTAGATTAATTTTTTGCAGATTCTTATTGCAATATAAACTGTAAAAATTGTACCCTGATCTTGGTTCTATGGAATGATCCTTGTTATTAATGTTTTGTTTTCCGTTGTCTCAATGGATCGTTTCCTAATAGTGGTATCAAAGCCCGGGGTACCAGATTTTACAGTTTTATGTGGATGGTTGATTACATGTATTTGATTGATAATATGTTGCCTTAAAGAATCTGCATAAAATCTACCTTAAAAGCATGCTTTAAGAAATCAATTAATCGATTAATTTTAATTTGTTGATGATCTGCAAGTTTGGTATATTGGGTGATGGATTTTTGTTGAAATCAGTGTGTATGATTGATTGCAAAATCCATTTTGTGTGTATTTGGTTACTGTATGAACAGATCCGAGCCACAGATCTGCGTACGCGTGCGTTGCTCACATTCACACTGATTACGAAATCAGCACTCGTCGCGACGATCATCCTCAAGACGAGCATTGTACAAAATCAGCGCTGCGGCGATAGAACCCATTGCCGCAGCGATCACACGTTGAGAGTGAACATCAAGTTAACCTAGCGCATGCTACAGTGATCTAACTCATAGTCGTAGCGAGTGCACTTCCATGTGCGTAGGGGCCAGAGTGTAAAGTTTCAAAACTTTTGGACCAAAATACTGATCTGTAAATTGTCAGGGGGTAATTATAATTGACCCGCCAATTTCAAAAATTGATTATTTTTTAAATGTATGCTATGTATTTGTTTGTATATTGCATGGTGCCCGGTACATGAGCCTTAGACCTTATGGTGAATATTTTAAAATATTTTTGGGTATGTATGGTTGTATAATTTATTAAATAAGGCTTGCGTGTCCTGCCTTTCTCCTCTTCTCAATGTACATTCTCTTCTCATCTCATTCCCCTCGAATGTAAATCAAGGTTTCTAAATTTATTGATGTAAAGAATTTTGTATAATTATTCTTATTGTAAATTTAGAATGATATTTTTGTAATGAACTTGAAGACGGAGCAAAGGACGAGGCAACCATGAAGACTCAAGATGTTTATTACAGGATCCCTAGGTGACCCACCGATTCCTCTAGGCTCGAGGAAATTGGTTTTTAGTTGGGCCATGTATCCGGCACGTTTTAATATTTTGTTTAGAATGCATGTTAAGGTTGAATGTTCAATAACATGCCAAACAATGTCATTCTAACAAAGATAATAATCTGGTCAGACATTAAATAACAAACCCTCAATTAAAGTATATTAAGTCATTAAGCCTTCCATCACCATGGTTTTAATCAAACCAACTGTTCGTCGAAACCTTTTTTGCCAAAGTGAAGGGTACACTTCTACCGTGGGAGGTTAAAATGCATTGGAGTTTTCCTTAATGGTGATGGGTCGACTTAAAATGACGGTTTTGCTTGTTCACCAAAGCGAAGGTTGATAAACGGGTCATAGGCATAGTAGGGCAGTACACATATTATGTGTATGAGGTGACATGTAGTGTCCACTCTACCGATACTGAGAATCACACTTGAGGACAATGGTTGGAGCCATTTGGATTGTGTGATTGGCTTGTTGGCTTTTTCACATTTGAGGTTGATAGTAGGAGCTATCAACTGGTGTGATTAAGTTTGTTGGCCTACCTAATCAACTCATTTTGGCTTGTCCGCCAAAGCAAGGGTTTGAAATGGGCAAGATGGGATCTCGGTCCACTAGGAAAGTCAACGGGCTTTCCCGAGTTAATAGTGAGGGCTATTGACCTGAGTAAAATAGTGGGAGCATTGTTTAATAAAAGACCATATTAAATAATAATGAACTTTATAATAACTTTATCTTTTTGCAATTGTAGATTCGCCAAAATGAGCATTATGAACCTGCGACCGATAATCTAAAAAGAAAACAGGTTGGATGGATCCAATTTCTCTGACTGGTATCGTAAACTTCGGATTATACTCAAGGTAGACAAGAAATTTTTTGTCCTTGAAAAGCCATACATGGCTGAGCCTGATCCTGATGCCACTCAGGAAGTAAAGGATACTTATCAAAAGTTCCTTAATGATGCTGATAGCGTTCAATGTTTGATGTTAGCATCGATGACACCTATGCTACAAAAGCAGAGTGAGAATATGAACGCTTCTTCCATTATTCTACCTCAAGGAGCTTTTCGAAACAAATGCTCGACATGAGAGGTACAAGGTGTCGAAAGCACTATTTGGGAGTCGTCTGACTGAGGGGGCCCAAGTTGGTCCTCATGTGCTCAAGATGATCGAGCACATAGAGAGGCTTGAGACTTTAGGATGTGGCTTGGATGCAGAATTACAAATGGATTTAATTCTGCAATCCTTGCCTGACTCTTATGCTTCGTTCATAATGAATTTCAATATGAACACGATGGAGAAAACCCTGTCAGAACTTTTGAACATGTTGAGGACTACAGAGCAGGACTTGAAAATGTCCAAGCTTGTTTTACTGGTTGCTATCGGTAAAGCAAAGGGTAATGGCAAGGGTAAGGCCAAGGCCAAATCCAAGCCCAAGCCTAAAGGACAGGTTTCTCTTGGTCCTGAGAGTGGCATAGGGAAGGGCAAGGTAGTTTGCTTCTTTTGTGGCAAGCCTGGCCACTGGAGGAAACACTGCAAGGCTTTCTTTGCAAGCAAGAACAAGTTCGATGCTACGACTTTAGGTATTTTTATGATTAAGATTAATTTCTCTAGCTCAACATCTTGGGTCATTGACATAGGATGTGGTACTTACATATGTACTGATTTGTAGCAACTAAGGTAGTAGAGTACTCGCCAAGGGAGAGGTGGACTTACAAGTCAAAAATGGAGCACATGTGGCTACATTGGCTGTAGGGACTTACTGTTTATCTTTGCCTACAGGCTTGTTATTGGAACTACATAACTGTTATCACGTACCTTCTATTTCTAGAAATATTATTTTAGTATCCGCTTTGGATAATATAGGGTATCATTTTGAGATATCTAATGGATTGTTGTCCTTTAGTTTGAATGGTATTCTTTTTGGAATTGCAAGGTTATATAATGGATTATATGTTCTTGATTTAAACAATAAAGATATTCTCAATATTGAAACCAAGAAAGCTAAACATAGCGATCAAAACCAGACATATCTCTGGCACTATAGATTGTGTCATGTTAATAAGACCCGCATTACAAAACTTCAAAAGGATGGAGTTTTGGACCCTTTTGACTTTCAGTCATTTGAGGTATGCGAGTCATGCCTGTTAGGCAAGATGACCAAGTCTCCTTTCACGGGACAAGGTGAAAGGGCTACTGAGCTATTAGGCATCATCCATAGTGATTTATGTGGTCCACTAATAGTTAAGGCCAGAGGTGGATATTCATACTTTATCACATTTACTGATGATTTTAGTAGATATGGTTATGTCTACTTTATGAGACATAAATTTGAAGTCCTTTGATAAATTCAAGGAATTAAGGAATGAAGTACAAAATATGTTGGGCAAAAGTATTAAAGCTCTTTGGTCGGATCGAGGAGGTGAATACTTAAGCTCAGGGTTTTCAGACTACCTGAAGGAATGTGGGATAGTATCACAACTCACCCTCCTTATACACCCCAACACAATGGAAGTGTCTAAAAGGAAGGAATAGGACCTTACTTGACATGGTTAGGTCCATGATGAGTTTTAGTGATTTACCTGCATCGTTCTGGGGTTATGCCCTAGAGACTGTGACTCACGTTTTGAAACGTGTGCCGTCAAAGTCTGTAGATAAGACTCCATATGAGCTATAAAGTGGGCGAAAGCCCAAATTGTCCTTATCTAAGGATTTGCGGTTGCGAACTTATGTTAAGAAACTAACTTCGAACAAGCTGGGCCCAAAATCCTGTAAATGTATATTTGTGGGGTATCCAAAGGAGACAAAAGGATACTATTTCTAGCACCCAAAAGAGCGCAAAATTTTTGTTGCTGATCTAGTGTCTTCCTAGAAAGGGAATATTTTCTAAGAAGTACTAGTGGGAGAAAAGTAGAACTTGATGAAGTTCTAGAACCACAAGATATACTAGACGAAGGACGGAATGATATGCCATAGGAAGTGGTTGAATATCAAGAGGAGGTTACTCCACAACTTGTGGACCAAAGTGAACCACCTCAAGTAGCACAGGAGCTACATAGATCTGGGAGAGTACGCTGATGCGTTCTTACTACAACATGAAAATAGCAAGTGCACTAGTCGCACAAAGTAATAAAATGATGAGTGAGTATCGTTCCCACGAGGATTGGCTGCTAAGCACTAATTTTCCAAAGTGTTTTTCAAGTTGGAGGAACCGAATTTGTTCGGATTAATGGGAGAAATTAAAACTAAAACTAAAACAAAACTTACTAAGTATTAAAAATTAATTAATAAAGGCAAGAATTAAAACACAAGAGTAATATCAGTTTAACAAAAGGTTAAGGTTTTGACTTCATTCGGACTCTATGGAGGAATTCTACGGACTATATTAATTCCACACTCACATGCACAATTTGTAAATCGAATTCTCTAAGTTGTTAAACATACCTTCTCAGGCTATGAATTCCTACTTTTCCCTATTAAACTTCCACACCCAACAAAATGAAGAATAATAGATCCAAGTTCATTAAGCTAATGGAATCCTAGATTGATTTCATTGATTCTCAAATCTATCTCTAGCATTCAATACTACAATGGTGATTACCCAAGAAGCTCAACATGATTCATTTCTCAATCTCATCATATTCATCAAATAAATTCCATTAAAAATAGAATAACCACACAATCTATGCAATAGAATATGGAAGTAGCAATAATCAATTCATTAACCCATAGAAATCCGAACTTAATCAAAACCCTAACCCAAAATGGGTTAGTTCATAACTAAATCAAAATACACAGCAAGAAAAACAATAAACACAATGTTCAACATGTTGAATTGCAGAGAAAAGAGTAGAGATCTCCCCTAGTTGAAGAACCCCCCAGATTCAAGCTCAAATCTTCTCTCTAAATATCAATTCTCTTCAAAACTCAATGAGAACAAACGAAAACTGGACGACCCGAACGACTCTCTACGAAAATGGTAAAGTTTTTCTTTTATACCTCGCCCAAAGACCTAAAACTTTTCTCAAATAAAACTGTGCATTTTGGAGAAACTAAAATTCGCCGCGACGATGAGGTAAAATGGAATCTCGTGCTTAACTGATTTCGCCGCGGCAGAGTTTATGGCTAACCTTCATGAAGAATTCTGAAATTACAGAATTCCCTCTGCTTGCTTCTTTGCTTGAATCTTCAATCTTTGATGCTCTCCCATAGGAACAAGCTTCATAGTGCTTCACTCTACTTCAGAATTCTCCCAACTTCTAAGATCTGCTTACTTTGGGTCCAAGAACTCCAATTCGCTCATTATTTGCTCAAAGTGTCCATTTTAGCCTGAAACACAAAATGTAAAGAATTAAGTAGCAATTTAGGCAAAAATGAACTAAGAAGTATCTACAATCCGGCCAAAAAGCCTAATAAAAACAGTATAATTCTCGGATTATCAAATACCCCAAAACTAAGGACATGCTCGTCCCTCAGCATCAGGTACAAAACACAAAGAAAGAAAAACAACAAACGCCCAAAACAACGCAAAATAACAAAACTGAAAATAAAATAAAACATTAGACTCAACTCAGCATAACGAATTGCCTAGAATTTAAACAAGTCTCAAAGATCGTTGAAAAATTTTTACTAGAAAAATGTTCAACACTCCAAGAAGTTATAAGTTGCATCGACTATCTTCTCTATTGTTCCCCGAGTAGGTGATCCCCACTTCAATCCACATTACAACTTCCCGGATTATTTTATGCAGAAATGCAAAGTTTATCAAATAACAACAGACTCCATAAGCCTAAGTATCGAACTACTCTCCACTAATGAGGATTAGACATTACTAAAGATCAGAAGGTCTTTACAGGCTTGTAACGTTAGGCTTCGGTTAATGGGCTTAAAAGAAATGGACAGGATTAACAAAGCAAGAAAACTCAGTTTTCTTTAAGCAAACATCAAGACTCAAATCAACTTCCACTTTCTTCCTCAACCCCCACTACAAAGTCAACCAATTTATAACCCTCAAGCATGTGCACTTCTCAATTTTTTTCAACTGCATTGCAATTCTCAAATTCTAGTTTTTTTTTTTTTTTTTTTAAATAGCAATAATCATTTTATTAAGGTTAATTACCCCTTTTATTCTTCTTGCCCTTCTCACAACCCCCAAACTAATCTTTTAGTTCATTCACACAACTCTCCAAGCTCTTTGTGTTTGCATTAGGTTTAGAATTCTCTTTAAGGTCGCGGACGTGTTTAGGGTGAAAGGTTCGAGCATTATTGGTTGTACAAGAACAAAAAAAGGGACAATGATGATTTCATAAGGTTCAAATGGGTAACTAGGGATAGAATTCATGGTCGGTTGGAAAGGCTCAAATGTTCCGAAAAATCGCCTAAATCACTTCCTCAATAATGTCTATTCCTAGAATTTCGCCTCAAGCATTTCTAAACTAGGTTCTAGAGTCTACCAACATTATCAAGACTTTACCTAACCACATAAAATGAATCTAAGCATGCCGAAATAAATGAAAATGGTGGTTGAACCACTCAAAGAACCTTAAGCAAAATTCAATCAATCAACATAAACTTGAAGCAATGTTTAACATTTCTCAACAATAAAATCCCAACAACCCTATTCCCATCATAGATTTATACAATTCATCATTTGCATACACAACAAAACATGAAAATAAAATAAACACAAATAAAAAATTTTCAAATTTTTCCTACCCCCAAACTAAAGATGACAGTGTCCCCAATGTCACATTATGCACAATTGAAGAATAGAAAAACAGAAATCTACAAAGGTACGAGATAGTTCCCTGATTAATTCGTGAAGTTGAAGTTTCGCTCAACAGCATGCACACCAGGTCCTTGGCTTTTTTCATCATCAAATTCTGAAAAACAATTGAAAAACTGTGGTGTCCACTATGTTAGAAAAGTTCACTGAATAATGTGAAAATATTACAATCCTAATCTTGCCTTTTCAACTACTAGGAAACTAAAACAAAATTTAAACAATCCAAAACAAAAAGCAAATTAGTTCACTGTTCAAAATGAAAATACAAAAACAACTAAAACAAGGAAAAATAAAATACAAAAACAGCTATTCAGGTTCATTCTTCGGCCTCCTCCTCTCCCTCGGTATTGTCCTCTTCTGAGTCGGAGCCCATCCATTCTTTTGAATCCTAGTCAGCCCATTGGAATTCAAGTATCAACGTTGAGCTTGGTGAAGCAACTGTGCTGCATGTCATACATCATCTAGGTCTGCTCTACCAGCCAATCCTAACGTTTTGCCATCCGTTTCATTTGACCTAGCATCTGCTGCATCATCTTCTTCATAATGGTTGTGGAACTGGATGATGTGGTAGTGCCTTTGTGGTTCTCTGTCGTTTTGTCCTCGCGCTGGGTTGCTCACTGGCTGGACGTTCAAGATGCTTGTGATAATAGTCTGAGTCGAGAACAGGGGTAGCATGGATAAGTGGCTTATCATCAGTTGCCTTAACTCCTGCTCGAGTGCATAACTCTATAATGAGATGTGGGAAAGGGTAACTCCCTTGCCCTGGTTTGGTTGCGTGCTGAATGTTGGTCAAGATAATGTTTCCCACATCCATTCTCTTTCCTGGCAATAGAATAGAGCAATAATGCCTTCTCATAAGTCACCGTACTATAATGCGTCTCCAGCATCATCCTCGCACAAATAAAGTACTGCCACAACTGAGCCACCGGTGTCAAATTAGTTCATTTGATACTCTTCCTGCCCTTCTTTGAAATCTCCCAAGTAGTATCCGATTTTGTAATGACCGAAAGAATAATATCATCCTCAAACTATGTCTTCCTAAAATCCTCATAATCATTATAGTCAATATTAGGTAGGTTATAAAACTCATTGATGACTTTCGCATCAAATGCCACATCAGTACCCCTCACAAACACATAACCAGATTCACACTCCGGGAGTTTGGCATAAAACTCTAGCACTATCGGCTCTACGGCCGCATATGCAGGTTCACTCATAAACAATTCCCAATGTCTCCCTCACTCCACTCCTTAGCTTGGCTCCCAGTCAATCCACGCTTAGCAATAAATCCTTTATCTTTCCTTTGGATTGCCCCTTCATATCGTTTACAAGCCTTGTCATTCACAAAGCGGTTGTCCACTTTTTTTCCCTTTCCTTTTCCTTTCCCCTTGGACAACACTTTGAGCGGCATTTTCCCCAAATTACAATTTTACTTGACAATTCAACTCTAGCACGCTACTATCAACCACAATCAATCCTGCAAAAATATCACACTTCCAAAAATCGCACCTAGACCCCCAAACTTCGGTTCTTCCAAATTTCACAAAACACTCCAAAATTCAAAACTTAAACTCCTCAATACCACACAATTCACAATCTACACTTCCTTAAATAGAATAAAAGCTCAATAATACGAAAAATCCATGACTCAATCAACAACCAAAATTTTCAGATCTACAACTTTAAACTCGAAATTGTGCAATTAAAAGCTTAAGGACTTTGAAATCTTAGCAAAACTAGGAAGTATTCACCACAAATTGAGACCAAAATCAACCTAGATCGCAAAATCCCCAAATTTTGAAAACCAAGGGTTTCCAAAATCTTTCTCACTTTTTCGCAAAAATTCCTTGCTAAAACGAGTTGATTTGGTGTTTGGAAGAGTTTAGGAGTTAAGAGAAGTGATGGGAATTCACTGGAAGGGCTCAAGATTGAAGGTGGGAATGTTTGCTCTCGAATGTGTTTGAAGTTTGTTGCGTTAAAATGAACAGTCGCATGGGTATTTATAAAAAACAGACTTCGCTGCGGTGAAGTTCTTAATTCCAAAATAAAATTTTTTCAACCCAGTCGACACTGTGGCCAAAAATTACAGAGGCTACATTGCCTGGTGAAGAATTTCCTTAGTGAATTTCGCCCAACTTGCTTCACTGCGGTGGAAAAATACAAAGGCTACATTGTCTCGGTGAAGAAAATACTTCGCCGTGGCAAAGTCTGGGACTTTCCAACTTCCAATTCTTGCAAAATGAAGTTCACCGCGGCAAAAACTAGGAAAAATTCCATTTTTCGCCTTGATTCAATAATTCACCTAAAACACCCAAAAACACACAAATTAGACTTCATCTTAAAATTATACAAAAACTACACAACTACAAAACAATAATTAAACAACAACAAATGAAAACACTTGGGTTGCCTCCCAAGGAGCGCTTGTTTATAGTCGGAAAGCTCGACTCTCTCAAGTTGTCATGTCGGGATGTCAAGTTGGATGGGGAATGACCTGTAATTCATCACCCCATCAATGTACGACTTCAATTCTCTATCCGTTGACCTTAAATGTGCCCTTTTCTTCATGTGACACCTCCACCGACCCGTATGGGTAGACTTTTGTAATTATGAAGGGTCCAGACCATCTAGACCTAATTTGTCCAGGGAAAAGCCTAAGTTTAGAATTAAACAACAACACTTTCTGACCCACTTCAAAATTCTTCTTCCTGATATGCTTGTCATGCCACTTCTTGGTCTTTTCCTTGTACATCCTAGCATTCTCATAAGCTTCGTGACGGAACTCATCGAGTTCATTCAAAGTCAGCATCCTTTCTTCCCCAGTAGCTCGTAAATCCATGTTGAGCTGTTTGACTGCCTAGTAGGCCTTACGCTCGAGTTCTACCGGCAAATGACATGCCTTCCCATAGACCATCCTAAATGGAGACATACCAATCGGAGTCTTAAATGCAGTGCGGTATGCCCATAATGCATCATCCAACTTCCGTGACCAATCCTTCCTCGATGCATTAATTGTCTTCTCTAAGATTCCCTTTAGTTCTCTGCTTGACAGTTCCACTTGTTCGCTAGTCCATGGATGGTAGGGTGTCGCAACTCTATGTTTCACCCCATATTTCCCCAACAGTGCATCCAATTGCCTGTTGCAAAAATGCGATCCTCCATCATTAATTATTGCCCGTTGTACTCCAAACCTTGAGAAAATGTTCTTTCTCACAAAATTAACCACCACCCGGGCATCATTGGATGGCAATGCAACTGCTTCCACCCATTTTGATACATAGTCCACCACTACCAAAATGTAAATATTCCCGTAAGAATTTGTGAAAGGACCCACGAAGTCAATTCCCCATACATCGAACAACTCAACAACTAGGATATTGTTCAGTGGCATCTCATCTCGCTTTGAAATATTCCCACTTCGTTGACATTGGTCACATTCCTGAACCATCCGAAAGAATCCTTGAGAAGGGTTGGCTAGTAAAACCCAGATTAAAGAACCTTGGCTGTTGTCCTAGCTCCTCCAAAATGGCCACCTAATTCCCTCTCATGACAATGCCTTAGAATACTCTCCATTTCCTCTTCCCGACACATCTACGTATCATCTGATCAACACAGTGTCTATACAGAAATGGCTCTTCCCAGAAGTAATACTTCAAATCTGAGAAAAACTTCCTCTTTTGTTGGAAAGTCATGCCAGTTGGGAGCACTCTCACTAACAGGTAGTTTGCAAAATCTGCATACCATGGTGCTTCCTCCACTCTCATCAATTTCTCATCCGGGAAAGTTTCTCTGATTTGGGTTTCTTCTTCATTTCCCTGAATTGGTTGTTCAATCCTTGACAAATGATCCGCCACCACATTTTTCAACCCCTTCTTATCTTGTATCTCCAACTCAAACTCTTGTAGCAATAGGATCCATCTTATCAGCCGATGTTTCGCTTCTTGCTTTGCCAATAGGTGCTTGAGTGTTGAATGGTCTGTGTATACTATCACCTTGGCACCTAGCAAATATGAACGAAATTTATCAAAAGCAAAAACCACAGCCAACAATTCTTTTTCAGTGGTGGTGTAATTCAATTGTGCATCAGTGAGTGTTTTACTAGCATATTGAATTACATGCAACACTTTGTTTTTCCTATGTCCTAACACTACTCCTAGTGCGAAATCACTAGCATCACACATCAATTCAAATGGTAGTCCCCTAATTGGGAACTGCAATAATAGGTGCAGATACTAATAATTTTTATAGAGTTTGAAAGGCATGCATGCATTCATCATTAAAATCAAAAGCAACATCTTTAATCAATAAATTGCAAAGGGGTTTAGAGATCTTAGAAAAATCCTTGATGAACCGTCTATAAAACCCCGCATGCCCTAAGAAACTTCAAACTGCTTTAACATTTGAGGGTGGTGGCAGTTTCTCAATCACATCCGCCTTTGCTCGATCCACTTATATTCTATCCTTTGAAATTCTATGACCAAACACTATTCCTTCCTGGACCATGAAGTGGCACTTCTCCCAATTGAGCACCAAGTTAGTCTCTAACATCACTGCAAAACAAAAGAGAGATTAGATAAGCAATTATCAAAGGACGAACCAAAAACAGAGAAGTCATCCATGAATACTTCTATAAACCGCTCCACCATATCTCTAAAGATCGATATCATGCATCTCTGAAATGTGATCGGTGCATTACAGAACCCAAAGGGCATCTTTTGGTAAGCAAAGGCGCCATAGGGACAAGTGAAGGTCGTCTTCTCTTGATCCTCAGGAGCGATGGCAATCTGATTGTATCCTGAATAACCATCTAGGAAATAGTAATAACCATGCCCTTCCAATCTTTCCAACATTTGATCGATGAAAGGAAGTGGAAAAATGATCCTTCCTTGTCACTTTATTTAATTTTTGGTAGTCAATGCACACTCTCCAGCCCATGACCATCCTAGTTGGTATCAATTCATTGCTTTCATTCTTTATCACTATGATACCTCCTTCTTTGGAACCACTTGCACCAAACTCACCCATGGACTATCAGAAATGGATAAATTATTCCCGCATCTAGAAGTTTCACCACCTCCTTTCTCACTACTTCCTTCATCGAAGGATTCAATCTTTGTTGTGGTTGAACTTTAGGCTTGATATCATCCTCCACGAGTATCTTATGGCATGGAAAAAGATGGAGAGATGCCTCTAATATCCGAAATAGTCCATCCCATTGCGATTTGTGTTCCCTTAACACCCGAATTAACTGCTCTTCTTCCAATTTGCTCAACCTTGAACTGATGATTATTGGGAAGGTTTCCGCTTCACCAAGATACACATATTTGAGGTGGGAAGGCAAAGGCTTCAGTTCAAGCTTAGAAGGTTCTTCCTTTCTTTCCTTTTCCTTTTCCTTTTCCTTCTCCTTCTCAAAATCAAATTCCTCAAATTCTAAATTTTGGCTCTCATCAATCGGTTGAAGTGCTTCCAACAATCTAGCACATTCGTTCTTTATCGACTCATCTACCTCTATTGTTCTTGATTAGGCAATACATGCTTCTATAGGTAGTTGTGGAGTGTTCTCTTAAATTACCTCGCTACTTGTTTATCCACTGCATCAACACTAAAGCACAAATTCGACTCGGATGGGAACTTCATAACCTCAAACACATTGACCGTTACTGTTTTATCTTGAACCCTCAACAGTAACTTTCCTTCTTGCACATCAATGAGTGCTCTTCCTATGGCCATAAATGGTTGACCCAAAATAAGAGGCATTTCCTTATCCTTTTCCATGTCCAATACAACAAAATCCGTCGGAAAGATAATCTTGTCCACCTTTACCAACACATCTTCGACTATACCCCTTGGATGTTTGATGGATCTATCTGCAAGTTGCAACGACATGGTCATTGGCTTCACTTCACCAATTCCCAATCTCCTGAAAACAGAAAAATGCATTAAATTGATGCTAGCACCTAAATCACATAAAACTCGATCAAAGGTAATGTCTCCTATAATGCAAGGAATAGTAAAACTCCCTGGATCTTTGAGTTTCGGGGGTAACTTCTTCTAGAGAATGGCGCTGCACTCCTCCGTGAGCATCATTGTTTCCTCATCCTCAACTTCTTTTTGTTTGATAAAATCTCCTTGAGAAATTTGGCGTAGCTCGGCATCTGTTGCAATGCATTTGCAAACAGAATGTTAATATACAATTTTCTAAATATTTCAATGAATTTGGAAAACTGCTTATCCTGATTCTTTTTCTTGAGTCTTTGAGGAAAAGGCACGGGAGGAGTGTGATATGCCAATATTGGTGGTATCTCGGGAAAAGGCAGTTTCTCTTTGCCTCACTTCCTGTTTTTGTTCTTCTTCCCTAGAACTTGACGGTTTCTCTTCAGCAATTATCTCTTCATCAACTTCCTTATCAGAGTTTTCCTTTTTCTTTCCTTTTGATGGACTTTCTTTTTCCCTTGATTTTTCCACCTCTTCCAACACTATCCCACTTCTCAGAGTTATCGCATTTGCTTGCTCATGTGGGTTAGTCACTGTGTTGCTCGTTAGAGAGCCCTATGGTCTCTCATTTAATTTATCAGCCAATTGACCCACTTGTACCTCCAAGTTCGAATGGACGCCCCTTGATTTCTGAAATTCGTTCTTGTCTCATTCATGAAACTTGTGGTCTCTTGCATAAACTTTCCAAATATGTTCTCCAATTTTGTCACTCTTTACTCTCCCGATTGATTGTTCACCCCTTGTTTGGTTGTTTGGCAATGCTCTTTGGTTCCATTGATTGTTCTGCTGATTATGTTGATTCTGATTGCCCCAAGACAGGTTCGAATGATTCCTCCAACTAGGATTATATGTGTTGGAGTACAGATTGTTTGGTTGCCTTTGATTTCCTGCCAAGTAGTTAACCTGCTCCGATGATGATGATGCTGAAGCAAACGTGTTCCCCACTTGACATTCGCTGCTCACATGATTACCTGCACAAAATTCACAAGTTAGTTGAGGTGCTTGAATGAAATTTACCTATATACTTCCCAACTGCTTCTAAAGTGCTGTCAGTTGGGCTGAAATGGCTGTATATGCATCAACTTCATTAAGACCCATAGATTTCTTCGGTTGCACCCTCTCATTAGGTCTTTGATAATTGTTGCTTGCCAGAACTTCAAGCAACTCGTGAGCTTCTTCCGGTGTCTTATTCTGCAATGCTCCTCCCAAAGTTGCATCTACTATAGTTTGCACATTCACCATCAATCCGTTATAAAATGTTTGGACTTGCATCCAAACTAGCAACCCATGATGCGGACACCTCCTCAGTAATTCTTTGTATCTCTCCCAACCCTCATACAACGATTCCGACTCTTCCTGTAGAAACGATGTGATATCATTCCTCAGCTTTGCCGATTTTGCTAGAGGAAAGAATTTGGTTAGGAACTTTGTGCTAAATCGTTCCTGATGGTAATGCCATTAACCATCCTTTAGCTTTATCTTTCAATGAAAAAGAGAATAATCTCAATCTGATGACATCATCTGACACTCTGTTTGACTTGAAAGTATCACAAATCTCCAAAAAATTGGCAATGTGTAGATTTGGATATTCTTTTAAATCTCCCCTAAACTGTACCGACTGTTGGATCATCTTGATTATTGCCAACTTTATCTCAAAGTTGTTGGCTTGTACTATTAGTCTAGTAATACTCGACCCACTGCCATCAACTAAGGGAACTGAAAACTCCCTTAGTGTTCTATTTTCTGCGATCTCAACAACTATAACCTCTGGTTCCATTGTAGCCTCTCTTTCTTCTTTCTCGTTAAGTCTTCTAGTGGTTCTTTCAATCTCTGGATCAACAGGAACCACTGGCTGACATCTTGCTCTTTACATAAACTACACAAAAAAATAGAAAGAGTTAGATCACAAAACAACCAAAAAAAATAAAAAAAATTAAACAAACAAAAATAAAGCTCCAATCTAACTAACACAAGAAAAATTTAATGTTAACACAAAACTCAATCCACGGCAACGGCGCCAAAAACTTGATGCGTTGTTACTACAACATGCAAAAATAGCAAGTGCACTAGTCACACAAAGTAATAAAGTGATGAATGAGTATTGTTCCCACGAGGATTGGCTGCTAAGCACTAATTTTCCGAAGTGTTTTTCAAGTTGGAGGAATCGAATTTGTTTGGATTAATGGGAGAGATTAAAACTAAAACTAAAACAAAACTTAGTAAGTATTAAAAACTAATTAATAAAGGCAATAATTAAAACGCAAGAGTAATATCAGTTTAACAAAAGGTTAGGGTTTTGACTTCATTCGGACTCTATTGGATGAATTCTACGGAATATGTCAATTCCACACTCACATGCACAATTTGTAAATCGAATTCTCTAAGTTGTTAAACATACCTTCTCGGGCTATAAATTCCTACTTTTCCCTATTAAACTTCTGCATCCAACAAAATGAAGAATAATGGATCCAAGTTCATTAAGCTAATGGAATCCTAGATTGATTTCATTGATTCTCAAATCTATCTCTAGCATTCAATACTACAATGGTGATTACCTAAGAAGCTCAACATGATTCATTTCTCAATCTCATCATATTCATCAAATAAATTCCATTAAAAACAGAATAACCACACAATCTATGCAATAGAATATGGAAGTAACAATAATCAATTCATTAACCCATAGAAATCCGAACTTAATCAAAACCCTAACCTAAAATGGGTTAGTTCATAACTAAATCAAAATACATAGCAAGAAAAACAATAAACACAATGTTCAACATATTGAATTGTAGAGAAAAGAGTAGAGATCTCCCCTAGTTGAAGAATCCCCCAGATTCAAGCTCAAATCTTCTCTCTAAATATCAATTCTCTTCAAAACTCAATGAGAACAGATAAAACTGGATGACCCGGACAACCCTCTACGAAAATGGTAAATTTTTTCTTTTATACCTCGTCCAAAGACCTAAAACTTTCTTCAAATAAAACTGTACGTTTTGGAGAAACTAAAATTCACAGACTTTGCCGCGACGAAGAAAGAGTTTTGCTGTGGTGACGAGGTAAAATGGAATCTCGTGCTTACCAATTTTTGCCGCAGTGGAGTCTATGGCGAAACCTTCATGAAGAATTCTAAAATTACAAAATTGCCCTTCGCTTGCTTCTTTGCTTGAATCTTCGATCTTCGATGCTCTCCCATGGGAACAAGCTTTATAGTGCTTCACTCTGCTTCACAACTCTCCCAACTTCTGAGATCCACTTACATTTGGGTCCAGAAACTCCAATTCGCTCATTATTTTCTCAAAATGTCCATTTTGGCCTGAAACACAAAATGTAAAGAATTAAGTAGCAATTCAGGGGAAAAATGAACTAAGAAGTATCTACAATCCAGCCAAAAAGCCTAATAAAAACAGCATAATTCTCAGATTATCATACACCATGAGCTTGAGAGATATGGTTATCTCGTGACTCAACATGGTGACCGTACTAGTCTACCAAGACGATGAACCCAGAACCTACGAAGACGCTATATCGGATCTAGATTCTGTTAAATGGCTTAAAGCCATGAAATCTGAGATGGACTCCATGTACCAGAACCAAGTTTGGTCTCTGGTGGAACCACCTGAAGGGTATAGGTTGTAAATGGGCCTTTCAAGAAGAAGACTGATATGGATGGCAAGGTGCATACTTATAAAGCACGACTGGTTGCCAAAGGTTTCAAACAAATTCATGGCATTGACTATGAAGAAACCTTTTCACCGATTGCCATGATTGAAATCCATCAGATTATGCTTGCGATTGCCGCATATCATGACTATAAGATTTGGCAAATGGATGTCAAAACAACTTTCCTGAACGGAAACCTTGAGGAGGATATGTATATGACACAACCTGATGGTTTTGTTCTTAATGGGCAAGCTGATAGGGTATGCAAGTTGCAGAGATCCATATATGGACTCAAGCAAGCTTCAAGGAGTTGGAACATTCGTTTTGATGAAGCCATAAAAGAATTCGGTTTTATCAAGAACGAAGATGAGCCCTGTGTTTACAAGAATGTGAGCGGGAGCGCAGTAGTATTTCTAGTGTTGTATGTCAATGACATACTTCTGATCGGGAATGATATACCAAATTTGCAGTCGGTCAAGACTTGGTTATCCAAGTGCTTCTCCATGAAGGACTTAGGGGAAGTAGCCTACATCCTTGGAATAAAGATCTATCGTGATAGATCGCATAGGTTGCTTGGTCCCAAGTCAGAGTGCATATATTGACAAAGTACTGAAAATATTCAATATTTAAGAATCCAAGCAAGGATTTCTTCCGATGTCACATGGTGTTTATCTCTCTAAGGAATTGTGTCCTAGAACACAAGATGAGAATGATAAGATGAAGAGGATCCCATATGCATCAGCAATTGGATCCATCATGTATGCCATGTTATGTACTTGGATTGATGTCTCATGTGCTTTGAGCACTTGTAACAGATATCAATCGGATCCAGGTAAGTGTCACTGGATGGCTGTCAAGAATATTCTTAAGTACCTGAAGAGGACTAAGGATATGTTCTTGGTTTATGGAGGGGAAGATGCGCTCATTGTATGAAGGATACAGTGATGCTAGTTTCCAAACAGACAAAGATGATTATCAATCGCAATCAGGGTTTGTATTTTGTCTCAATGGCGGTGCAATGAACTGGAAGAGCTCCAAGCAAAGCACTGTAGTGGAATCTATAATGGAGGCTGAGTATATTGCATTGTTAGATGCGGCCAAGGAGGTAGTTTGGATTAAGAAGTTCATTACTCAACTTGGTGTGGTTCCCACGATTGTTGATCCAATAGACATCTACTGTGACAACAATGGAGCAATTACTCAAGCCAGGCAACCACGGTCTCATCAGAAATCCAGACACATACTCAGACGATTCCATCTCATCAGAGAGATAGTTGAGAGGAAAGACGTGCAGATTAGTAAAGTGCATACTGACAACAATCTCGCAGATCCACTAACAAAGCCTCTGTCGCAGTAGAAGCATGAAAGGCACTTGAGATCATTTGGTATTGAATATATGAATGATTGGCTATAGTGCAAGTGGGAGATTGTTAGAGTAGATGCCCTAGAGCCAATCAATTATTATAGAATTGACTCTTTGTAATAATGTTCATTAATCAATAATAAAAGGCATTTTATTATATATTGAGTAAATCATTATTATTGCAATATGTATTGATATATGTCCTTAGAATGGTAGAACCATGATGAGGGTATCAAATGTTTCAAATCTTGATAGTGAGAACCCTATGAGCACATATGGTGGCCATTCTAAAAATGTTCCGTAGCCCCAATATTATTCTTAAGCAAGGGCATAGATAATACAGTAAGGCTATCATAGTGTTGAACGACCCTGTTGAAAGGCAGTGACTGATCTCACTTGTCAAGGTTGTTTGGTGACAACTTGGTGCAACACATGGGTGCTTGCTGTAGGCGAATACACCGCAACAAGTTCACTGGACTGACCCTACCAGAGGATTCCATATGGATGGTAACCCCAGTGTCTATGGAACAAATCCTCTAATGAGTGGTGGTGCATGTGATCCTTAGACTTGAGATCACCGAAGCGCCTTGTGCACCGATTGGTGCAGTTTGACACTAGCCTAACGTAGTTCTATTCAAAGTTGTCAGTACGGTAGTGATTGGCTGTATCAAGGAGTGTATCAAGACTATAGTGGATAGACAGAGGATTCATCACTCCCAGGTACTGGAAAAGTTATCTCACGATGCAATTCAGTATATGTTGTCAATGACACTAAAACTGTGGCCACAGTGGGATTGAGTTGTTGCTCTATCCAGTTTATAATACAGGTTATTGGTCCGGCCGAATACATAATATCGAGAGCTGAAGGTTGACACTATTTACGTGCCTTCGTCTCGCGAGATAAGCGTATGACGAAAGTATCGAATTGTACGGTAACCATATCGTTGAAGTAGCTACTTTCTGAATCCAAATCTATGGGTGGCCATGATGCCTTGCTAGGGGCCAATCTTGGTCTGTGTATTAGTGAGACGATTAATTGGTGTTAATCGTGATACTATACACTACCGGTATAATAAGGAGCCTATGGGTCACATACATAGAAGATAATTTAAGATTCAGGAAGAAAGAAGGGCGTTTTCATCTTTTTGGGTGAAAGGGTATTTTGGTAATTTCATAGTGCAATTAAATTTGCTGAGGTCGTAGCCTTTTATTTAATTTGTTAGAAAAATTAAATAAGTGAAATTTTATTTAAATATGTGTTAACATATATTTAAATAAATTATCATTTTTGTTAAATGTTAAGATATATATATATATGGATTTTAATTGAGATAATGATGAATTAAAATAAATATCTAATTGGGAGTGTTTGGAAACATGGGGTGTTGGGGTTGGAGCCCAAGCCTACTCCATATGGGAATAAGGCAATTAAATTTTACTATAAAAGAAAACAATAAAGCTACGGACATGAAAATTTTGCACTGAAAATGTATACCGGCCTACGTGTGTCCCTGACTCACACAACGCCTGATTTTTTTATAATTATTTTTCTAGTGAATGCCCATCCATGGCATATGGACATCCGTTCACTCACATGGACTCCCGTCCATATTATATGGACGGGGGTCCATATGCCATGGACGGGTGCCCCCATTTAAAGGACGCCCGTCCATAATTAAAATATAATAAAAATTTTTTTATAAACATTAGGGACTTGTAACAACTTCTTTCTACTATCATATTCATAAAATATATCAATAAAAAGACAAGTATATTTATCAAAAAGGTTGGGTCCAAAAAGTTTCTTTACTTAATAAATACATTCTTTACAAAGTACAACATCATTTGTACAAAAGACTTTCAAAAAGACAGTGGACAGTGCAGTCAAGTCTCCCCACTTGCCAACGTCCATCCAACCACATTCTCACCTATGTCCTGAAAAACAGAGAAAACAATGGGGTGAGCACAAAAATGCTCAGTAAGTAAATCTTTTACTCTATAATCCCCTGCAAATAAATTTGTTCGTACTCTTGTTACTCTCTCTAGTTCAATCTCTCTTGTTCTTTCTCTACTTCAAACTCTTACCATTCTTTTCTTTCTTTCTATTCTCATCACCCATGGAGAATATCATAACCATACATGGATGAGATATTAAAGTATAACAATGCATTTTCTTTCTATTCTTTTCTTATTCTTATTCTTTGCCGGTCTTGGTCGATGCATGGATTTGGAACCCTTGGTCATGTGAGTGTACTCTCTCTCTCGTGTATAGCCCTCATCCGCATGTATTCTCACGCTATTCAAATTTTGTTTCTCATTCTCATTCCGCTCTCTCATGGCGGAGACTGCTCTCTCTCATGGCGGTTTACATGCGGGTAACTCTACACTCACAGGTTCCCCATCGCACGACCTATTTTCTTTTCTTTTCTATAGCACTTAATAATCATTTTATGCTCTAGTGCTAGTTCTTTCTTTCTCTTTATTCTAAGAGAATTAATTCTTTTCTTTATCTCTATTCATAGAGTGTTTCTTTCTCATTTTTCATATTTCTTTCTCATGTGATTACTCAATTAAACATATGCATATGGATGGCTCATGCCTAAAATCTTTCTTATATGCATTCATGACATGCAAATATGCTATGTTGCATAAAGTAAGGTTCTCTACTTCTACTCATGCTTCTTTTAGACATTTCATCAAACAATATGTGTGCATACATAAACTCTATTCTATTTGTTAATGATATTTCTTTCTTAATCATCCAAAATAGGAGTTCAACTCCTTTAAAACATCATATAACCTGCAAGGAAAACAAACTTCAAATATTCCTCTCAAATTCTTCTAATTCTATCCACACTTCTACCAAACTTTAACAACACAATCCACCCTTCTCATGGTGGAAATTCTTTCATATAACAACATTGAACTCATTCATGAATTCACCAACTCATTTCAAACATAAAATTCAAGCATTAAGCACATATATAAAATCTCTACACATCATTCAATCAAGTAAATCACAACTTAGGTGAATTTACTTACCTTAAGCTCAAGGAGAAACCACTTAAGCTCTCTACTCTTGAAGGCTTGATACTTCCTCTTAAACCTTCAATACAAACTCAATAAGGATCCTACTCTTTCAACAATAAAACTTACATCTAGAGTAAGGATTCTCACCTTTTAGTGCTTAGGATCAACTTGTAACAACTTCTAGTCAAAAGTTCTTCAAAGATCCTTGGAAACTTGAATGAAAATTTGAGAGAATTGAAGGATGAAAGAGGCGGTGGTGAAGAAGCAAATGAAAGGGTTTCTAAAGCTAAACCCTTAATATCTCATATTTTCTCCACTCTTTCCCAATATACCCTTGCTCCTTCTTTGAAATTCCACCTTATGACCTTTCATTCTTTGCAAAAACAACCCCATTCCACCTATTCTCCATGCAATTTCCTTGCATTTCACTCCCCACTTTTCTTGCTAATTAGGGGTAGAATGGTCATTGAGTCCCAAAAGGAAGAATTCCCTAAAACTCAAGGGAAAAATTCAGCCGAGTCTTCGCCGCGGCGAAAACTCAAAGTAGCTACACGGGATGTAGCACTTCTCGCCACGGTGAAGCTTTCTTCTTTGCCCCAGCGAAGACTGTAACCTCCAGATTTCGCCAAGTCTTACAAATTTTCAGGGCATTCACTCAACCAAACCAATACATCCTTTCAACTAAGGATAAACCAAGCAATATTAACAACATACAGACTCAAATGAGGATAAATCAACAAACATTCAACCCATTCATCAAATCTTAACTACGTACCTCAAGTGGGCGTTACAGGACTGTCGTTCATCCATTATGGACGGCCGTCCCGTTATTTTGGACAGGCGCCCGCAAATAAGGGACGCCTGTCCTTAACCAAAATATGAAAATAAAAAAAATAAAAAAACTTTTGGGGACGGCCATCCATAAATTTTAGAATGCTGTCCTTTACGTTTGGACTGGTGTCCATTCCATACTTTAAAAAAAAAAAAATTCTAAACCTCTTCTTCTTTGTCTTCATTCCCCATCTCCTCTCTTTTTCTTCGTCTTCATTCCCCATCTCCTCTCTTCTTCTTGTCCAATGTTATTGAGATGTTATAGATGTATGTATAAATCTTTAACCAAAAAAATAAAAATAAAAAATAAAAATAAAACCTCGTTCTGGGTACACTACACAGAAAGTATCGAATTTGAAGAGAATAAAGTGAAGGAGAGTAGCAAACTAATGAGACCTCTCAATAGTTTCTTTTAGTTTTTACCCCAAGTTCAACGCCAAACGCCAAAGGAAAAGGAACCCAATACAAATACAAAGCTTTGAGTTGAGCCTAAACATATTGAATGGACAATAAAAATGAAAACTTTCATTTACTTAATATTACTACTTCTTACCCACCCACACCCAACTTTGGATCCATGGGAAATGGAGTAAACACTAAAAAGCGATTGAGAAAGGAAAAGAAAAGGTTTTTGCTACTCAAAATTCACCATTTTTATACGTGCTTTTATGGAAAAACAAGGAGCAAGAAGTGTTTTCTTGAAAAAAGGCAACATGGAAAAACAAGGAGCAGGAAATCTTGGCAGGATGCTCGTTCTTTCTTGAAGATGAAGATGCAGTAGTGGCTGCTGTAACGACTGCTATGGCAGTAGCCACTAAAACAGCAATGTGGAGCTGCGCATTCTAGGCTCTGCTTTCTTCTTTCTTCTTCTCCTGAAATGTCTCTTGTTTCAGTGGCTGCAAAGCCCATAGGAAGGGCTATGGCAAACAATTGGAAGCTATTGTTATTTCTATTATAAGAAGCCACACCCTCTTGTTCCTTAAACCCATCTTCACAAGTGGTTGAAGCATCCATGACTGAACTTATTTCAAAATTAGCATCCTCATAGTGCTTAGATTTGTAGTCTTTGGTGGCCTGTTGGAGAGTTGAAATAGCGTCTGAGTAAAGTTCATAACAATCAGTCAAGCATGAGCTCATGAATGGATCCAACTTTTTGTTCTTCAAAAGGTCATTAATATATGACCTTGTGTTTGCGACATTGCGTCGAGTTAAGTTGATTGAGATCATACCCAGTTGGCGAAGATTTGCATAGTGGCTACTTGGAACTGCTTCAAGAGAAGTTACACAAAGCTGTAGTTGAGGTTAGGGTCATTTTGTGCACATTTTTTGCAAGTTTGATGGACCAAGTCGTGGGCAGTTATTAGATGATCAAAGAAGAAGAAGAAGAAGAAGAGAAGCGAAAGAGAAGTTGAGCAGTTATTACATAAGGGACGGTTGTCCCTTAAGTGTGGACTGCCGTCCATACATAATGGACGGCCGTCCATTAGTTAGTGACGACCGTCCAAACTTAAGGGACGCCCGTCCACAATTTATGGATCAGGGCGTCCCAAATTTTTTATTTTATTTTTCAAATTAAGTTTGGACGGGCGTCCATTCCTTACAGATGCCCATCCAAACTTAATGGATGGGCGTCCCTTATTTGTGGGCGCCCGTTCAAAAGTAATGGACAGCCATCCCTAATTTTTATAAAAATATTTTATTGTATTTTACTTATGGTCGGGCGTCCTTTAAATAGGGACGCCCGTCCGTCGTATATGGACCCCCGTCCATATAATATGGACGAGAGTCCATGTGAGTAAACGTTCACTAGAAAAATAATTATAAAAAAATCAGGCGTGGTGTGAGTTAGGGATACACGTAGGCGGTACACATTTTCGGTACAAAATTTTCGGTGTCCATAGCTTTATTGAAAAGAAAAAGGTTTCTTTGTAAAAGTAAGAGTTTTTCATTACGCTCATTTTTCATTGAAAAAGAAACACACACAGCCCCTTATTTACTCTCTCATGCTAGAATTAGATTTTTGCCTAAAATCAATTTCTCTTCATTTCTTCTTTGTTCTTAAGGCTAAAGAGGGATCTAGCAAATCCCTCCTTAGTTCCTTGCGATTGTCTTCGTGTGGACTACGTCGGTTCAACCCTACACTTGGGTTGGTAGCAAAATACATTCAGAGACAAATTTGGAGGAGCCTCCAAACGTGCATATGGTTTCTTAAACTCTAGATTAATTTTCTACAGATTCTTATTGCGATATAAACTATAAAAATTGTATCCCTGATCTTGGTTCTATGGAACGATCCTTGTTATTAATTTTTTGTTTTCCGTTGCCTCAATGGATCGTTTCCTAACAGAAAACCCATTCATGGATCATCATCAAACTCAATAACGAGTTTCATACACAAATCTCAAGCATATGTACTTCATATAAAATTCACATAAAACAATCTTTATGCTTTACTTGCACAAAAGTTCTCTATCCTTGTTGGACTTGTTCTTCCTCTTAAACCTTAAGCATAAACTTAATAAAAATTCAACATTAACACAACTTAATCTTATGTCTAGAACAAGAATCCTTACCTCTTGATGCTTAGGATCAAATCCTTATAAGAATCCAACCAAAAGCCCTCAATTTCCTTTAGCAAATGGATGAAGAGATGAGAGAAATGGAGAGTGAAGTTGGCGTGAGAGGGAGTAGAGAATGATAGAGTCTTCGTGCTTGAAACCTTAATATCTCATATTATAGGCATACTTTCCCATTTTGCCCTTACACTTTATTGGAGATTTCATCTTTGTCCCTTAGTCATTTACACTAATGTCCTTACCTTTATTACATTCTCCATCAAATTTCCTTATTTTTCACTCCCCACATTTTCAACTAATTAGGGGTAGAATGGTCATTTTGCCCCTAAAGAAGATTTCTCTAGAGTTTTATGGTTCTTCGCCTCGGCGAAAAAATCCAGAGAGTTCTTCGCCTTTGCGAAGTTCTGACACCAATTTGGAAAAACGTTCATTACCGCGGTGACAAGATTCCTTTGCCACGATGACTTTTGCAAATGTCGATTTTTCAATCTTTCTCCTTGAAATAAGCAAAACTAAGGGCATAAAAGCAACAATAACACATATCCATTTAACTTAGGCCAACATACAATATTAAAAGGTAAATAAACTTGAGTAAACGATGTAACCTCAAAGTGGGCGTTACAGTGACCCCTTTGCTTACTACTGCCATACCACATTCAGTCGAATTGGCCTAAGGCTTAATTCTATTAAAGGCTCTAAGAACAACTTCTCACTCGGGTCACTAAAGACTAGAAGACCGAGAGTTAGAAGTCGCAAGAGCAAACGAAGCCTAAGTAAGGAATTTACATCTGCCTCTAGGATTGGAACAACTTCTTATCTCTTTCCCTTTCCCTTGACCTTCCTTCTTTGTTTTGACCTATTAGGGCAGATTCCCTCACTTGCACTAGCTCTGACTTATCTTGTCTTAGTTCACTCTACCTTTTTTTTGGACTCTCGTTCTTATCTAAGAGTCAAATCGATGCCTTGAACCGGTTCAACTAATGGTAGGCCTTGCCCTTTGCTTACTCTATTTAATATAATGACGCTTATGCCTATTCCGCTTCCCTTGCTTGGCTTGGGCACTATTCAAAGCAGAGAGAAAAGAATATTCTAATCAGTTACGCTCCTCATCTCGACATTGAAAGAAAAGTAAAAGCCGAGTGGTAGAGACTCGAACTACCTCCTTACTTATTCCTGACCTATAGAGCTAAAGTCCGCCCTACTGATTATTATACCACCCGTGCCCCAATGAAAACAAGGAGAAGTAGGTTTAGTTATGCCCATCTCAGTCAAAAGGAAAGTCGTTGATGCCCTTGCTTCTACTTCTTAGCACATAGTGGGAAGAGGTTGTTTCAACTCATTCCGATATGAGTCAAGTAGCTAAGACCGGCTATTTGTTCACATGAAAGCAGGAGTCAACCACATTGGAAGCTATTTGAATTCTTAGTTCTTCTATAGCTTCGTGGCCCCATAGCCAATGGCTTACCAAACTAGACTAGCATGATCAAAATCTCATTCATTTATTGATTGATATCCTCGTAAGCTTTCTTTACTTATTTTTTTATACTCTTAGTGACCTTAAATTAACCCCAAAAAAGCGAGCAGAGCGGATTCAAAGATTAGCTGCTTAGGGAAAAGCCCTTCCCTTCCTTTGAAGTAGTGCACTCAAATCGAAAATAATTGTTTAGATTGGGATAGAGCCGTTATATTAGATCCGAGGATTGGAAGATCCGATCTTTCCTATGCTATGAAGGTGGAAATGATTAGCCAAGCCAAGGAAAGCATTAGATGAAAGGAAACCCTGCTTTTGAAGTGAAAGAAAGTCACGCTAAGCTAATGCAACTAAGCCCATTCGTTCAAGGGAATCGTTTAAAGAGAAAAGAATAGTGGCAACAAGAGAACAAATTCTTTCTAGTCCTACCCCTATTCCAAAAGACTTGCACACGAGTGAATTCTTCTTCTTTATGCAATGGCTAAGGCAACTTCACTTTATGTTGATTTCTACCACAAAGTCACTCTCTTCCTTAGCCTTAACCTCATCAGTTCCTTCGTCTCCCACCATTGTTTGGGCTTAGTTACGGCCATTTCATTTGAGCAAGGATCTCCCTGGTATTCTCCAAGAGCTTAGACACCATAGGTCTTACGTAGATAAGGAATTGGCAGGTAACTAGTCCTTCTTACTTCATGCTTACTAAGGCTGTAATAACATCGAATTGGCGGTTACCCTAAATAGGAATTGTAACTAATCTCTGATTGACGATTAGTATCTGTTTTTGAGTTAAATGATTTAGGAGTGAAAACAACTTATTCTAAGATTCTCCTATCTCGCTTAGTTGAAGAGGAAGACGTAACTTTACTACTAATCAGCTCTTTCCCCAAGGTTTCAGAACAACAAAGGAGACATGCACACGAAAAGACTTGCAATAGTAAGGTAAGGCTTTACTTTCCACGTACGAGACTGGGCCAACTGCTTAGACGAGAACATAAAAAAGGGGAGATTCTAACCCGTTCCCGATTGCCTTTGATTCTCATTGGAATTGGACCTCCCTGAGCTAGGCTACTACGTTTTCTTGTTTGAAATTCCAAGTCTGGTCCTCATTGGTATTTGCTTTTTGCTTATCCATTACATTTTCTTCTTTTTAGTTTTTCTCCCGCCTGGTTAAGCTGTCTGAGGTCGATGATGCATCCAGTAAGCTCTTTCGGTATTCATCTCCAGAGCCCAGTCAGATACTTCAGTCCTTCATTCATATTCCGTCTCAATGTCTTCTATATTTTTATGTTTATATTGCGGCTCGAATGTTTTACTTTTCTTCCCCTACCCTTGTTTCCAGCTTGGGAATGAGAGTGAGGATCTTGGAATTGAAGGAAGTCCCCTGAGAAAAAGAAGTAAGCAAGAGAGGCAATCCCATAGTATTTCCCCAATTCCTAAACAATCTCTATATTATTTCCACAGGTTGCATCAGCATCTATGTCACTAGATTAATTGGACTTTGGAAGCTTACATTATGTATGGTAATTAAAGGTTAATTAATCTTAAAGCTTCATAAAGAAAGTGTGTGTTTAGATTAATTTACAAGGAGCATAAACTTATTCTACTTTTGGATTTAATACTACGAATTTATAATTAGTAGTACTAAGAATCTAATTAAGAAATTCATTAATGAGAACATTTTGTCAATGCAAAGAGGATCTAAATGTTGAAGAAAATAGAAGAACCCATCCAGAGATGATCAGCTGACTCAAACATTCAAACAGAGTTGACGTGTCTTGTAATATGTCCCTCAAACACAACCTGGGTCCTGTGTGTTGACACCTATTATTCAGGATCTACAACTCATAGAAGAGGACAAATTCTGTTATCGCATAACTTATGAGTTGGAGATTTAGCTTGATCCTTAAAGAATGTTTTTGTGCTTAGAACCATTAAATTATGTCCTAGGATTATAGCTATTGGATTATGTCCCAGGTTTGTATATATTTGCCGCGTCTTAATGGAAATATCGAGTGCTCATTTTGCTCTCACCCACTCTATTGTTCTTCCATTTTTAGCCATTTTATCTGGTAATACTTTGTTTTTGAAACTTGAGCGAGGGGATAAAATTCTCGAACTAATAACTAACAGAAAAAGTTTTCTTGTAGTTCACTAGTCTAGACAATTGCCACAACCGGCTTCATCAAATTAACAAGTAAATTGCAGATGCAGGCAGTTGTATTCACATCGAGGAGGCAATTTTGTTCACACTCAAGTCTCTGGCCTCCAGAGGGTGCGTTGCCCAAGAATTAATCAAAATTAAGATGCAAGACAATATATAGAGTTGAAGAAGCTCAATCCAAGGAGCGTAAATCTTATTGGTTCGCGTCTTGTGGTGGTACCCAGAATGGTAGTTAACTTCATCTCTGCTTTATTATTTATTTACTTTTATGAATAGTGTAGGGATGATACTGAGGACTTGGAGGATAAAAAGATTGTGCATCTTTAAAGCTTCTTGTGGAAAAATTTGCGATGTGGCTTGACTTAAAAGTAAGTCAAGCAATTAATTTACCTTTACATAGTAGTGGAGGATTTTTTTTGGGGTAAAATGGTAGTGGAGGATTAAGATAAAGATATATACGAGTGTTAGATTAAGACACTAGCTTGTTCACATATTCTAAAACTGACAAGTAATTAGATATTTTGATGAAATCCAGGTAAAATTACAAGTTGGCTTTTCAAATGATATTAATTCCCATATCATTTTAATGCATAATTCATATTACCGGTCATTAGATGTAATTAACGTACATACATAGGCATAGGCATCAAACTTGTTGGTTAATTAATCTCATGACCTTTTAAAAACAACTCGGAACAGTAAAATTAAAAAGAAGCTGATAAACTTCTTTTTGGAAAGTTTTATTGTCACAATACATGTGTTTGCAAAGCTAGCATTTAGCTCTTATTTAATTAGTTACATAGATGCATGCTGCAGAAAGGAGTGGTACTTCAAGGACAGAACACAACCTTATAGTTAGTACCACCTGGACAAGTATATGTGCTTGTTGGATCATCTTTAGGGTAACTATAAGCATTCGGACATCTATCCTTGAAAAACATGGAGTAATTTGTAGGTCCACAATTACCAGAATTACAACAATATTGATCGGTCTTGAAAACAGGACATGCCCCGTTACATCCACCAGGGACCCTCAACGCAGTCGGACACTGCCCCATAATATCCCCTACACATTTGATCACACTTTTGCACCCTCGGGCCACCGAGCTGAATTCCATTGGAACATTAAACCCATCAATATTAGAAATATCAAAGAAATCAAGGTTGTTGTACTGGTTTAGTGCGTATTCAGCTAAGGTGTTTGTTCATTTTTGTGATGCTGGTTATTCAAAGAAGAAGAGAGATAAAAAACTAAAAACTGGACACATATTTTCATTAGACAAAATCTGCATATAACATACTTCTTCTCACTGTTTCAACAACCATCAGAATACTTTTCCTTAATCTTAGCTAAACCACTCAAAAGCTAACTACTTCATTACAAACGAGCTGAGCCATTAAATAAAGGATTAACATTAAATTACAGTACATCTTAAGCTACTGAGCCGTGAAGCACTCCCATGCACGTCCATGCAGAGCAAAACTCTTCCAGGTTTTTCATACATTCGGCAAACCAACTTCCAACACAGCTCAACCTTCAACACTCCACCTTGGTGCTTTGGCTGGAAACACCAAGTTTTAGCCTCAAGGCTTCAAACTTGGATTTGCATAATGCCTTTGTCATGATATCTGCAACCTGGTCTTCTCTTCGGCAGTGAACTAAGTTCACTTGGTTATCACACAAAATCATGCTAGGATCCATTTGCATTTGCTGTAAGTCATTAAGCATCTTCCTAAGCCACACATGGTTCACAATCATGCAGCAGATACATATTCAGCTTAGGCACTGGATCGAGCCACGCTTTCCTCGTTCCTTGATGCCTACCAACTGATAGACCCTCTATTCAGGGTAGAACACGTAACCAAGGGTGCTTCTTGCATCATCCAGGGATCCACCCCAGTCACTGTCAATGTACCCTATCAGCTTCAGACTTACGGATTTCCTGAACCAAATGCCTAACATGCAGGTTCCTTTCACATACCTCAACACACGTTTGGCAGCTTTAAAGTGCAATTCACTTGGGTTGCTCATAAACCTTGAGAGGTAACTTGCTGTAAACATAAGGTCAGGTCTGGTGGCTGTATAATACAGCAAACTTCCCACTAGGCTTATGTATTTCCCTTCATCAACTCTCTCTGCACCATCTGTTTTGCTTAACTTCAGGGTTAGGGAACCGAGGGGTATTCACTGGTTTGCAATTCTCCATTCCAAACCTTGAAAGTAGCTCGGTTGCATACCTTTGTTGACAAACAAAAATCTCCCCAACACCTTGAGTTATCTCCATGCCAAGGAAGTACTTCATCAATCCCAAATCTATTTCAAATTTCAAAGGCTTGCATATCCAACTTGAATTGGTCCAATTCATCAGGATTACTCCCTGTCACCAACAAGTCATCAACGTATAAAGAAACCACAGCCACTCCCTTTTCAGTTTTCCTAATGTAAAGAGTGTGTTCATTAGGACTTCTAATATATCCAAAGTTACATAAATGGTCATTTATTCGGTTGTACCAGGCTCTAGGTGCCTGCTTCAAGCCATATAATGCCTTCCTCAGTAGGTACACATGGTCCTCATTTCCTTCAACCTGGTAGCCTTCGGGTTGTTCTACATACAACTCCTCTGAAATCCATCCATTTAGGAATGCAGACTTGACATCCAGATGCAAAATTTTCCAGTTGAACTGAGCTACAAGAGCCAACAATATCCTGATTGTGTCTTGCCTAGCAACCGGGGCAAAGGTTTCTGAAAAATCAATGCTTGGTTGCTGTGCAAAACCCTTCACCACCAACCTTGCTTTATGCTTATAGATTGAGCCATCAGGGTTGATTTTCAGTTTGAAAATCCATTTAACCTGAATGACTTTTGTTTTTTCAGGTCTAGGTACCAGTTTCCAGGTTTGATTTTTATTGATCATGCTCAATTCTTCCTGCATTGCAGCCCTCCATAACTCAGATTTTGCAGCATCAAAATAGCATCTTGGCTCCACCACTGTATTACACCTTTCATACACATCAGCCAAGGTCCTAGTTCCTCTCACAGCATGATCTTCTTCCTCATCTGAATCTGCCTCTTGAATCAGTCCCTCTCTTCTCTCATTCTGACTTGATTCAACCTGCACATCAACCCTTTGTTCTTCCCAATTCCATACTCCACATTCATCAACCTTAATGTCCCTTGTGATTACAATCCTTTTGGACTCAGGAACATAAACTCTATAGGCTTTAGAGTTGCTGCTGTAGCCTATAAATATCCCAATTTCTGCCTTGTCATCCTAACTTAGACCTTTTGCTGGCTGGGATCATTACATAGGCTATACTCCCAAATTCTTTCAGGTTCCCTACTATTGGCTTGATCCCAGTCCATGCCTCAATTGGTGTTTGATGTTTGACAGCCTTGGTGGGCAGGCTATTCAGCAGCCCCTCTTGTATTGGATGACTTCTTCCCAGAACACTTTAGGGAGGCTTTTTCCAGTCATCATGCACCTGGCCATTTCCATAATGGTTCAGTTTCTTCTCTCACAGACACCATTATGCTGAGGGGTATATGGTGCTATGAACTGCTGCTGTATTCCAGCTAAGGTTGTAGATTGACTTGAACTCATTTGAGGTGTACTCAGTTCCATTGTCTATCCTCACTGTTTTGATCAAGGTTCCAGCTTCATTCTCCACCAGCAACTTGAATTGTTTGAACACAGCAGCCACTTCACTTTTCTGCTTCAAGAAATAGACCCAAGCCACCCTTGAAAAGTCATCAATGAAGAGTACAAGATACCTGCTGCCATTTAGAGATTCTGTCTTCATAGGGCCACACACATCCGAGTGGATCAATTGCAACTTATGACTTGCTCTCCAGGCTTGATCCGAAGGGAATGGTGGCCTACTAAGTTTGCCAAGTTGGCAGGTTGTGCACAAGGTCCTTTTCTCTTCTATTTCGGGCAGGTCTAATACCATGTCCCTTGACTTGAGTTCTTTGATTCCAGGGTAATGAAAATTTCCAAGCCTTCTATGCCACAACTCAGACTCTTCAACCTTGGTGATTAATGCTGAGTTTTCTGGTTTTTTCCAGTCTAGTGGAAAGCTTTTGTCAAGCATCCTTACACTCAACAACTCCTTTCCTTTTCTATCCTTTATAATGCAAGAATTGTTTTGGAAATGCAAGGTAAAATTTTTCTCTAACAATTGACCTACACTTAACAAATTTTGTGCAATTTTAGGTACAAACAAAACGTTAGAAATAACCTTAGTTCCTGCCTTAGTTTGGACTGCCACATCTCCAATCCCTCTTGCTTCTACATAGTCACCATTTCCAATCCTAACCTTGGAGCTTTATGTCCTGTCCAACCTGACAAAGTTCTCCACATTTGCTGCCATGTGGTTAGTGCATCCGCTGTCTATCAGCCAAACTTCTCCACAGGTCTGCACTAAGTAGCATGAAGCTACAAACAGTTGTTCTGATTCATTGTCTGTCCTTGTTCATCGCACTTTGTGCTTGTTTGCAGGTGGCAGTGCGGCCTTGCTTCCCGCACACCTTCTCAATGTGGCCGAATTGTTTGCATCCCCTGCATTGAATCCCAAGCCTGAACCAGCACTTGCTGTCCGGATGTCCCTTCTTTTTGCAGTGGGAAACATGGTGGATAACTTCTTCCTCCACTCTGTTTTCCCCACTGTCCACCAGCTCTCTCTTTTCCTCTCTTATCCCCAGCATATCTTCTGTTACTCCCCTGCGTATTCACTCCCTTTTGAGCAGCCATCATTGCACCTTCATTTGAGTCCTCCTGCCTCATCAACCTTCTTTGTTCTTGGGCCTGTAGGGCATGTACCAATTCAGTGAGGCTTATTTGGGAGAGATCTTTTGAATCTTCTAAGGAAGATATCTTGGACTCAAATCTTTCCGGAAGGCTAACTAACACCTTTTCAACTATCATCTTGTTACTCATCTCAACTCCCAACAATCTGATTTTGTTCACCACACTCATGAGTCTATCCACATACTCTTTAACCTTCTCTACCTCCTGCATTCTCAGCATTTCAAACTCCCTGCTGCAGATTCATGACTTGCATGTTACGGGTTGTATCACTTCCCATGAATTCTTCTCTTAGTCTATCCCAAGCCTCCTTTGCAGTTTCACACGCCATTATCCTTGTAAATACAAGGTCTGATACTGCTGAATGTATGTGAGAGAGAGCTCTTGGAGCTTTGGACATTTCCTCTTCATACATTCTCATTTGGTTCAAGGTTGGGTTTGGACCAAGTTGGGGTGGCTGTTTCTCCTCTTCCACATATTGCCACAGCCCTTGTCCTCTTAGGTAGGCTCTCATTCTAACAGCCCAAATGTGATACTGGTCCCCGTTGAACACTGGAGGTGAGAGAGACGCAGATTGGGAAGCCATGCGTGAAACTGGTTGCAGGTTTTAGAAAGACTTTGGTTTTTTTTTTTTTTTTTTTTTTGCGTACGGGTGAAGTTTGATGGTGATTTGGGATGAGTTTTTTGAGTGAACTTGTTAGACGTTAGTTGATTGATGAAGCTCTGATACCATGTTCGTTTTTGTGATGCTGGTTATTCAAAGAAGAAGAGAGATAAAAAACTAAAAATTGGACATATTTTCATTAGAAAAATCTGCATATAACATACTTCTTCTCACTGTTTCAACAACCATCAGAATACTTTTCCTTAATCTCAGTTAAACCACTCAAAAGCTAACTACTTCATTACAAACAAGCTGAGCCATTAAATAAAGGATTAACATTAAATTACATCTTAAGCTACTGAGCCGTGAAGCACTCCCATGCATGTCCATGCAGAGCAAAACTCTTCCAGGTTTTTCATACATTCGGCAAACCAACTTCCAGCACAGCATCAACCTTCAACAGTTTGGGGGTGAACCATAGCCTTGACATTGGAGAAGCCCCGCATAGTCACCAGTCTGGCAACGCCCACGCCCAGTTGCGTCAAATTGGCAACCTGTCCGAGCCCATATGCGGGCGCCGTTGTGCCAGTGGTTCACGTTAAGGAGCCAATTTTGGCCACGGTCAAGTCTTCTGCCTCCACCGGGGGAGGCAGCCACCCAGACTGTGTAGTGGCAATTGTTTATGACATTGAAAGTGGCTGCATTCGCTATAGTGAAGTAGAGAGAGAGTATGAGAAGCAAAGAAGACATTGATTTAGAGGATATTGAAGGAGCAGATGTGATGAGTGTCAGTGTGTATTTTGAGGAACTACTAAGGGCTTCATATAGTGGTAGTGTGGTGGTAATTTCGTCATGGAAGGCTTCATGGTCAGGACCTACATTAGCTATATTGATGTATGGCACATGATGTCACGTTACGACAATTTCCAAAGAAAGCATTCATATGGATTCATACCCGTTCCCTGTTTTTAGTCAGGCATTCGATAGTCCACTTGAGGAAGCACCACTTCGCAATGGTGCAAAAAGCCTATTTTTAGTCAGGTTTTCGAGAGTCCACTTAACGAGGAAGCAGCACTTTGGAATGATTCCGAAAGGAATGGTAAAAAAACTTGACAGATCAGGCATTTGGAAAAATTAGGTCATATTGGTGGGTAGTTCATAGAAAATTACTGGGTTGGAGGTGGGGCAGAGGGAAGTTTCTTCCCACTATATTAGGGATGGTTATGAGAGCGCGTAGAGATGTTTGTCCCCGTAAAACTCATAGTCATCCTCACTCACCCCGATAATAATTTATAAACACATTAACTAATTTTATGTTTTTTTTAATTAAATATATGTTTTATACATATGATTTGAATAATTTTTTCTTTATGTTTCATTTGACATGACTGACAACAACTCAATGAGGCATACCCCAAATTTTATGGCATGTATGCAATGATGGCATTAGTACTAGGCATTAGACCTGGCAAAATAGGTCTAGACCTGTGGGTCAACCCGTACCCAAGTAAAAAATATAGGATACGGGTCTAACGTATTGGACCAGTTTTTTCAGACCCGTACCTGGCCCAACCTGTATTATCAATAGGTTATACGGGTAAACCCGCAGGTACCCGTTTATTGTTTTAAAAAAAAGGGATTTGAAATCCCTAAATCAGTTCGACTCTCAACTCTCATCTCATTCTCATTAGGGGTGAGAAAAAAAGACCGAAAACTGGACCAAAACGAAACCGAAAATTTGGTTTTTCTAAAATCTGGTTTGGTTTTGGGTTTGAAAAATTCATAAACTGATTAATCGGTTTGGTTTTCGGTTTACAAGTTTTTTTAAACTGGTTAACCGAAACCGACTTCTAAAATCGGTTTCAAAAAATAAATGAACAAAAACCTTACATATTAATTATAATTAAACTAGTCCCTCTTACTTCATGCTTACTAAGGCTGTAATGACATTGAATTGGCGGTTACCTTGAATAGGAATTATAACTAATCTCTGATTGGCGATTAGTCTCTTTTTTGAGTTAAATGATTTAGGAATGAAAACAACTTATTCTAAGATTCTCCTATCTCGCTCAGTTGAAGAGGAAGACGTAACTTTACTACTAATCAGCTCCTTCCCCAAGGTTTTAGAACAACAAAGCAGACATGCACACGAAAAGACTTGCAACAGCAAGGTAAGGCTTTACTTTCCCTGCTACGTATGAGACTGGGCCGACTGCTTAGACGAGAACATAAAAAAGGGGAGATTCTAACCCGTTCCCAATTGCCTTTGATTCTCATTGGAATTGGACCTCCCCAGCTAGGCTACTACGTTTTCTTGTTTGAAATTCCAGGTCTGGTCCTCATTGGTATTTGCTTTTTGCTTATCCATTACATTTTCTTCTTTTTAGTTTTTCTCCCGCCTGGTTGAGCTGTCTGAGGTCGATGATGCATCCGGTAAGCTCTTTCGGTATTCATTTCCAGAGCCCAGTCAGATACTTCAGTCCTTCATTCATATTCCGTCTCAATGTCTTCTTTATTTTTATTATATTGCGGCTCGAATGTTTTACTTTTCTTCCCCTACCCTTGTTTCCAGCTTGGGAATGAGAGTGAGGATCTTGGAATTGAAGTCCCCTGAGAAAAAGAAGTAAGCAAGAGAGGCAATCCCAGAGTATTTCCCCAATTCCTAAACAATCTCTATATTATTTCCACAGGTTGCATCAACATCTATGTCACTAGATTTATTGGACTTTGGAAGCTTACATTATGTATGGTAATTAAAGGTTAATTAATCTTAAAGCTTCATAAAGAAAGTGTGTTTAGATTAATTTATAAGGAGCATAAATTATTCTACTTTTGGAATTTAATACTACGAATTTATAATTAGTAGTACTAAGATAGAATCTAATTAAGAAATTCATTAATGAGAACATGTTGTCAATGCAAAGAGGATCTAAATGTTGAAGAAAATAGAAGAACCCATCCAGAGATGATCAGCTGACTCAAACATTCAAACAGAGTTGACGTGTCTTGTAATATGTCCCTCAAACACAACCTGGGTCCTGTGTGTTGACACCTATTATTCAGGATCTACAACTCATAGAAGAGGACAAATTCTGTTATCGCATAACTTATGAGTTGGAGATTTAGCTTGATCCTTAAAGAATGTTTTTGTGCTTAGAACCATTAAATTATGTCCTAGGATTATAGCTATTGGATTATGTCCTAGGTTTGTATATATTTGCCGCGTCTTAATGGAAATATCGAGTGCTCATTTTGCTCTCACTCACTCTATTGTTCTTCGATTTTTAGGCCATTTTATCTGGTAATACTTTGTTTTTGAAACTTGAGCGAGGGGATAAAATTCTCGAACTAATAACTAACAGAAAAAGTTTCTTGTAGTTCACTAGTCTAGACAATTGCCACAACCGGCTTCATCAAATTAACAAGTAATTGCAGATGCAGGCAGTTGTATTCACATCGAGGAGGCAATTTTGCGTAGCCCAAGAATTAATCAAAATTAAGATGCAAGACAATATATAGAGTTGAAGAAGCTCAATCCAAAGAGCGTAAATCTTATTGGTTCGCGTCTTGTTGTGGTACCCAGAATGGTAGTTAACTTCATCTCTGCTTTATTATTTAATTACTTTCATGAATAGTGTAGGGATGATACTGAGGACTTGGAGGACAAAAAGATTGTGAATCTTTAAAGTTCTTGTGGAAAAAATTTGCGATGTGGCTTGACTTAAAATAAGTCAAGCAATTAATTTACCTTTACATAGTAGTGGAGGATTTTTTTGGGGGTAAAATGGTAGTGGAGGATTAAGATAAAGATATATACGAGTATTAGATTAAGACACTAGCTTGCTCACATATTCTAAAATTGACAAGTAATTAGATATTTTGATGAAATCCAGGAAAAATTACAAGTTGGCTTTTCAAATGATATTAATTCCCATATCATCTTAATGCATAATTCATATTACCGGTCATTAGATGTAATTAACGTACATACATAGGCATAGGCATAAAACTTGTTGGTTAATTAATCTCATGGCCTTTTAAAAACAACTCGGAACAGTAAAATTAAAAAGAAGCTGATAAACTTCTTTTTGGAAGTTTTATTGTCACAATACATGTGTTTGCAAAGCTAGCATTTAGCTCTTATTTAATTAATTACATAGATGCATGCTACAGAAAGGAGTGGTACTTCAAGGACAGAACACAACCTTATAGTTAGTACCACCTGGACAAGTATATGTGCTTGTTGGATCATCTTTAGGGTAACTATAAGCATTCGGACATCTATCCTTGAAAAACCTGGAGTAATTTGTAGGTCCACAATTACCAGAATTACAACAATATTGATCGGTCTTGAAAACAGGACATGCCCCGTTGCATCCACCAGGGACCCTCAACGTAGTCGGACACTGCCCCATAATATCCCCTACACATTTAATCACACTTTTGCACCCTCCGGACACCGAGCTGAATTCCATTGGAACATTAAACCCATCAATATTAGAAATATCAAAGAAATCAAGGTTGTTGTACTGGTTTAGTGCGCATTCAGCTAAGGTGTTTGGGGGTGAACCATAGCCTTGACATTGGAGAAGCCCGCACAGTCACCAGTCTGGCAACACCCACGCCCAGCTGCGTCAAATTGGCAACCTGTCCGAGCCCATATGCGGGCTGCTGTTGTGCCAGGGTTCACGTTAAGGAGCCAATTTTGGCCACGGTCAAGTCTTCTGCCTCCACCGGGGGAGGCAGCTGCCCAGACTGTGTAGGGGCAATTGTTTATTGTTGGTGTTTTATGCTATTCCAATTGGCAAAGAAAAGGAGAACTAAACAGAACTTAATCCATCTTTCATTAGCCAACAAAAACTGAATATAACATACTTTTAGTTGACTGTTACAACCACTGTCAGTATGTCTTTTATATAATATCAGGTAATCCACACAAATCTAACAACTACATTAAACTTTGGAGACACAAGCCTCAAAATGAGCTGAATTTACCTAAGCCAATTTTAACACAAAAGTTAACAAATTTGTCCTAAGCTACTGCCTTCAGAACAGCACCATGAACACCATTATGTTTGCATCAAAAAGGTCTTCAAGCTTCAGTTCCAACACATTGCATTTCTAGCACAGAATCAACCTTCAACACTCCTCCTTGATGCTTTTGCTGGAAACACCAAGTTTTAGCCTTAAGTTTTCAAACTTGGATTTGGACAAAGCTTTTGTCATAATGTCAACAACTTGATCTTCTCCTCTACATTGCACTAAGCTCACTTCACCACATTGCTCAACTTCCTTTACTGCATGATACGTTATCTTGATATGCTTAGTTCTGCCATGGAGTACAGGGTTCTTTACCATGGCCACAGCTGACTGGTTATCACACAAGATTAATGTAGGGCCACCTTGCACTTGTTGCAAATCATCCGGCATCTTCTTAAGCCATACAGACTGATTCACTACGGCTGCAGCAGAGACATATTACAGCAGCGATCGTGCCTACTCTCCGCTTCCTTGATAACCAGCAAATTGCACCCTGATTCAAGTAGAATATGTAACCAAAGGTACTCTTTGCATCATCCAAGGATCCACCCCAATCACTATCAATATACCCCAATAATTTCTGACTTTCAGATTTCCTAAACCAAATGCCTAACATGATGGTTCCTTTCACATACCTCAACACTCGTTTAGTAGCCTTAAAATGCAGTTCACTTGGGTTGCTCATGAACCTGGAAAGGTAACTTGCAGAACATAAGGTTAGGTCTGGTGGCTATGTAATACAGCAAACATCCTACCAAACTCCTGTATTTTCCCTCACCCACCCTTTCTGCACCATCAGCTTTGCTCAGTTTCAAGTTGGGAACCAGTAGGGTATCCACTAGGTTTACAATTCTCCATTCCAAACTTCATGAGAATCACGATTGCATACCTTTGTTGGCACACAAAAATCCCACCTGTAGACTGACTTATTTCCATGCCCAGAAAGTACTTCATCAATCCCAAATCTGTCATTTCAAATTTAGTTTGCATGGCTGACTTAAACTGGTCCAACTCTTTAGGATTGCTTCCAGTTACCAACAAATCATCAACATAGAGAGAAACCACATCAATCCCCTTTCAGTTTTCCTAATGTAGAGAGTGTGTCCATTTGGACTTCTAGTATAACCAAGGCTGCATAAATGGTTATTTATTCGGCTGTACCAAGCTCTAGGGGCCTCTTCAAACCATATAGAGCTTTCCTTAGCATGTACACATGATCCTATTTTCCCTTAACCTTATAGCCTTTAGGTTGCTCTACGTAAATCTCCTCTGAAATCCACCCATTCAGGAATGTTGATTTGACATCTAGCTAGAAAATTTTCCAGTCAAATTGGGCTGCAAGTGCTAGCAACAACCTGATTGTGTCTTGCTTGGCTACCGAGGCAAATGTATCAGAAAAATCAAGGCCTGGTTGTTGTGCAAAACCTTTGACCACCTGATGGGAATGAAAAATGTCATATTTACCCCCCTTAATGTTTAGTCTTTTATATGTATTTGTTGCCTAAATGTACTCATTATTATTCTATTTTGATTTAGGATGCAAATGGAAGCGTTAATTGCAAAACGGAACTAATTAAGTGAATTCGGACAGTTTTGATGTTGTTTCGTAATCTGGACATAACTCTCTCATCCGAGCTCCGATTGAGATGATTCAAAATGATGTGGAACGCTAAGAAATATATCTACAACTTTTATGTTTTTAGTTTTGAGAGATACTAACTGCATCAAGGTTGTAATCGAGCTTGAAGTTGGACGCATCTGCACCTGGACGTCCTGGAGCATTACGCCTTGTCATGCAAATCAATTGGGCAGGTTATTATTGGAAGATTTGAGGACATGTGGCACACAAGTTACAGCTCGAATCACCACTTTCCTATTTTATTTTAGGACTTTTTCTTATTTTTTAATTAATTAGAATCAAATTAGGATTAATGTTATTTTAGGATATTAGAATATTTCTTTTAGGAGATTAAGTGGGATTCAAACACTTGAATCTGGATTTTTGCTAAGGGGATCAGATTAGGGTTTTTGAGGGGGACCACGCCTCTCTCTTCTCTTCTCTGGAATTTTTCTTTCTTTTTGAGTTTTTGTTGATGGCTATGAGCGGCTAAAGATTTTGTAACTTGGTCGAAGGAAACGGAGGCCTCGGAATCAATAAACTGTGAGATCTAATATATTTTTCTTAGTACTCAATTTTCGTGTTTGAGTATTGGATGGTTTTCTGTGCCTAATTTTATGATTGTTTCGTTTAATTACTAGGGAGGCCTACTAATTTGTTAATTGTTGCAATCTCGCTAAGGTTATATATCAAATCGTAATTGTTTGATCCCTCTAACTTGTGAAGCAATTTAGGGTTAATAATTCGATGCGTTAGAAATTAGTAATCTTAAGAAGAACATTCGACTAAATTAAATACAACCGCTTCTGTTTGTGTTGTTTAGCTTCATCGATTTCTCTAATTCTTAAGGCTGCCACTAGATTAAATCTTAAGCGCTTGTCTAGGGTTGTTTAGTGGTAAGATTAATTAAGATCGCTTATTTCTTGATTAATTACAATTAAGGAGAGATAGGAAAATAGTTCCAACGGTGAATATTTAGGTGTGGATTGATTTAATTTTGCATCAATGATCAGTTGTAAGATTCCGATGGCAGATGTTGTCTAAGACCAAGTTTTGTTATTTTTTATTTCGATTTGAATTGTTTTTTATTTTTGCTAAGATTGTTTTCTGTTTCACTCAAAACCCCCACCTTGTTCACATCATCAAAAATTCGGACACTCTTCGTGGGATCGACCCTTGCTTACCCTATTTACAGTTTAGTAGTTAGGTTAGGAAGGTTTTTAATCTTGGTTGCCTACGACAGCACACCACCACCAGCCTTGCTTTGTACTTGTGGATTGATCCATCGGGATTGATTTTCAGTTTGAAAATCCATTTCACTTGGATTACTCTCCTTTTTCTAGGTCTTGGTACCAACTTCCAGGTATGGTTCTTATCAATCATACTGAGCTCCTTCCTACATTGCAGCCTTCCACAATTCAGACTTGGCTACTTCATGATAATTTCTAGGTTCCACCACTGCCACCCATTTGAGCCTTATGAGATTATCATTGCCTTATTTTCCTTGCAAATAAAAAATTGTTCAATCCTTATACCCTAAACACTTTATCATACCTTTTAGGAGAATTATGGACCTAATATATGACACAAAAGAGCTTTGAGAGGCGTGTGAACAAGTGATAGACCAAAATCTTAAGTTTGGGGGTTGCAAAGAGGGTAGGAAGAAGGGGCAATAAACCTCAATGGTGTTATAAATATTTATGACTTCTTTGAGTGTTGAGCATTATTTTTATTTTTGAGACTTACATTGTGATTCAATCTAGGTATTTATCTTTCTTTTTGTTTTGAATTTTATTCCTTTTTGCTCGAGGACGAGCAAATCTTAAGTTTGGGGGTATTTGATAATCATAATTTACACTATGATTTTGCATTGAATTTTGATAAGATTTATGATACTTTTCATACAATTTGGGCCATAATTGCTACCTAATTCTATTAATTTGTCTTTGCAGGCCTAAACGATGATTTTGAGCATTAATAACAGTTTTGGGTGTAAATTGTGCAACTTGACCTTGAAAACTTGGAATGACCTGAATTTAGAAGCTTTGGAAACCTAAGAAGGAGAGCTACAACTTTCATGTTTTGGGTTTTTCCAATTTCTGGACTGGACAATGGTGAAAACTTGGCTTGAAATCGTGAAAAGTACGCTGGGAACTGAAGAAAAACGTCTTTGGACGTGCTTCAGTATTTCTGCCATAACTTGAGATATAGACCTTGGATTGTGCTGATTCTTGAACGAGTAGAAATATAATTTAAAGGGCTACAATTTATATGTCTAACACGTTTCCAGATTCAGAACTTTATCATGCTCAAATTGGCCCGAAAATTCCTCGCCGCAGCAAGGAAAAAGCTTCGCCGCTGGAAAACCTGCATCAGATGTAAAAATAAAACGATGCGTTTTGGCTTGCTAGGGCTTCATCCTTAAGTGAGAGAGGTATAAATTACAGCGAAAAGGAAGAGAAAAGGAGCTTGGTTTGTCATTTGGGAGGCAGCTCATGGAAGGAGAAGATTATTGAAGATTTGGGCTTCAAATTAGAGAAGATTTCTCCATCTTTTGCTTGTTTTTCAATGATGAATCTTGATTCAGTTCGTTTTTGTTATTTTATTTCAATGTTTATGAACTGAGTTGTTTAGCTAGGGTTTGATGTAACCTTGATACAATGATTCAATTTTATATGAATTGATTTACTTTGAGTTTTAATTTCATGATTGAGTGTTTATCTCTTTGCTTAATGACTTTTGGATGTTTGATCACCATTCAAATGTGTGTTGCTCACAATGAGACTGAGAAGTGATTTGTGATTGTGCCTCTTGGGATAAATACCATAAATTAAGCAAACGCTAGAGATAGGTTTAGCGATCTATGAAATCTAGATAGAATTCCATAAAGCTTAAAAGACTCTGAACTATTAATCTTCATTTTGTTGGGTGCGGAAGCTTAGTAGGGGTAAGTAGGGAAATGTAGCCTGAGAAGGTATGTTTAACAACTTAGGGAATTTGGCGTGCTGTCGTAGGCACCCAGAATTAAAACCTAAAAATACACGTAGTTGTGTAAGTCAGGGTCGATCCCACGAAGAGTGTCTAGCTGAATTTGCCGTTATGTGAACAAGGTCAGGGGTTTTTTTTTGTAAAAACAGAAAACGCTTTCCAGAAAAGAAACAACTCAAATCGAAATCAATTAAAATGACGGAACTTGGTCTCCGTCAACATCCACCATCGGAATCTTACAACTGATCATTGACGCGAAGATAATCAATTCACACATTGAATATTCACCGTTGGAACTAATTTCCTATCTCTCCTTAATTGTAATTAATCGAAACAAGCGATCCTAATTAATCTTACCCCGAACAACCCTAGACAAGCGCTCAAGATTTAATCTAGTGGCACCTTAAGAATTAGAGAGATCGATGAAGCTAAACAACACAAACACAAGCGGTTGTATTTAACTTAGTTGAATGTTCTTCGTAAGGTTATTAATTCCTGACGCAGCAAATTACTAACCCTAATTGCTTCGCAAGTTGGAGGGATCAAACAATTACGGATTTGATATATATCTAACTTAGCAAAGAGATTGCACAATTAATAAACTAGTAGGCCTCCCTAGTAATTAAACGAAACAATCATAAAATTAGGCATAGAAAAACATCCAATACTCAAACACGAAAATTGAACACAAAGAAAAATATATTAGATCTCACAGTTTATCGATTCCGAGGCTTCCGTTTACTTGACCAAGTTATCAAAATCAGCCTCTCATGGCCATCCCCGAATTACAGAGGAAAAGTTCAGAAGAGACCAGAGAGGCGTGTGTCCCCCAAAAACTAATCGATCTCCCTCATCAAAAATCTAATTCAAGTGTTTTAATCCAACTCAATCTCCTAAAATCAATTATCCTAATCTGATTCTAATTAATTGAAAATACAATAAAGTATTAAAAATAAAAAATAGGAAAGTGATGTGTCCAGCTGTAACTCGTGTGCCACATGTCTTCAAATCTTCCAATAATAAACGCCTCTTGGACTTGCATTACAAGGCGAATGTTCCAGAACATCGGCAGTGCAGATGCGTCAACTTCAAGCCCAATTAAAACCTTGATGCAGCAATTATCTCTCCAAACGCAAAACATAAAAGTTGTAGATATATTTCTTAGCGTTCTACAGAATTTTGAATCATCTCAATCGGAGCTCAGATGAGAGAGTTATGTCCAAAATACGAAACAACATCAAAACTGTCCGAATTCACTTAATTAGTTCCGTTTTGCAATTAACGCTCCCATTTGCTTCCTAAGTCAAAATAGAATAAAAATCAGTACATTTTAGGCAGAAAATAGGTATAAAAGACTAGGCATTAAGGGGGGGTAAATATGACATTTTGCATTCTCATCAGAATTCGATTTTCAATCAAGGAATCAGAACTTGGGTAACTGATTCTATGAATTGGGTTAGCGTATCTAGGTGAAATCAACACCCTAGCATTTTTTAGCATTGTTTAATTAGTTAAGTTGTTGGGTTTTGCTTTAATTTCATTATCATTCATTTATATTTTGTTAATTTGTATTTAGTTTGTTAATTTTCCATCAATCCAATTTATTGTTGCTTCAATTAGGACTTAAACTAGAGAAATCGGTACTTAGTAACACTATCCTCGTGGGAACGATACTCACTCATTACTTTATTACTTTGTGCGACTAGTGCACTTGCTATTTATGCATGTTGTTTTAGTTACAACGCATCAACCATCATACATTTGGCTATTTCCATAATGGTTCTGTTTCTTCTCTCACAAACGCCATTCTACTGAGGAGTGTAGGGCTGTGAACTGATGCTGAATTCTAGCTTCATTGCAGATTGAGCTGAATTCATTTGAGGTGTATTATGTCCCATTGTCACTCCTTATGATCTTGATCAATGTTCTAGCTTGATTCTCCACTGGCAACTTGAATTTTTTGAACACAGCTGCCACCTCATTCTTCTACTTTAGAAAATACACCCAGGCCATCCTTGAGTAATCCATCAATGAAAAGTACAAAATACCTATTACCATTTAGTAATTCAGTTTTCATAGGACCACACACATCAGTGTGGATCAACTACAGCTTGTGACTTGCTTTCCAGGCTTGATCCGAAGGGAAAGATGGCCTGCTAAGTTTGCCAAGTTGGCAAGCTGTGCATAAAGTCCTTTTCTCCTCTATCCCTCGGGTAGGTCCAGCACCATGGCTCTTGTCTTGAGTTCTTTGATTCCCAAATAATGAAAGTGGCCAAACCTTTTATGCCATAATTCAGATTCTTCAGCCCTGCTAATTAGTGCTAAATTCACTTATTTTTTCCACTCTACTAGGAAGCTTTTTCCCAGCATCCTAATATTCATTAATTAATTTCCCTCACTGTCCATTACAATGCAAGAGTGGTTTTGAAAATGTAAAGTGTAATTCTTCTCTAACATTTGACCTACACTTAACAAATTTTATGTAGTTTCAGGTACAAATAGGACACTTGAAATAATCTTAGTACCTGTTTGTGTTTGGACTGCAACATCTCCAATCCCTTTTGCTTCCACATAGTCACCATTTCCAATCTTTACTTTGGAGCTATAAGTTCTGCCCAAACTGACAAAGTTCTCTAAATTTGCTGCCAAGTGGTTAGTTCAACCACTATCTATCAGCCAAACATCACGGCTGGTCCGCATTGAGTAGCATGAAGCTACAAACAACTACTCAGGTTCACTGGCCTGCTGTTGATTTTCTACTGTTTGAGCTTGCTGTGATGGTTGTGCACCTTTGTTCTTGCACACCTTTTCAATGTGCCCGAACTGTTTGCACCCTCTACATTGGATCCCAGGTCTAAACCTAGCACCTATTCTCTGGATGTCCCTTCGTTTTGCAGTGAGAACATGGTGGATAATTCTTTCCTCCACTCGGTTTTCCCCACTGTCCACTAGTTCTCTCTTTTCCTCTCTTGTCTCCAGCATACTTCCTATTGCTTCCTTGCACATTCTTTCCCTTTTGAGCAGCCATCATAGCACATTCTTTCCCTTTTGAGCAGCCATCATAGCACATTCATTGGAGTCCTCTTGTCTCATCAACCTTCTTTGTTCTTGAGCCTGCAATACATGGACCAATTCGGTAAGGCTGATTTGTGAGAGGTCTTTGAATCTTCTAGGGAAGATATCTTTGACTTAAACCTTTCGGGTAAGCTCACTAACACTTTCTCAGCTATCATCTTATCACTCATCTCAACTCCCAATAATCTGATCTTATTCACCATACTCATAAGCTTCTCCACATACTCTTTTACTTTCTCCATCTCCTACATTCTTAACATCTCAAACTCTTTCTGCAAGTTCATCACTTGCATATTCCTGGTTGTGTCACTTCCCATGAACTCCTCCCTCAACCTATCCCATGCTTCTTTTGCTGTTTCACACGCCCTTATCCTTGTGAACACAAGGTCTGTTACTTTAGAGTGTATATGTGAGAGGGCTCTTAAAGCTTTTGACATCTCTTCCTCATACATCCTCATCTAATTCAGAGTGGGATTTGGACCAAGCTGCAGTGGTTGTTTCTCCTCTTCCACATACTGCCACAACCCTTGCCCTCTTAGATAGGCTTTCATTCTTACAACCCAGATATGATATTGATCCCCATTAAACATTGGAGGTGAGAGAGAAGCCGACCGAGTTGCCATGGAAACCAGATTACAGTTTAGGACAGGGTTGTTCTTCGGGAGGTTGAAGTTTGATGGTGATTCGAAGGTTGGTTTTTGAGTTTCTTAGATGGTGGTGTGTTAATCCAGCTCTGATACCATGTTGGTGTTTTAAACTATGCCGAATTGGCAAAGAAAAGGAGAACTGAAGAGAACTTAATCCATCTTTCATTAGCCAAGAAAAAACTAAATATAACATACTTTTAGCTTACTGTTACAACCACTGTTAGTAAGTCTTTTATATAATAACAGGTAATCCACACAAATCTAACAACTACATTACACTTTGGAGACACAAAGCCTCAAAATAAGCTGAATTTACCTAAGCCAATTTTAACACAAAAGTTAACAAATTTGTCCTAAGCTACTGCCTTTAGAACAGCACCATGCACACCATTATGTTTGCATCAAAAACATCTTCAAGCTTCAGTTCTAGCACACTGCATTTCCAACACAGCATCAACCTTCAACATTTATGACATTGAAAGTGGCTGCATTTGCTATAATGAAGTAGATAGAGAATATGAAAAGCAAAGAAGACATTGATTGAGAGGATATTGAAGGAGCAAATGTAATGAGTGTTAGTGTGCATTCTAAGGAACTACTAAGGGCTTCATATAGTGGTAGTGTGGTGGTAATTTCGTCATGGAAGGCTTCATGGTCAGGACCTACATTAGCTATATTGATGTATGGCACATGATGTCATGTTACGATAATTTCCAAAGAAAGCATTTATATGGATTCATACCCATTCGTTCCCTATTTTTAGTCAGACATTTGATAGTCCACTTAAGGAAGCACCACTTCGCAATGGTGCAAAAAGCCTATTTTTAGTCAAGTTTTCGAGAGAGTCCACTTAACGAGGAAGCAGCACTTTGGAATGATTCCGAAAGGAATGGTAAAAAAACCTGACAAATCAGGCATTTGGAAAAATTAGGTCATATTGGTGGGGAGTTCATAAAAAATTACTGGGTTGGAGGTGGGGCACAGGGAAGTTTCTTCCCACTATATCAAGGATGGTTATGAGAGCGCGTAGAGATGTCTGTCCCCGTAAAACTCATTGTCATCCTCACTCACCCCGATAATAATTTATAAACACATTAACTAATTTTATGTTTTTTTTTTAATTAAATATATGTTTTATACATATGATTTGAATAATGTTTTCTTCATGTTTCATTTGACATGACTAACAACAACTCAATGAGGCACACCCCAAATTTTATGGCATGTATACAATGATGGCATCAATACTAGGCATTAGACTTGGCAAAACAGGTTTAGACCCGCAGGTTGACCCGTACCCAAGTAAAAAATATAGGATACGGGTCTAATGTATTGGACCCATTTTTTCAAACTCGTACCCGGCCCAACCTGTATTATCAATGGGTTATACGGGTAAACTCGCGGGTACTCATTTATCTTTTTAGAAAAAAGGGATTTGAAATCCCTAAATCAGTTCGACTCTCAACTCTCATCTCATTCTCATTAGGGGTGGGAAAAAAAGACCGAAAGCCGAACCAAAAACCGGACCAAAACCGAACCAAAAACTCGGTTTTTCTGAAATCTGGTTCGGTTTGAAAAATTTATAAACTAATTAATCGGTTCGGTTTTTGATTTACAAGTTTTTCTAAACCGGTTAATCGAAACCGAATTCTAAAACCGGTTTCAAAAAAATAAATAAACAAAAACCTTACATATTAATTATAATTAAACTTCCTAGAGCCCACCGCCACGTTTCTCTTTCATCTACCTTTTCCATCATTTTCAGTCTTCCTCCACTTTTCTCTTTCATCTTTCTCCGCCACTTTTCTCTTTCATCTTCCTTTTTCTTCATCATCTTCTCCTTTACTTTTCTCTTTCATCTTCATCTTCTTCTCCTCCTCTATTTCTTCTTTTCACTTTTCACTTTTTTTCGTCTTTTTCTCTATCTTTTCTCCTTGGGTTTTCTCTTTCTTTTTCGTCTTTTTCTCCATCTCTTCTCCTTCAGTTTTATGATTTTATCTTTTTTTTCTTTTCTGTCTTATCTTATCTTCTCTTCCATTTTTCTCTTTCTCTTTCGTCTTTTTCTCCAATATTCAAGTTTATTTGATTTGTGAAGATGTAAGAAATTTGGATGGCTTAATTTGACTTCTTCGGTGAAGAATAATATATATTTATTATTTATATCAAAACTTGTAGGTGAATACGTAAATTTCTCTTTTTTCTAGTAATGGATACTACATTTGGCTACAATTTTAGAGTAGAAGTTCTGGTGATCGGCCAAACTTTCTCAATTATTCTGATTTTAAAAATCGGTTCAAAACCGGTTAACCGGTGAACCGAACCGTATATTCGATTCGGTTCATAACCGGTTTAATCATATAATCGTTTCGGTTTAAGTTTTTAATTGAATCCGAAAAACCGATTCGGTTTATAAACTACCATATCTAGTTCGGTTTATAAACTACCATATCTGGTTCTGTTAACCAGAATATCCCACCCCTAATTCTCATCCCAGTTCCCACCATCGCCATCTCTGATCTCCTCTCTCTCACCGTCACCACTCGCCATCTCCTTTCTCTGACCGTCGCCATATCCTCTCTCACTATCGCCATCGCCATCTCCTCTCTCTCACCATCACAACTCTCCTCTCTCACTGTCTCACATCGTCACTGTCGCTGTCAACATCTCCTCTGCAAATCATTGAGTTTTAACCAAAGATTGCATCAAGCATAAAGTATATAAACCCCTTTTAAGCTTTGATAATTTGACTTAAAAGTAGGTAATGATTTGGGATTCATTCATCAGATATCCTCCTCAATTATTTTAACAATTTTTCTTGTAAAATAATAGCCCTATGAATATGTTTCTTTTTTCAATCAAGTTAGAGATTCTATTTTTACATAACAAGGTAAAGTGTGTGTGTTTTTTTTTATATTTAATTTTTTAAGTCTGTGGCTTGTAATGCTATATGAGTTTTTGGTGTTTGTGAAAATGTCTTATGTGAATTTTATGATGTGGGGTTTTGATTTTGAGATAGCTTTTTATGTTAGGTGTTACTGGTTTTGCTTTATGTTTTACTTTGATGAAGTTTTATTGATGGAAAAGACTTGCAGAGAAGAACATGGGAAGTGATTTTGTGAACATTAGTGGCTTTTCAAGTTTTGTTTTATGCAAAGATAGTTGATTAAGTTAAGTTTGTTATCGTAGTTCTAAGACTAAAGGTTTTAGATTTTTGGGAATCTTAGCTTCAGTTGGCCTTGACGAAATAGAGACAAAAATAAGTAGAGAAAATCTATTGAGGCTAGTGAAAGATATTGTGATTGAGCTGAAGTGAGAACACTAGAGCTACTCTATCATGTTTTTGCTGGAAATTGGAATGATGAGAAGTTTAAAAACAAGTGTTGCACTAAACAAGAGGAGGTAAATGCAAATCTTTTGATATAATTATTGTTCTACTTGTTGCAGTCCATTGAAATAAATAAATTCTTTATGATTATTGGGTTTTGTTTAGTAGCAAAATGTGAATAATGAATGATGGGTATTTGGAAAATGGAGTGTATATTTATATTAATATTATTGTAATTATAATAAGTCAATATAATTTAATCACATTTAGTTTTATTTATTTTTCAATCTATTTTAATGTAATATTTGTATTAATATTATTGTAATATCACTCCGTCAATCTAATATTTTGGGGGTGTAAATGTACAAAATTAAAACTGCATGAATTTTGGAGGTGTAACTGTCATAATTGAAAACTATTAGGGGTGAAACGGCAAAAATTAAAACCATAGAGAGAGAAAAAGGGTCACTCACTGGTCCACCCATACCCGCATAAGGTAGGGCACAGGCCCAATATTTTGGACTCATATATCTTGACCCGTATTGGGCCCGTACCCGCGGGACCCATACTCGTGACGACCCGACCGACCGGACCCGAACCCGGCCCACCCGCCCGTTTGGCCAGGTCTACTAGGCATATAGAAAACCTTGTACAAGTGTATGTGCAACAAGTATAGACTTTAATATATTATATATATACATGGATAAGAAGAGATTTTTATTTTAAAAAACAATAATATGTAAATAGAAACAGGAATTATATAATAGAAAAAATTAAGAAGATTATACATATCTTTTGATTTTAAAATATGTTAAAAAAAATAAAATAAACCTAAGAATTTACTGATGCATATATCTAGGTGGGTGATGTTATGGTGATCAGATTGTCTTGTAGACCAGTCAATTAATCTGTTTATACTTTACTTTCAGTCTTTAGCCAGGTAGATGATCGAGCTCATATGGCGTACTCATAAATAGTATAGTTAATCTATCACTTTGGCAATTTAACAGTACTTGATTTGGTCAAGTTCTCTAAGGTAATTGTCCTCCGATAGAATCAAAATATGCCCCAAAGTAAGAAAATATGGACAATGCAAATTACAAAGGTGAGAAAAGATATACAATTACAATATTGTTGCCTATAATGAAAATTGTTACAATAATAATCCCTAGGGTTGATCTGGCATTTAAAAAGGTTTGTTAACACCTAGGTTACCAAAAAAAAAAAAAAAAAAAAAAAAAAAAAAAAAAAACTGCTACAATAATAGGGGTTTTTTTTGTTACTCGGCCTTAGCTTTTGGATCAACTCCATAAAAGTAATATTGTGTTAATCTAAACTGTCGTGGTATTATTGTCCTTAGATACTGTACCCAGTACCCACTAATCATACTTAGTTACATGATATAAGAAATGAATTGGAAACTGTTGCTACGAATAATTCCCAGCCAATTAAGTCCTGTATTTGCAGCAAACTTCAATATTTATAGATGTTCCCCATCACTTTAATTCATACTTAGGTTCGTATTAAGGCAAGATCATAATGTAAAGCTTCCTAATTTACCAACACCAAGTGCAGATGTTTCATTTCATAAATAGATTTTGGGATTGAAAACTGTTGGGTTTCCATATATTTCCTATTTATGCACCGCTTCCATCGCTATCAATATCACAAACTAAAACGTAAAACCTTTCCAACGATGAAGATACTAAACTTTTCAAACATAACAGGAGCTTTTTGAAATAATTGACAAAATAAACTCGAAATTTACCTAATATCCTAAAGCGGAGGACATTTTGTTTACAGTCTGGTTTAATTTCATCACTGTATGGCAAAAAATCGTATTGGTCCTAACGAGGCCCGATAAAAAAAGGGACAAAACATGGCCCTAAGGCCTTAGCCTAATTCTGGTTAGGCCTACACTCAAATCCACCTTGCGAATTGCCTTCTCTATGAGTTGGCTACCCTGCAATATAAGCTAAGCTGGGTCAAGCCCACAGCCCAAAAATAGGAAGCAAAATCCTATTATGTTTCCTACTTCTGTCAAGATCCTGGATCAAAATGATAAATGTTAAGCTTAACCTAATAAGGAAAAGAGATCCTATCTCTTTCCTAATGACAACTCCTTTACCTAGATGACTTAGAGTCCCACTAGGATTCGAACCTCTTGGATTCACTATATAAGCAGGGGCCGATTCCCTCATTATTGATTCAGAAATCACCTACTAGTTCTAGTATTCTCACCCTTAAGGTCTCATAATATTCTGGTGACATCTTGACGCTACTCGAGTCCTTACAACCACAAAATCAACCTCTGAAGGTCCCTTAGATTTTTAGTGGCTTGCATCACAAGATTTGATCCCCATAATTGTAATCATAGATTTTACTGTCTACAATTTGGCGCCACCATGGGGCCCTGACAATTTTCCAATTCAGAATGACTTGCTCATTCTGCTCCTCCTTCCCTGTTCGACTATCATGACCAACAACATTGAAACCCTGACGCCTAATGTCACGGCACAAATTGCGGCTCTCACCACACTAATGGAAGAGAGCAACAACAAGTATCATAAGCCCTGGAAGCTTAGAACATCACCATCCGTATGGAGAACCAAGCTCTTCAAGATAAGGTAACCCAATTTTACTCTTTGGACTGGTCTTTTAACCAATATCACACATCCTCCTCTCAACCCCCATTCAACCCATGCAATTGTTCCTCACCCCAGATAATGGTGTCTCCACCAACCCCTCTCATCCTATAGCTCCAACCACCACTATGCCACCAGTTGAACCGAATTGAACTAAGCCATCACCACTTCACCCATCACTCACTCGCCCTCTGAAACACTCGCCCAAGCTACCTTGCCCCAACTTTTGAACATCACTTTTACCCACCAAACACATCCCATGCATTTAGAGACAGACATAGCCCAACAAAACTTCCCACACTGCTCAACAATACACATCAATCCTAAAGTATTTCCCCAATTCCTAAACAATCTTTATACTCCTATGACCACACCCCTCGAGCAAACATTAACCAAGCGGCAAACCGAGATGGAGGGCATGATCCAACGCATCCCAAGCATAGCAACACCCCTTAAAAAGAGCCAACCCTAAAGCTACATTGAATCACCATTCATAGACAACATCGCTCTTGCTGAAATGCCATGCAAATTTACCTTCCCCAACATGAAGTTGTATAATGGTACCACCAACCCAGATGATCACATAGCCTCCTACAAACAATGAATATTTGCCGCCACCATACATCTAGACCTTCGCGAGGCATGCATGTGTAAGGGCTTTAGCTTTAGCCTCGTGATGCGTGTTTCCTACAACATGCAATATGTAGCAAGTATACTAATCGTACAAGTAATATAATGATGAGTGAGTATCATTCCCACGAGGATTGTTAGCTAAGCACTAAGTTTTCTACCGTTTTCAAGTTGGAGCAACCGAAATCTTTAGATAATTGGGCGCAATTTAACCTATTACTAAAACAAAATTTCTAAACTGCAAATAACTAAAAATGCGAGATGTAAAACACGGATAAAAATCAATTCAATTAAAACAGGTAGGGTTTTGATTTCATTCGGAGTTTATGGGTTAAACCTAAAAATTACACTACATTCACAGTCATATGCATTGGTTGTAAACCGAACTCACTAAGGTGTTAAACATACCTTCTCAGGCTATGTTTTCCTATTCTTCCTTTTTAACTTTCTGCACCCAACAAATTGAAAGTTAACAATTCCAAATTCATTAAGCATAAGAATCCTACAATGGTTTCATTAATTCTTGAATCTATCTCTAACATCCAATACTATAATGGTGATTACCCAAGAAGCCTAACATGAATTATTTCTCAATCTCATCATGTTCATCACATAAAACAATTAAACTCAGAGTAAACACATAATCAAAGCATAGTTATATGAACATAACATGATCAATAATTTAACCCATTAGAAATCCAAATTACAATCAAAACCCTAACCCAAAACGGGTTAGTTCATAGCTAATTTAACACTACAAATAATAAAAAAGATAATAATCAAGTTCAACATAATGCAAAGTAAGAGAAAGAACAAGAAATCTTCCCAAATGATGAATCCATTGGTTCAAAATCCAATCTTCACCCTCAAATCGATCAATCTCTCGCTGCTAAAATAAAAAACAGTCTAAAAGTTGCTAATTCCTCCCCGGACAACCCCTACAAAAAGGTTAAGTGTTTTATACCTGTCTCCCTAAATTTCTCATAAAAACCCGCACAAAGTAAAACTGTGCATTTTACAAAATTGAAAATTACGACTGTCGCCGCGGCGAAGAAGAAATCTCACCGCGGCGAAAGGAAAAAAGCACACTTGTTCGTATGCGATTTCACCACGTGGCTGGGCTTGTTGAAAAGTTCTGAAATTACGATAACGCCACTCGCTTGCATATTCGCTTGATTCTTTGATTCTCGGTGCTCTCTCTTTAAGCCTCATCGTGCCTTATCCTACTTCAGAACTCTCCTAACTTCTGAGGTTCCGCTAACTTCTGAGTCAAAAACATCCAATTTTGTCCTTATTTGCTCAAAATGTCCATTTTAACCCGAAACACAAAATATAAAGAATTAAGCAACAATTTAGGTCAAAATGAACCAGAAAGTACCTGAAATCCGAACCAAAAAGTCAAATGAAAACTGTATAATCCACGGATTATCACCTCGTAGGACCAACACTCCAATGGTATACTAAACCACCCTAATCACTCAATCACATCCTTTGCCCAACTCAAAGACACCTTCGTGGAGCAATTTGCCAATAGAAAAAAGCTAGAAAAATTATCTGGCAATCTCTACCAAATCCGACAACACCATAATGAACTGCTCCGAGACTATGTGGGACGCTTCAACTGCGAAAAGGTCTCAATTCCTTACCGTAACCAAGAGACCATAGTTGATGCCTTCAAGAAAGGTCTCTTCCTTGACGACAAGATGTACAAGGAACTTACCAAGTTTAACTGCAACACCATGGAAGATGTATTGGCCCATACTTGGATTAAAATAAGGTGGGAGAAAGACGAAGTTCACAAGGCCAAGCAAAACACCCATGATGATCATCACTCTTATTGCCTTGACAAGCGCCATGACACAAGACAAGTCGAGCCACGCCCAGTAAGGAGAGTTCTGGTACATGATAATAAGGTGGCAACTAGAGCGTCACTCAACTTGGCCTAACGAGGGTACATCTAACACACCCAACAGATACAAGATGCCCAATTACAACCTAAACATCGAGCTAGTAGAAGTGGTAGCTGTGATGAAGGAGATGGGGAATGTAGTCAGATGGTCGACCAAATTGAAGCACGTCAGGGCAAAATGAGACACCACCAAATGGTGTGAATATCACGGGGACCATGAACATGTCACTGTTGACTGTAGCGCCCTTCGCCTTGAGGTAGCAGAACTACTAAAAAAGGGCTCACCTCTGCAACTTTTTGATAGACAAAGGGAAAAGCACCATGGCAAACAAGGACCGCCAAATCACACCCCCACTAAAAGTCCCACCTGCAGACGGACTGTGTGGTGTAATATCAGGTGAATCAGAAGTAAGTGGGGTGAGTTACTCATTAGCAAAACGCCACGCCCGAGCCGTAGCTAGCCCACAAATCCACCATTCTAAGCCATCCTTGCAGAAAGTCACCAACTTGACCATAGAGTTTGTGGACAACAAAGTAGAAACACTTCTGAACCCTCACCACAACGCGCTCGTGATCATCCTCCAGATTATCAACATCATTGTTAGGAGAATCCTTGTAGATCCTGACTCCTCAACTAACATCATGTTTCTTGAAGCATTTAAAGTCATGGGACTAGACAAGTCTAGCATCAACCACCGCCCGACTCTCCTAATAGGATTCAACTCAAAACAAAAATATACCATTAGGGAGATAGCTCTACCAGTCTATGCTGAAGGATCAACCATCAGACTATCTTTATGATATTAGACGCCCCCTCTCCTTACAATGTGATCCTCAACCGACCTTGGATTCATGGCATGCAGTCTATCCCCTCCACCTTCTATTAGACCATCCAATTCCCCACCAAACAGGGTATAAAAGAGATCAAGGGAGATCAAAAGGCCTCCACAGATTGTTATTAGAACACCTTCAAGACAAAGCAGGGCACCATGTAGCAATTACAGTCTCACTCAGTTGAAGGAGCTAAACCAGACCAACCAGCTATGGAGGAGATGGATGAGGTCCAAATACACCCAAACCACCTAAACTAAAAGACACAAGTTGAAGACCAACTTACACTTGACATCCAAGATAATCTTATCAATTTTCTCTAGGAGAACCAAGACTGTTTCTTTTGGTCTCGCTCTAACATAACGGGGATCAACCCTGAAGCTATAATACACCAACTAAATGCCGACACGGATTATCCCCTATAAGATAGAAAAGAAGGAAGTTTGCTTCCGAGAGAAACAAGGTGATCAACGAGGAGGTGGAGAAGCTGCTAAGCAACGACTCAATTCGGGAAGTTCATTACCCATACTGGTTGGTGAATGTAGTGGTAGTCAGGAAAAAGAATGGGAAGTGGAGAGTTTGCATCGATTTCATCTACCTAAATAAGGCTTGCCCCAAGAACTCTTTCCCACTCCTCCATATAGACATGTTAGTGAATGCCACCATTGGGCATGAGCTACTAAGCTTCATGGACGCCTTCTCAGGCTATAAGAAATATTGATGCACTTGGACGACCAGGAGAAGACTGCCTTCATCACTGAATAAGGCATTTATTGTTATAAAGTGATGTCTTTTGACCTAAAGAATGTTGGTGCCTGGTGTGTTGTTGTAGGCAACCAAGATTAAAAACCTTCCTAACCTAACTACTAAACTGTAAATAGGGTAAGCAACGGTCGATCCCACGAAGACTGTCTAGCCGAATTTTCGATGATGTGAACAAGGCTAGGGGGTTTTAAGTGAAACAGAAAATAGTCTTAGCAAAAATAAAAAACAATTCAAATCGAAATCAAAAATAACAAAACTTGGTCTCAGACAACATTCGCCATCGGAATCTTACAACTGATCATTGATGCAAAATTAAATCAATCCACACCTGAATATCCACCATTGGAACTATTTTCCTATCTCTCCTTAATTGTAATTAATCAAGAAACAAGCGATCTTAATTAATCTTATCCACTAAACAACCCTAGACAAGCGCTCAAGATTTAATCTAGTGGCAGCCTTAAGAATTAGAGAAATCGATGAAGCTAAACAACACAAACACAAGCGGTTGTATTTAATTTAGTTGAATGTTCTTCTTAAGATTACTAATTCTTGACGCAACGAATTATTAACCCTAATTGCTTCACAAGTTATAGGGATCAAACAATTATGGATTTGATATCTAACTTAGCAGTAGATTGCAACAATTAACAAACTAGTAGGCCTCCCTAGTAATTAAACAAAACAATCATAAAATTTAGGCACAGAAAAACATCCAATACTCAAACACAAAAATTGAACACTAAGAAAAATATATTAGATCTCACAGTTTATTGATTCCGAGGCCTCTGTTTCCTTCGACCAAGTTACAAAAGCTTTAGCCGCTCATAGCCATAATCAAAAACTCAAAAAGAAAGAAAAATTCCAGAGAGAGAAGAGAGAGGCATGGTCCCCCTCAAAACCCTAATCTGATCCCCTTAGCAAAAATCCAGATTCAAGTGTTTGAATCCCACTCAATCTCCTAAAAGAAATATTCTAATATCCTAAAATAACATTAATCCTAATTTGATTCTAATTAATTAAAAATAAGATAAAGTCCTAAAATAAAATAGGAAAGTGGTGATTCTGAGCTGTAACTTGTGTGCCACATGTCCTCAAATCTTCCAATAATAACCTGCCTAATTGATTTGCATGGCAAGTCAGAATGCTCCAGGACGTCCAATGCAGATGCGTCAATTTCAAGGTCGATTAAAACCTTGATGCAGTTAGTATCTCTCAAAACTAAAAACATAAAAGTTGTAGATATATTTCTTAGGGTTCCACAGCATTTTGAATCATCTCAATTCGGAGCTCGGATGAAAGAGTTATGCCCAGATTACGAAACAACATCGAAACTGTCCGAATTTACTTAATTAGTTCCGTTTTGCAATTAACGCTTCCATTTGCATCCTAAATCAAAATAGAATAATAATGAGTACATTTAGGCAACAAATACATATAAAAGACTAAACATTAAGGGGGGTAAATATGACATTTTGCATTCCCATCAAATTCCCCCACACTTAGCTTTTGCACGTCCTCGGGCAAACTAATTCAAACAAACGCTACACTCAAGTCATATCAAGAACACCATCATCTCAAGTCATATCAAAAAGAACATTAGCATGATGCATAAGCAACAATATTTAATCCATGCATATTCGTACCTAACTTAGGAAGCAGCAAAATAAAATAAAACAGAGTTAATGACATTCATCTCTCTTCATCATCTTCCATAATTACTCTTAATCAGCCAATGCAAACAAGCGAACTAATCACAACCAATTCATGTACAACCCCCCTCTCAACTTTTCTTCAACTGTTTCTCTTTACTACTACAAATTGGGTAGCAAACTAAGGATACAAATTTTTTTTTCTTTTTTTTTGAAAAATAATTAGTGCATTTTATGCTCCATCTCATTTCATGGTTGTGTTTATGAGTGAGTGCGTTTTACGCTCCATCTCGACTCACCACATACCTTTCTTTTATTTTTCTTATTTGCTTAAACCCATATTTAGGACTAGCTTAAGAGAAACAATTTTTTTTCTAAGGGTTGCTATACAATCCTCAATCATGCTTCGTCACTAAGTTCACACAACTTCTCAAGACATATTGTTTCAAACTACAAAGATTCAAATATGATTAACTCTATTTTATGAAATATTGCTAACATCCAAAGTCAAGGAATATGCTCAACACAAAGTCAAGTTGCTATTTCATGCATCACTAGACGTTCAAAGACATGACTTAAAGCATAAACCTTCCTAAAAACAAATACGGGGGAATTTTGTTTAAGGCGTACGTGGCGTTGTTATACCAGAGGTTGCCAAGTACTGCTAGGTAGTTTTTAAGGCGGGTTCTGGTTTCAAGCTGGTATACCCTTAAACTAGGCAGAATTCGTTTTTTTCTTTTTTTTTTTTTTTTTTTAACGTACTTAAAACACAACCTAAACAAAACCTAAATCCCCTCCCCCACACTTAAAACTGACATTGTCCCTAATGGAAGATGAAATGCAAAGAAAAGGACAAAAATAACCAAAATTTAAAATGCAAGAAAAGAAAACAAACTCCCCTTGGGTTGCCTCCCAAGCAGCGCCTTTGTTTATTGTCGTTGGCTCGACCTAATGCTTTTCTTCTTGTGATGCACTGAGTTTATTAGAGATTTTCACCGGTAACATTCCTCCGTCTCCAAGGAACATGTTCTTGAGGTAACTAGGGAGAGGCTTCAAATCTGACTCTTGTAACTTTGGAGAATCACTCCATGCTGCAACCGTTTCCTGCAAATCAGTACTAAAAGCTAACTCCTCATTCTCTTCCTCAAGATGCTTACTAATGGCAACCCCCAATCCATTTTTTCCATCAAGTTCAAAAACTTCCTATGCTAAAGAATCAACCACATCAATAGAATAAACATGATCATCAGGATATTTCATGGCATCATAAATGTCAAACTTAACAATTTCACCATCAAATTCCATGGTAAGTATGCCACTATGAACATCTATCTTAGTCTTGGATGTTTTTAAGAAAGGTCTTCCTAACAAAATAGGAGCAGTTTGATCACCATTTTCCATATCAAGTACATAAAAATCAGTAGGGAAAACTAAGCCATTAACTTGTACCAAAACATCCTCAACTACACCCTTAGGATAAGCATTAGATCCATCAGCTAATTGAATTACAACACCAGTTTTATTCAAAGGTCCAAGTTTCAAAGAAGCATATATGGAATATGGCATGACATTTATAGAAGCTTCTAAGTCTATCATGGCCTTCTCAAACCTAATGTTACCTATCGTACAAGGGATAGTAAACATACCTGGATCCTTGCATTTCACTGGAAGTTTTCTCTGAATCACTGCAGAAACATTTTCTCCCACTCTCACCTTTTCACACCCCTTAAGTTTCTTTTTCCTCTTAAGTGTGCACAATTCTTTTAAGAATTTAGCATACGAGGTACTTGTTTAATAGCATCTAAGAGTGAAATATTTACCTTGCATCTATGAAAAGTCTCATATATATCTCTGTTTTGCTCCTCTCTTCTAGATTCTGCTAAAGCTTGAGGAAAAGGTGGTACCGGTTTATAATCGGACAGAGGCGAAAACTTACGCTTAGGAACACCATCATCGTTGGGAACGTTGTTGTCTACAACTACATCTTTCCCCTTTTCTTCCTTCGACGATGTAGGGGCTGCCTTTATTGGAATCTCAACCTCTTTACCACTTCTCAAAACGATCGCACTTACATTTTCTCTTGGATTGACCACCGTTTGAGAAGGTAATTTCCCTGAACTTTGCGCCTCCAGCTTACTGATTGTGGTTGCCATTTGCCCTATCTGATTCTCTAAACTTTGAACACTGGCCCTCGTCTCTTGTTGAAACTGCAAAGTATTAGTGGCAAGAGACTTAACAATATCTTCTAAAGACATACTAGAATTAGAAGTTTGGCCTGGTTGTTGTCTAGGGGAATATGGCTGCTGGTATTGCTGGTAATTTGGGCGATTTTGAGGGTGGTGCTGATTCACTTGTGGATTCCCATAGCCAAGATTAGGGTGATCCCTCCATCCAAGGTTAAATGTGCTCGAATAAGGATCATACTTCCTTTGCGATTGTCCAGGAAAACCACCTGCTGCATTCACTTACTCAACAGGCTCTTCTTGAAGAGTCGGGCACATATCAGTTGGATGCCCTACTACCGAACAAATCTCGCAAGCCTTTACTGTTTGCATGTTACCTACAGCCATTTGACGAACAAGAGAAGTTAGACTGGAGATTTGTTGTTCAAGGGAAGAAATATTTACCTCATTATCACGCCTAGATGGAAGGTCAAGCCTATTGCCAAACTATTGAGAATTGGCCGCCATATTTGTAATCAAGTTCCTCGCGGCCTTAGGAGTCTTATCCACCAAAGCTCTTCCACTTGCAGCATCAATCATGCTCCTATCAGTGTATGTGAGGTCCCTCATAGAAGTACTAGATCAATAACTGCTCACTAATCTGATGATAGGGGCAGCTTGCACATAATTTCTTAAAGCTTTCCCAATATTCATGTAGGGACTCTCTGTTATGCTGCCTTACACCACAAATTTCTTTCCGGATGTTGGCTGCCCTCGAAGCTGGGAAATATTTCTCCAAAATAATCTCTTCATCTCGATCCATGTGGTTATAGTTCCGGAGGGTAGATAATAGAGCCAATCCTTAGCCGAATCCTTCAAAGAAAACGGGAAAGCTCTTAACTTAATTTGCTCCTCGGTCACCCCCGTAGGTTTCATACTTGTGCAAACCACATGAAGCTCCTTTAAATGCTTATGAGGATCTTCACCTGCAAGGCCATGAAAAGTGGGCAAGAGATGTAATAGTCCAGATTTTAATTTGAAAGTAGTGGCAGCATCTAAAACAAGAAATGTTATGCATAAAGGTGCTTGATTCAAATCAGGAGCAGCAAGCTCTTTCAAAGTTCGATTTCCAGCCATGACATCCTCCTCTTCTAAATCAGAGTTGTTAGCAAATTGGGAATCAAGAGCCAAATTGCTTTCTTCAGAATTTCTCCGAGCTTCCTTCCTTAACCTGCGCAAAGTGCTCTCAATTTCTTGATCGAATGTTAAATCACCAAGGTGAGAGGACCTGGTCATACAACAAAAAACCTCATAAAAGAATTAGAATGAATGACAAAAATTGAAAACTAACTAAAAAATAAAAAAAATAGGCAGAAACACGAAAACACCAAAAACCCTATCAAAACATTCGAATTTGGCCTCAAGAGGGTGGGGCTAGAAAATTTTTGCTCAGAATGTCGTTTTCTTTGAAACGGGTACTCGCAGCACTCCTAACTCAACCAAAATTTTCCTTATGAATAGTACTACTGTTCATAGTTTCTTTTTTTCTTTTTTTTCTGCAAAATAAAAAAATATTAACAAAAACGCAATAAAAAATCACAAAAACAAAAAAAAAATCAACTAGAATCACCCGCAACGGTGCCAAAATCTAGTGTGCTGTCGTAGGCAACCAAGATTAAAAACCTTCCTAACCTAACTACTAAACTGTAAATAGGGTAAGCAACGGTCGATCCCACGAAGTGTGTCTAGCCAAATTTTCGATGATGTGAACAAGACTAAGGGGTTTTGAGTGAAACGGAAAACAGTCTTAGCAAAAATAAAAAACAATTCAAATCGAAATAAAAAATAGCAAAACTTGGTCTCAGACAACATCCGCCATCGGAATCTTACAACTGATCATTGATGCAAAATTAAATCAATCCACACCTAAATATTCACTATTGGAACCTATTTTCCTATCTCTCCTTAATTGTAATTAATCAAGAAACAAGCGATCTTAATTAATCTTACCACTAAACAACCCTAAACAAGCGCTGCAGCCTTAAGAATTAGAGAAATCGATGAAGCTAAACAACACAAACACAAGCGGCTGTATTTAATTTAGTTGAATGTTCTTCTTAAGATTACTAATTCTTGACACAGTGAATTATTAACCCTAATTGCTTCACAAGTTACAGGGATCAAACAATTACAGATTTGATATCTAACTTAGCAGTAGATTGCAACAATTAACAAACTAGTAGGCCTCCCTAGTAATTAAACAAAACAATCATAAAATTAGGCACAGAAAAACATCCAATACTCAAACAAGAAAATTGAACACTAAGAAAAATATATTAGATCTAACAGTTTATTGATTCCGAGGCCTCCGTTTCCTTCGACCAAGTTACAAAAGCTTTAGCCACTCATAGCCATAATCAAAAACTCAAAAAGAAAGAAAAATTCCAGAGAAGAGAAGAGAGAGGCGTGGTGCCCCTCAAAAGCCCTAATCTGATCCCCTTAGCAAAAATCCAGATTCAAGTGTTTGAATCCCACTCAATCTCCTAAAAGAAATATTCTAATATCCTAAAATAACATTAATCCTAATTTGATTCTAATTCATTAAAAATAAAATAAAGTCCTAAAATAAAATAGGAAAGTGGTGATTCTGAGCTGTAACTTGCGTGCCACATGTCCTCAAATCTTCCAATAATAACCTGCCCAATTGATTTGCATGACAAGGCAGAATGCTCCATGACATCCAGTGCAGATACGTCAACTTCAAGCTCGATTACAACCTTGATACAGTGAGTATCTCTCAAAACGCAAAACATGAAAGTTGTAGATATATTTCTTAGCGTTCCACAACATTTTGAATCATCTCAATCGGAGCTCGGATGGGAGAGTTATGCCCAGATTACGAAATAACATTGAAACTGTCCGAATTCACTTAATTAGTTCCGTTTTGCAATTAACGCTTCCATTTGCATCCTAAATCAAAATAGAATAATAATGAGTACATTTAGGAAACAAATACGTATAAAAGACTAAACATTAAGGGGGGTAAATATGACATTTTGCATTCCCATCAGTGCCACCTACCAGTGACTTGTGAATAAAATATTTGCCAACCTACTAGGAGACTCCATAGAGGTATACATCGACGATATGCTAGTAAAGTCTCTGATCATCGAGCAACACCTTGACCACCTTAGGCAAGCTTTCGAGGTGCTACGAAAGTACAACACGAAGTTGAACCCAACCAAATGCTCTTTTGGCATATCGTCCAACACATTTCTATGCTACATGGTAACACAACGCAACATCGAGGCCAAACCCAATCAAATCAGGGCGATCTTAGGCATCCCATCTCCCACTTGCATCAAAGATGTCCAATGCCTCACTAGGAGAGTCGCTGCACTGAGCCGGTTCATCTCCAAATCAGTAGAGAAATGCCACCTCTTCTTTGCCACCCTCAGAAAGTCAAAGAAGGTTTGAACGGACTCTAGCATGTGAAGAGACACTGGTTCATCTGAAAAGGTACTTAACATCGCCTCCATTACTTCTTAAACCAAAAATAGGGGAATGACACTTCACCTACTTAGTCGTGTTTGAATTTTCCATCTCCACCATACTAATCTGAGAACAAAAGGGAAAGCAGCTATCAGTCTACTACACTAACAAGTCTCTGCTTGATGCCGAGGCACAATATAGCCAGCTTGAAAAAGTGGCACTCGCACTAATCACCACCACACTAAAGCTAAGGTCATACTTCCAATGCCACCCAATCATAGTCTTAACTTCTTACCCTCTAAAGAAAATACTCCACAAGACAAATCTCTCGGGTCAGTTCATTCAGTGGACAATAGAGCTAAGCGATTTTGATGTCTCCTTCCAACCCCGCACCGTAATCAAGTCTAAAGTGCTAGTTGACTTTATCGCCGATTTCGCACCTAACACTATTAAGGTAGAAAGGGAGCTCTTATGCTTAATAAACCATGCACCATCCAAGTGGACCCTATTAGTGGATGGATTAAGCAACATCAATGGCAGTGGCTTAGGAATAGTCCTCATCTCCCTCGAAAAGGGACATTTTTCAATAGTCCATACGGTGCAGCTTCAAGGCAATCAACAACGAGGCTGAGTATGAGCCATTGATCGCCAACCTCTCCCTCGCCAAAGGAATGGGGATCAAGAAGTTGGAAGTTAAACCGGATTCACAACTGATGGTGAATCAACTTCAAGGCTCCTACTAAGCATGAGACACTAAGATGACCCTATACCTCAACTTAGCCAAAGGGCTCCAATCATCCTTTGAGGAGATCACTGTCACCCAAGTCCTTAGGACCAAAAACACACATGCAAATGCTCTAGCAAACCTTGGCTTGGATTTGAAAACCACACTACCAATAACAATTCCATTGAATCACCTCCAAGCACTAGCCATTAGGGTCGACTCGGTCGAGATCTCATTGGTTCACTCAAACAAATCGTGGATGACACCCATCCTCCACTATTTGGAAAATGATGAACTCTCAGCAGACAAAAATGAGGCATGGCGACTGAAAGCCAAGGCGGCTTGGTTCACCATCCATGAAAGCCGCCTACTTAGGGGATATTTTTTTGGACTATATCTCATGTGCGTCACCCATAAGGAAGCAAAATATGTGCTCGTAGAACTCCATGTAGGTGAGTGTGGCAATCATGCCAAAGGACGTAGTCTCACCAACAAAGCACTAACAACTGGCTACTGTTGGCCAACCATGCGCTCCGACTCAGCTAAGTATGCCAAGAATTGAGATAACTACCAACGTTTCTCCAAGGGATCACCTTCCTGTCGAACAACTTAGCTCCATCCTCATGCCTTGGCCATTCAAGAAGTGGGGGATGAACATTGTAGGCAAGCTATCAACCACATCAGCCCAAAGAGTATACATGCTCACGGTTACTAACTATTTCCCTACATGGATATAAGCATAAGCCTTCACCCAAATCAAGGACCACGAAGTGAAAAGCTTTGTATGGAAGAATATCATATGTCGGTTCGACCTACCAAACAAAAAGTCACCGACAATGGCTCTCAATTTATCAGTTTCGGCTCAAGACTTTTGTAGAATGTGGAGGATCAAACTAAGCTTCTCCACGTCGTGCCACCCCCAAACAAATGGGCAAGCCAAGTCCTCCAATAAAACCATCCTCCAAAAAATGAAGAAGAAACTTTAAAAGGCCAAGGGAGCTTAGGCAGATGAGCTCCTTAGGGTGTTATGGTCCTACCGCACGACAGCATGGTCTTCCATGGGGGAAAAACTTTTCTCCTTGGCTTATGATTTGGAAGCAGTAACCTAGCGGAAGTATCAATCCTCTCCGCTTGGCTCCAATGGATGGAAAAAGACACCAATGGGCAACAACTTTTCCATAACCTTAACACCACCAATGAACTAAAGGATCAAGCCTTCATTTGCAACCCCGTCTACCAACAAAAGATGGCTCGACACTACAACAAAAATGTTTGAGCCAGGGTCTTCAAAATTTAGCAATTGGGTTCTGCGCCAAGTGTTCCAAAACACAAGGGTATTAGGAGCCGGTAAACTCGGCCTCACATAGGAGGGCCCCTATAAGATCATCAAGGTTATTGGGAAGAGAGCCTATCAACTGAAAACACCGAAAAGGAAAGAACATCACTAACAATTGGAACGTGATCCATCTAAAAGCGTATCATTTTTTATAACACCCGGCTCGGCTCTACCACCTATAGAACTTAGGAATGCTCTATAATCGGGGGACAAGGTGGGCCTGTCCACTCCCCCCAGTTTGTTTCAAGTTAATTATGCTCCAAGACAAGAATTATTTTTTCATTATTTAATGAATTGAAGAAGTATTCAGTATGTTCAAAGTGTTTAAATGTTTGCTTACAATAAACACCCTAAGGGTTGTTGTTAGGAAACGATCCATTGAGGCAGCGGAAAACAAAACATTAATAACAAGGATCGTTCCATAGAACCAAGATCAAGGTACATTTTTTACAGTTTATATCGCAAAAAGAATCTGTAGAAAATTAATCTAGAGTTTAAGAAACCATACGCATGTTTGGAGGCTCCTTCCAAATTTGTCTCTAAATGTATTTTGCTACCGACCCAAGTGTAGGGTTTGAACCGACGTAGTCCACACGAAGACAATCATAAGGAACTAAGAAGGGATTTGCCAGATCCCTCTTTAGCCTTAAGAACTATTGGAGTAGGTGCCCTAGAGCCAATCAATTATTGTAGAATTGACTCTTTGTAATAATGTTCATTAATCAATAATAAAAGGCATCTTATTCTATATCGCGTAAATCATCATTATTGCAATATGTATTGATATATGTCCTTAGAATGGTAGAATTGTGATGAGGGTATCAAGTGTTTCAAATCTTGATAGTGAGAACCCTATGACCACATATGGTGGCCATTCTAGAAACTTCCATAGCCCCTAGTATTATTTTGAAGTAAGGGCACAGATAATGCGTAAGACTATCATAGTGTTGAACGACCTTGTCGAAAGGCGGTGTCGATCTCACTTGTCAAGGTTGTTTGGTGACAACCTGGTGCAACACATGGGTGCTTATTGTAGGCGATATACCGTAGCAAGTTCACTGACGACCCACCGAGGATTCCATATGGATGGTAACCCCAATGTCTATGGAACAAATCCTCTAACGAATGGTGGTGCATGTGATCCTTAGACTTGAGATCACCAGCGCCTTGTGCACCGATTGGTGTAGTTTGACACTAGCCTAACGTAGTTCTTTCGAGTTGTCAATATGGTGGTGAATTGGCTACATCAAGGAGTGTATCAAGACTATGGTGGATTGACAGAGGATTCATCACTCCCGGGTATGGAAGAAAGTTATCTCACGGCGCAATTCAGTATATGGCAATGACACTAAAACTGTGGCCACATTGGGATTGAGTTGTTGCTCTATCCAGTTTATAATACGGGTCATTGGTCCGAAATTGAATAAATAATATAGAGTAACCAAAGGTTGACACTATTTCTATGTCTTCGCCTCGCCGAGATAACGTATGATGAAAGGATCGAATTGCACGGTAACCATATCGTTGATGGTAGCTACTTTCTGAATCGAATCTATCGGGTGGCCATGATGCCTTGCTAGGGGCCAATCTTGGTCTGTGTATTAGTGAGACGATTAATTGGTGTTAATCGAGATACTATACACTACCAATATGATGAGGAGCCTATGGGTCACACACATAGAAGATAATTTAAGATCCAAGAAGAAAGAAGGGTGTTTTCATCTTTTTAGGCGAAAGGGTATTTTGGTAATTTCACAATGCAATTAAATTTGCTGAGGTCGTAGCCTTTATTTAATTTATTAGAAAAATTAAATAAGTGAAATTACGTTTAAATATGTGTTCATATATATTTAATTAAATCATCATTATTGTTAAATGTTAATATATATATATATATATATATTAAATATATATTAATTGAGTTTAATTGAGATAATGATGAAATTAATAAAATATCAAATTGGGAGTGTTTGGAAACATGGGGTGTTTGGGTTGGAGCCCAAACCTATTCCATATGGGAATAGGGCCTCAAGGTTTTACTATAAAAGAAAAATTAAATGTAATAAACATATGTGATTTTTCATTAGTTGATTTTCTCTTTGAAACCAAAACACACAGCCCCCAAATATTGACACTCCCACGGTAAATTCATTTTGCCTTGAAATCAATTTCATTGATTTTTCTTTTCTTCTTAATCTTGAAGCCAAAGAGGATCTAGCAAATCCCTCTTTGGTTCTTTTGAGATTGTCTTCGTGTGGACTACGTGGGTTCAATCCTACACTTGGATCGGTAGCAAAACGTTCAAAGACAATCATGGTGGAGCCTCCGAATGTGCGTATGGTTTCTAAACATAGATTATTAATTTCTGCAAATTCTTGCTTTAATATGAATTGTAAAATTTTACCCTTGATCTTGGCTCATGTAAACGATCCATATATATATATCTTTTTTTTGTTTCCGCTGCGTATACAGGACCGTTTACTAACAAGAACAAAGAAGAAATGAAGAGAAATTGATTTTAGGCAAAAATCAATTCTAGCGTGAGAGAGTGAAATAAGGGGCTATGTGTTTTTCTTTTACAATGAAAATGAGTGTAATGAAAAACTCTTGCATTTTACAAATAATCTTTTTCTTTTATAGTTAAAATTTAATTGCCCTATTCCCATATGGAATAGGCTTGGGCTCCAACCCAAACACCCCATGTTTCCAGACACTGCCAATTAGATATTTATTTTAATTCATCATTATCTTCAATTAAAATCAATTAATATATATATTAACATTTAACAATAATGATAATTTATTTAAATATATGCTAACACATATTTAAATGTAATTTCACTTATTTAATTTTTCTAATAAATTAAATAAAAGGCTAAAACCTCAGCAAATTTAATTGCACTGTGAAATTACCAAAATACCCTTTCACCTAAAAAGACGAAAATGCCCTTCTTTCTTTCTGAGTCTTAAATTATCTTCTATGTGTGTGACCCATAGGCTCCTCATCATACCGGTAGTGTATAGTATTGTGATTAACACCAATTAATCGTCTCACTAATACATAGACCAAGATTGACCCCTAGCAAGGCATCATGACCATCCCGATAGATTTGGATTTAGCAAATAGCTACCTGTCAACGATATGGTTACCGTACAATTCGATCCTTTCATCATACGTTATCTCGATGAGACGAAGGCATAGAAATAGTGTCAACCTTTGGTTACTCTCGATATTATGTATTCAGTTTTTGGACCAATGACCTTTATTATAATATGGATAGAGCAACAACTCAATTCCACAGTGGCCATAGTTTTAGTGTCATTGCCATATACTGAATTGCGCCATGAGATAACTTCTCTAGTACCCGGGAGTGATGAATCCTTTGTCTATCCACCATAGTCTTGATACACTCCTTGATGTAGCCATTCACTACCATATTGACAGCTCCGAATAGAACTGCGTTAGGCTAGTGTCAAACTGCACCAATCGGTGCACAAGGCGCTCCGATGATCTCAAGTCTAAGGATCACATGCACCACCATTCGTTAGAGGATTTGTTCCATAGACATTGGGGTTACCATCCATATGGAATCCTCTGGTGGGTCTGTACAATGAACTTGCTGCGGTGTCTTCGCCTACAGTAAGCACCCATGTGTTGCACCAGGTTTTCACTAAACAACCTTGACAAGTGAGATCAGTCATTGCCTTTCGACAAGGTCGTTCAACACTATGATAGTCTTACCGTATTATCTGTACCCTTACTTCAAAATAATACTAGGGCTATGGAAGTTTCTAGAATGGCCACCATATGTGGTCATAGGGTTCTCACTATCAAGATTTGAAACACTTTATACCCTTGTCATGGTTCTACCATTCTAAGGACATATATCAATACATATTGCAATAATAATGATTTACACGATATAGAATAAAATGCCTTTTTATTGATTAATGAACATTATTACAAAGAGTCAATTCTACAATAATTGATTGGCTCTGGGGCATCTACTCTAACAGTTGTGGGGAAACATTCCCTTCATGCATGATCAAGGCCTCAATGGGTAAGTCACAAACAATTGCAACACTTAGGAAAATAAACGTCAAACATCAAAGGAGAGGCCAAGCCCCCATCATTAAAAAGCCTCAAGGGCTGAATTCATCATCTTGTGCACTCAGCACTTACAAAAACTAGAGTAAAAATAGTCCTTCAAAAAAAAAAAAATTAAACTAAGGCTCAACGTCTTATGCTACTTGTCACTGGCTCTATGCCACCTCCAGTCAGGTTGAACCTCTAGAACGATTAGCTCCTCGCGTTACTTCCCCAACTCATCTCCCTGCTCCCTTGGATAAGCCCCCGAAATAACAAGCTCAACATCACAACTATCCGACTCGGGTCCAAGCCCTTGCTTAGTAAGGAAGGCTTTGTACTTCACTATCTCCTTGTCCATCTCCCATTTGCCTTACCTTCCTTCCTTAAACTCAAGCATAAGCTCCAAACGAGTCTTCAAAATTGCTTTTGTGGCCCATGGTCTCCAGCCTCTTGAATAGAGAATCTCTCTCAACTCCCCACTTGGCTTGGGCCTTTTGAAGTTGGAATGGCAAATCCATACAGATTTTCTCAAAACCCTTCTCTTTCTCTTGTTTGGCGCGTAGTTTTCCTTCTAGCTCAGAGTTGGAAACAACAAGCTCCCTATTACGCCTTTCCAAGTCTTTATTTCTCTTTTTTTGTGAGGTGACCAGCTTTTGGAGATGGGCACCCCCACAAAGAGCTAGCAACCAAAGAGAAAGCAAGAAGTTATACCAAATGTTAAAAAAAAAAAGTAGTACAAAAATAGAACAAACTTTCAAATATCTGGAAGAGGTGAGTCGTGGTCCACTTAGCCGCCTACGCCATACCGATCCTCCCTAAGTTGACATTCGTCCTCAGGAAGCGGGAAGGACTCCAATACATCTCAGACAAAAGAAGTGTTGGAGTAGGCTGAGGCATCAGATGGGATGACAATCTTCACACTATTGTCATCAAGTACCAACACTATAAGTAACTGACCGGATTTACGCAATGGAAAAACCTAATATTTAAAACGAATCGATCAATTACACGAACCAAGATCCAAGTATAGATTATAACGTTTTCATGCATAAACTGAAATGTAAAATTAAAACTATATAAAAACAAATCCATACAAGGATTTAGTTCATACCGACGTTTTGAGGCTCCTCCAAATATCTCTAACTTTGGACACGAATACTGTTCATTGGCTACTGTTCACTAGCCACTGTTGACTTAACATTGTTCATTGATACTATTCACATGATTTGTCGCTAATCGATCCAAAGCAGGATCCGCACTCACGGTAATCCACACGAAGACAATCCGCAGAACCCTTGATTATTTTGCTAGAACAATCAAGGACTTCAAGAATCAAGAAAGAAGAACAAGAAAAATATTCTTCTTCACTCAAGAGTGTAACATCAGAGAAACAGAGAGAGCGATAGGGTGGCTAGGGTTTTGATTATTGAATAATTCTCTATCTTGTTTTAATTTTAAGTTGTACTTATATAGTGCAACAATTAAAACCCTATTCCACTTAGGAATAGCCATGGGCTCCAACCCTAGTTCACCCTTGCAACCAAACACACCATTTATGGTATTTTAATTAATTAATTATTACTATAATTAAAATCAATTAATATATAATAATTTATTAACATTTAATTAATAATAATAATTCATTTAAATATATACATAGATATATTTAAATTTAATCTTACTAATTTAATTTTAATATTAAAATTAAATACAAGCAACAACCTAAGCAAATTTAATTACACTATGAGATTACGAAAATACCCTTTTGTCCTAAAAGATGAAAATACCCTTCTCACAAATTGATTCTTAAATTATCTTCTAAGTGTGTGACCCATAGGCTTCTCATCATATCGGCAGTGTTTAGTATCGCAATTAACACCAATTAATCTCTCACTACACACAAACCAAGATTGGCCCCTAGCAAGGCATCATGGCCACCCAATAGATTCAAATTCAGCGAAATCGTAGCTTGTCAATGGTATGGTTACTGTGCAATCAAATCCTTTCATCATCTGTTATTTCATCGAGACTGAGGTATAGAAATAGTGTTAACCTCAAATATCCTCAACATGTTTGTATTCAATTAATGGACCAATAACCGAAATAATAAATTGGATTGAGCATCAACTCAATTCCCACTGTGGCCACAGATTTAGTGTCATTGCCATTTATTGAATTACCCGGTGAGATAACTTCTCCCGTACCTAGGAGTGATGAATTCTTTGTTGATCCACCATCGTCTTGATACACTTTTTAATGTAGCCAATCACTATTGTATTAGGTAGCTCTAAATAGAACTACATTGGGTTAGTGTCAAACTACACCAATTGGTGCACAAAACGCTCTGGTGATCTCAAGTCTAAGGATCACATGCACCACCACCCGTTAAAGGATTTATTCCATAGACACTAGGGTTACCATCCATATGGAATCCTCTAATGGGTTTGTCCAGTGAACTTGCCTCTAGCAAGCACCAATGCGTTGCACCAGATTTTCGGCAAACAACCTTGACAAGTGAGATCAGTCACTGCCTTTCGACAAGGTCGTTCAACACTATGATAGCCTTACCGTATTATCTATGTTCTTGGTTAGAATAATACTGGGGCTACGGACGTTTCTAGAATGGCCATCATATGTGATCATAGGGTTCTTACTATCAAGATTTAAAACATTTGATACCATTATCACAGTTCTACCATCCTAAGGACATATATCATTACATATAACTGTGATTTACACGATATAGAAGAATATGTCTTTTATTAATAAATAAACATTTATTATAGAGTCAATTTTTACAATAATAGATTGACTTATGGCACCTACTCCAACAATCTCCCACTTGCACTATAGCCAATCATTCATCTATTCAACATCGAATGACTCAAGTGCTCACCATGCTTCTGCTCCAACTGAAAGTTCAACGATGGGTTAGTAGGTATTCTACAAATCTACAAATTCTCTTTCTGATTGACTTCTCAGATCAAATTGAATCGACTAAGTAAGTGTTTGGATTACTGGTTAGACCGCGATTCCTCAGCCACAACAATGGCTCCATTGTTATCGCAATAGAACTTTACTAGATCAAAAATGCTTGGAACCACATTGTACACGCCACCCTCACCCCATTTTCTCTAAATTTTCTTCACTAAATTTCAAAGGGAACTCATAGGATTTGGCTTGGATTTTTATAGATTTTCAATCCTAAAGCATCCAAAGGTAAAATTCTAGCACAAGGTGTGTGATTAATCTTTAAAGTTTTAAATTCTTATGGTTTTTATATGAGCTAAGGTCCAAGAGGAAGAGACTTTTAGCAAAAGGATGTGATATCACACATTCAAGGTAAGTAAACCCCAATTTTAGCCTTGATTTGAGCAAGACTTGTGTAGAATGATTCTTGCATGTTTTTATGTGTTTGTATGTGAGAATTGTTGGCTGTTTTTGATGTTGAATGATGTATAATTTCCAGCCATGAGAAGTAGTGCTTGAGTATGTGATTGAATTGGTGAAATTATGGAAGAATTAGTGTTGGAAATTTTGTAGTGTTGAGATTCGTTGAAAACGGCCAAGTTTGATGCTATAGTTAGTGAGTTTTTGGCTCAAATTTTGGTGGATTTAGAGAGATGTAGAAGTGTAGCCAACATGTTAGTTGCATGTGCATATGAAGTGTTTGATGAAAATCCAAAGAGAAAATGTATGCATGAGTTAGCTAAACCCTATTGAAGAAAGGGTTAGAGAAAGGCAAGAATTGAAATAGAAAGATTATGTTGGGCTTAACCAAGTGTAAATGTTAATATTCAAGAATGCATATTGTTATGCCAAAATTTAGAATATCACTTGGTCATGTTAGTTCCATGAGAGAAATGGCCCTTAGTGTTTGGTTCTAGTTACTTGAACTTGTACTACTTTTTGAATAACACATGAAAGTGTTAGAAAAGAATTGCAAGTTAAAAGTGTTCCTTTGCTATGACAATTGTGATAGTAGAGAATGGTAGAATATGTCATAACATATCAATATGCCATAATGAATTTAGCCTTGATTTGGTAAATGAGAATATTAAAGAATATGTTAGCAAAGAATGAGAAAAAGAAAGAAAAGAAAATGGCTTATAGATTCTTTTAAGCTAACATGCAAGTATGTATATTTTCTTATTTACTAAAAGAATGCAGGTGTAGAATTTCCATTGCTTGGAAATTTATTTGGAAATGTGTATAGTATCTCTTTCTAATTCTCTTTCTACAACATGTTATGTTATAAGGTTGTTGCGATGGGGAACTGTGAGTGACAAAGATGCCCACATGCACGCCGCCATCAGTGAGCGGCCTCAGCAGAGAGATACACTTTTTGTACACTCCATCAACAATGCATGTGGATGAGGACTGTAACCAGTAGAGAATACCTACATGTACGCCGCCATCAGTGAGCAGCCTCAGCAGAGAGATACCGCATTGGTATGGTCCGTCAGCAGTGCATGTGGATGAGGACTGTACCCAGTATACGCTCACACGGCTAGGGTTCCAAATCCATGCCTCAACCTAGTCCGATCGGCAAACCAGAATAGAAAATAAAAGAAAGAGAAACAAAATAAGAAAGAGAAATAGAAAAGAAAAGAAAGAGATACAACATAAGAGACAAAAAATAGAAAAGAAAAGAAAATTATTTTCTTAGGAAAGTTTATTATTCTGCATATGTGTTATGCTACTTACACGATTTAGCATTTCTTATGTGCTCGACAATGTACAATTTTATTCATTGTCGTTGCACGTTGATAAGTAGTAAATCAGAATATTAGAAAAAGAATGCAGAATATCAGAAAAGAATGCAGAATATCAGAAAAGAGTGAAGAATATTAGCAAAGATTAAAGTGAGAAAAGGAAAATCAAAACATAAGTAACGGAGGAAAAACAGTAGTGTAGTTTGGTTTACTTATTGAGCAATTAGTGCTCACTCCGTTATTTTACTGTTTTGTAGGTACTAGATGATTTATGGTCGGGTGGGACGTTAAGAAGTAGAGGAGTTTGGCAGCACTATCCAAGACTACCTTGTACTTATTAAAGTATATCAGTTATTTTGTGTATATATTTATATGAATTAGAATTAGAATTTTTGGATTTCACATTATATACCTCTGTGTATATATGTTTACAAAAGTTATTTAGTGGATTTTGTCATATATTTCTCAAAAAATTACTAGCTAGGGAGTATATTACACACATCAAGTTCAATAATGAACTTCTTGATCCAAACCGCCTATACGGGTACATTAAACAATGCGTTATACTTAGCACCAATCGTAGAATTTGCTATAGTACTTAACTTTGAGCTCTTATAGCTCACTGCAGCTTTATTGAGACAAAATATAAACCCAGATTGTAAGCGAAAATCATCTTTATCTGTTTGGAGATTAGCATCACTATATCTTCTTACAGTGAGCTCATGTTCCCCTCCATAATCCAAGATCATATCCTTAGCCCCTTTTTGGGTATTTAAGGATGTCCATTGACACTTATCTAGTGTCACTCACTTGGATTTGATTGATATCTTCTACAAGTGTTGAATGCACATAAGACATCAATCTAAGTACATAATAAATTACGCACTAAGATCCTATTGATATCTTCTGTAAGTGCTTAATGCACATAAGATATCAGTCCAAGCATGCAATCACAGCATCTCTCTCTTGGATCCGATTGATATACCCCTATAAGTGCTTGATGCACATGAGACATCAATTTGAGCATACAAGATGGATCCACTTGCTGAAGCATGTGGGATCCTCTTCATTCTATCTCCCTCAATGTGTGGTTTAGGACACATATCCTTAGAGAGATAGACACTATGTGCCACCGGAAGAGATTCCTTATTGGATTCTTCCACACTGAATCTCTTAGTACCTTGTCTATGTACTCCGACTTGGGCTAAGCAAACTTCTTGATCTATTACGATAGATCTTCATTCCAAGAATGTAAGTTGCTTCTCCTAAGTCCTTTATGGAGAATCACTTGGGTAACCAAGTGTTTACCAACTACAAGTTTGGTATATCATTCCCGATCAGAAGTATGTCATCGACATATAACAATAAGGAATGCCACTGCACTCCCATTTCCCCTTTTGTAAACACATGTCTCATCTTCATTCTTGATGAAACCAAAGTATTTTATGGCTTCATCAAAATGAATGTTCCAGCTCCTTGAAAGTCTATAAATGGACCTCTACAATTTGCATATCCTTTTAGCTTGTCCATCAAGAATGAAACCATCGGGATGTGCCATATACACATCCTCTTTAAGGTTTCCATTCAGAAAAGCATCAATGACATCCATTTGCCAAATCTCATAATCATGATATGCAACAATCGCAAGCATAATCCGGATAGATTTAATCATGGCAACCGGCAAAAGGTTTCTTCATAGTTAATACCATGAATTTATTTGAAACCTTTAGCAACTAGTCATTCCTTATAAGTATGCACCTTGCCATCCATGTATGTCTTCATCTTGAAGACTCATTTACACCTTATGGGTTTTACCCCTTCAGGTGAATTCACTAGAAACCATGATTGGTTTTGGTACATGGAGTCCATCTCAGATTTTATGGCTTTAAGCCATTTAATGGAATCCAGATCTGATACAGATTCATTTTAGGTTCTGGGTTCATTGTCTTGGTAGACCAGTACATCACCATGTTGAGTCACGAGAAAAGCATATCTCTCGGGCTCACAACGTACTCTCCCAGAGCTCTTGTGCTACCTGATGTGATTCACTTTGATTCACAAGTTGTGGAGTAACCTCCTCTTGATATTCAACCACTTCCTGTGGCACATCATCCCGTGCCTAATGTAGCTTGTGGTACTAGAACTTCATCAAGTTCTACTTTTCTCCCACTAGTAATTCTTAGAAAAAATTCATTTTCCAAGAGGACACTAGTATGAACAACAAAAGGTTTTGTGCTCTTCAGGATGATAGAAATAGTATCCTTTGGTCTCCTCAAGATACCCCACAAATACACTTTCGCAGGATTTCGATCCCAGCTTGTTTGAAGTCAATATCTTGACATAAGCTTCGCAACCCCAAATCCTTAGATAAGACAAGTTGGGCTTTCACCCACTCCATTATTCATACGGAGTCTTATCTACAGACTTTGGCGGTACACGGTCTAGTGCGTGAATTGCAGTCTCAAGGGCATAACCCTAGAATTATATGGGTAGATCACAAAAACCTCATCATGGACCAAACTCCCACATTCCTTCAGGTATGTTTAACTCAACTTGCCACATTCGGCGTAGATGTGACTTTGAGAATATTCTTATTGTCCATTTTTGAAAACATATTATTATGAAGCAGTTCCATATAATATTATGCATACTAAAAGACAACAATCCATTAGTAAATCAATATTCTAACTTGTCCAAAGTGGACACAGAAAAATTATTTCTAGAAACCGAACGAATATCATATCAATCCACAAGTTCCAAGTAACAAGCCCGTAGGCAAAATCAGACAATAAGATCCTACAGCTAATGCAACATCATGTGCTCCATCTCTAACTAGTAGGTCTACCTTTCCCTCGGTGAGCAATCTACTCTGCTGTAGTCCCTGCGCATTAGAACAAATATGAGTACCACATCCTGTGTCAATGACCCAAGATGTTGACGGGAGAAGTTAATCTCAATCAAGAACATACCTAGTGAAAAAGTAACATTCTTCTTCCTTTTTCCTAGAAAAGGCCTTGCAATGTTTCCTCTAGTGGTTGGGATTCCCACAGTGAGGACAAACACCCTTTCTATCTATAGCAGTTCCTTCCAATGACTTATGAGCCCTTAGCTTCTCACTTGAGTTGGCTTCAACCAACGTCAATGTTTTTGACATTCTCATGCCTGACTCAGTAGCATTCAACATATCCAGAAGCTCAAAAAGGGTATTCTTCTAATCATCCTCAATGAAGTCATAGATAAATTGAGAGTAAGAATCTAGCAAAGACTGTAATATTAGGTCTATTGCTAAACCTTTATTAAGTCTGCATCCCAAAATCTCAAGCCTGTTCATATACTCGGTCAACTTGAGTATATGATCGCCAATTTTGGTACCCTCTTCCATCCTACATCTGAATAATGACCGAGACACCATATGCTTCTCATTTCTTTGAAGAAAATGAAGAATAGAAGTCAAGTCCATTCTCTGGCACTGCTGTTGCAGTAATGGTGTCATTGATGCAAGCACAATGTATCTAGTCATTTTGTTTTTGCATCATGTGTATGCTTCACGTATACATACCTAGTCTCATGGATAGAACTATCAGTAGGCTCTGGTGACAAAGTTTGCTCAATGGTGTATAATTTATCGCTTGACTGAAGTATATCGTTTATACTTATATACCAATCAATGAATTTCTCACCATTCCATTTCTTTCCCAGTTCGATGATTTGTCGCAGTGATGTTGGGATCATTTTGCTCAATTAAGTGAAACTACAAGTGCAGAATAAAGCAAAATTATTATCATGTTTATTTTTATTTAATAAGGCCTTTGTTAGGAAATGATCAAGTCATGAAATGATCAAGTCATGGCAGTGGAAAACAAAAATTATTTACAACATGGATCATACCTTAGAACCAAGACCAGGGCACAAATTTCTAGTTTATACATTATATTAGAATGTGTAGGAAAAAAAGTCAGTTTAGAGTTAAGAAATCATACGCACATTTGGAGGCTCCTCCAACTTGTCTCTGAACGGATTTCGCTACCGATCCAAAGGGTAGGATCGAACCAGCAGTAGTCCACACGAAGATAACCCCAATGAACTAAAGAGGGATGTACTAGATCCTCTTTAGCCATAGGAACCAAGAACAAAATCAATAATATTTTGATTCAACACAAAAGCAATCTGGCGTGGGAAGAGAGAAAGCGGGGCTGGAATTTTTAATCTTAATGAATGAAATGTTATATCATTTCACAAAAATTCTGCACTTATATAGTGCACACAATGCCCTATTCCCTCATGGCATAGGCTTGGGCACCAATCCAAACAACCCGTATGTCCAAACAGCCCCATTTACATATTTTAATTATTATTATTATTATTTCAATTCAATTCAATTAATACATATATATATATATACATATTAACATTTAACAATAACAATAATTCATTTAAATATATGAGAACACATATTTAAAAATAATCTCACTTATTTAATTTTTAATATCAAATTAAATAAAGGCTACGACCTCAGCAAATTTAATTGCACTGTGAGATTACCAAAATACCCTTTTGCCTAAAAAGACGAAAACGCCCTTCTTATAAACTGGTTCTTAAATTATCTTCTATGTGTGTGACCAGTAGGCTCCTTATCATACCAATAGTGTGTAGTATTGTGATTAACACCAATTAATCGTCTCACTATACACAAACCAAGATTGGCCCCTAGCCAGGCGTCATGGCCACCCGATAGATTCAGATTCAGATTCAGAGAAGTAGTTACCGGTCAACGATATGGTTACCATACAATCCAATCCTTTCATCATCTGTTATCTCAACGAGACCGAGGCACAAAAATAGTGTCAACCTCAGTTACTCTCGATATGTATGTATTCAGTTACTAGACCAATGACGAACTGGATAGAGCAACAACTCAATTCCACTGTGGCCATAGTTTTAGTGTCATTGCCATTTATTGAATTGTGTCATGAGATAACTTCACCCATACATGGGAGTGATGAATCCTCTTTCGATCCACCATAGTCTTCATACACTCCTTGATGTAGCCAATCACTACCGTATTGACAGCTCTAAATAGAACTACGTTGGGCTAGTGTCAAACTACACTAATCAGTGCACAAGGCACTCCGGTGATCTCAAGTCTAAGGATCACATGCACCACCATTCGTTAGAAGATTTGTTCCATAGACATTGGGGTTACCATCCATATGGAATCCTCTAGTGGGTCTATCCAATGAACTTGCCTACAGCAAGCACCCATGTGTTGCACAGGTTGTCACCAAACAACATTGACGAGTGAGATCAGCCACTGCCTTTCGACAGGGTTGTTCAACACTACGATAGTCCTACCATATTATTTGTGCCCTCACTTCAAAATAATACTAGGGCTAGGGATGTTTCTAGAATGGCCACAATATAAGCTCATAGGGTTCTCACTATCAAGATTTGAAACACTTGATACCCTCATCACGGTTCTACCATTCTAAAGACATATATCAATACATACAATAATGATTTACGCAATATAGAATAAAATGTCTTTTTATTGATTAATGAACATTATTACAAAGAGTCAATTCTACAATAATTATTGGCTCTAGGGCACCCACTCTAACAATCTCCCATTTGCACTATAGCCAATCATTCATGTATTTAATACCAAATGATCTCAAGTGCCTTTCATGCTTCTACTATGACAGAGGCTTTGTCAGTGGATCTGCGAGATTGTCGTGAGTATGCACTTTACTAATTTGCACATTTTTTCTCTCAACTATTTATATGATGAGATGGAATTGTCTAAGTATCTGTCTGGACTTCTGATGAGACCGTGGTTCCCTAGCTTGAGCGATTGCTCCATTGTTGTCACAACAAATGTCTACTGGATCAATAATCGTGGGAAACCACACCAAGTTCAGTGACGAGTTTCTTAATCTAGGTTGCCTCCTTGGCATATCTGATAATGCAATATACTCAACCTCCATTGTAGAGTCTGCTACAGTGTTTTGCTTGGTGTTCTTCCAACTCATTACACCCCTATTGAGACAAAATACGAACCCTGATTGGAGCTATAATAATCTTTTTCTGTTTAGAAACTGGCATCATTGTATCCTTTAACAGTGAGCTCATCTTCCCCTCCAAAACCAAGAACATATCCTTAGTCCTCTTCAAGTACTTAAGAATATTCTTGATAGCCATCCAGTAACGCTCACTTGGATCCGATTGATATCTACTACAAGTGCTCAAAGCACATGAGACATCAATTCGAGTACATAGCATGAATACATGATGGACCCAATTGCTAATGCATACGAGATCCTCCTCATCCTATCTCTCTCATCTTGTGTTATAGGACACATTTCCTTAAAGAGATAAACACCATGTGACATCCGAAGAAATCCTTTCTTGGATTCTTCCATACTGGATTTTTTAGTACTTTGTCAATATATACTCTCTGACTTAGGCCAAGCAACCTATGCAATCTATCACGATCGATATTTATTCCAAGGATGTAGGTTGCTTCCCATAAGTCCTTCATTAAGAAGCACTTAGATAACCAAGTCTTTACCGACTGCAAGTTCGGTATATCATTCCCGATCAGAAGTATGTCATCAACATACAACACTAGGATGCCACTGCGCTCCCACTCACTTTCTTGTAAACACGGGGTTCATCTTCGTTCTTGATAAAACCGAATTCTTTTACGACTTCATCAAAACGAATGTTCCAGCTCCTTGAAGCTTACTTGAGTCCATAAATGGATCTCTGCAACTGGCATACCCTATTAGCTCACCCATCAAGAACGAAGCCATCGGGTTGTGTCATATACACATCCTCTTCAAGGTTTCCGTTTAGGAAAGCTGTTTTGACATCCATTTGCCAAATCTCATAGTCATGATATGCAGCAATCACCAGCATAATCTGGATGGATTTAATCATGGCAACCGGTTAAAAGGTTTCTTCATAGTCAATACCATGAATTTGTTTGAAACCTTTGGCAACCAGTCATGGCTTATAAGTATGCACCTTGCCATCTACGTCCGTCTTCTTCTTGAAGACCCATTTACACCCTATGGGTTTTACCAGAGACCATACTTGGTTCTGGTACATGGAGTCCATCTCAGATTTCATGGCTTCAAGCCATTTAACGGAATCTGGATCTGATATAACGTCTTCGTAGGTTCTAGGTTCATCATCTTAGTAGACTAGTACATCACCATGTTGAGTCATGAGATAACCGTATCTCTCGGGCTCATGGCGTACTCTCCCAGATCTACGTAGCTCCTGTGCTACCTGAGGTGGTTCACTCACTTTAATCCACAAGTTGTTGAGTAACCTCCTCTTGATGTTCAACCACTTCCTATGACACATCATCCCATCCTTCGTCTAGTATTATTTGTGGTTCTAGAACTTCATCGATTTCTACTTTTCTCCCACTAGTACTTCTTAGAAAAAAATCCTTTTCTAGGAAGACACCTAAACGAGAAACAAAGATTTTGCGCTCTTCTGGGTGGTAGAAATAGTATCATTTGGTCTCCTTTGGATACCCCACAAATATACATTTACAGGATTTTGGGCCCAGCTTGTTCGAAGTCAATTTCTTAGCATAAGCTTCACAACCCCAAATCCTTAGATAAGACAAATTGGGCTTTCACCCACTCCATAGTTCATATGAAGTCTTATCTACAGACTTTGACAGCACACGGTTCATAACGTGAGTCGCAGTCTCTAGGGCATAACCCCAGAATGATACAGGTAGATCACTAAAACTCATCATGGACCTAACCATGTCAAGTAAGGTCCTATTCCTCCTTTCAGACACTCCATTGTGCTGTAGTGTATACGAAAGGGGTGAGTTGTGATACTATCCCATATTCCTTCAGGTATTCAAAAAACCTTGAGCTTAAGTATTCACCTCCTCGATCAGACCGAAGAGCTTTAATACTTTTGCCCAACATATTATGTACTTCATTCCTGAATTCCTTGAATTTATCAAGGGCTTCAGATTTATGTCTCATAAGGTAGACATAACCTATATCTACTAAAATCATCAGTAAATGTGATGAAGTATGAATATCCACTTCTGGCCTCAACTATTAGTGGACCATATACATCACTATGGATGATGCCTAACAGCTTAGTAACCCATTCACCTTGTCCTGTGAAAGGAGACTTGGTCATCTTGCCTAACAGGCATGACTCGCATACCTCAAATGACTGAAAGTCAAAAGGGTCCAAAACTCCATCCGTTTGAAGTTTTGCAATGCGGGTTTTATTAACATGACCCAATCTACAGTGCCAGAGGTAAGTCTAGTTTTGATCACTATGTTTAGCTTTCTTGGTTTCAACATTGAGAATATCCTTATTGTTTAAATCAAGAACATATAACCCGTTATATAACCTTGCAATTCCAAAATAGAATACCATTCAAACTAAAGGACAACAATCCATTAGATATCTCAAAATGATACCCTATATTATCCAAAGCGGATCCTGAAATAATACTTTTAGAAATAAAAGGTACGTAATAAAAATTATGTAGTTCCAACAATAAGCCCGTAGGAAAAGATAAACAATAAGTCCCTATAGCCAATGCAGCCACATGTGCTCCATTTCTAACTCGTAGGTCCACCTCTCCCTTGGTGAGCACTCTACTCTGCCTTAGCCTCTGCACATCAGTACAAATGTGAGTACCACATCCTGTGTCAATGACCCCAGATGTTGTGGGAGAGAAGTTAATCTCAGTCATAAATATACCTGAAGTCGAAGCATCTGACTTCTCCTTGCAGTGTTTCCTCCAGTGGCTAGGCTTGCCACAATAGAAGCATACTACTTTCCCGCCTTTCCCTATGCCACTCTTAGGCCCAAAAGCACCATGTCCTTTGGACTTGGGCTTGGGCTTGGCCTTACCCAAGCCCAAGCCCAAGCCTTTACTGGCAACAACCAGTAAAACAGGTTCAGACTTCTTCAAGTCCTGCTCTGTAGTGCTCAGCATGTTCAAAAGCTTCGACAGGGTTTTCACCATCGTGTTCATATTGAAGTTAATTATGAACAGTGCATAAGAGTCAGGCAAGGATTATAGAATTAAATCCATTTGTAATTCTGCTTCCAACTCAAATCCCAAAGTCTCAAGCCTCTCTATGTGCTCGATCATCTTGAGCATATGAGGACCAATTTGGGCTCCCTCAGTCAGACGAGTTCCAAATAGTGCTTTTGACACCTTGTACCTCTCATGTCGAGCATTTCCTTCAAAAAACCTCCTTGAGGTGTAGAATAATGGCAATAGCATCCATATTCTCACTCTACTTTTGCAGCACTAGTGTCATCAATGCTAACATCAAGCATTGAACGCCATGAGCATCATCAGAGAACTTTTGATAAGTGTCATTTACTTCATGAGTGGCATCAGGATCAGGCTCAGCCATGTATGGCTTTTCAAGGATATACACTTTCTTTTTCGACTTGAGTATAATCCGAAGATTACGATACTAGTCTGAGAAATTGGATCCATCCAACCCGTTTTCTTTCTCGATTATCGGTCGCAGGTTCATAATGCTCACTTTAGTGAATCTACAATTGCAGAAAAGATAAAGTCATTATAAAGTTCATTATTATTTAATATGGTTCTCTTATTAAACAATGCTCCCACTATTTTACTTAAGTCAATAGCCCTCACTATTAACTCGGGAAAGCCTATTGACTTTCCTAGTGGACTAAGATCCCATCTAGCTCATTTCAAACCTTCGATTTGGCGAACAAGCCAAAATGGGTTGGATTAGGTAGGCCAACAAACTTAATCCACACCAGTTGATAGCTCCTACTATCAACCTCAAATGTGAAGAAGCCCACAAGCCAATCACACAATCCAATGGCCCCAACCATCGTCCTCAAGTGTGATTCTCAATATCAGTAGAGTGGACACTACATGTCACCATGTACACACAACATTGCGATTGTCGCAGCGACGCTAATATTCAATCAGAGATCGTGCTAAGGACGGTCGCCATGGCGATGGGTTATATGGCTACGTCGAGCACTGATTTTGCAAACGTCGCGCGCTGATTTTGCAATCAGCGAGTATACCAAACAACTCACGCCGCGACAATAGGTTATATCGCTGCGGAGTGTAAAACCCCTCCCTAGCCGGGGATTTCCTAAGTATCCCTTGGCCATTGAGAACCTAGAAAATGCACGCCTAGGAAAGAAGTTTATTTTAAAATCCTATTTAAAGAATAAACTTGTAGTTTAAAACATATATATAGATATATGTGTTTAATTTTTTTTTTTCTATAATAAGTTCATTGTATAATAAAAAAATATAATTTCCTTTCTTGGAGTAAATTATGAAATCCATAGTAATACTTACTAGAACATATACACTTTTATAAAATTTACTAGCAATTTGATTTCCTTTATTAATATAACATATTTACTCCATTATAGAACATGGACATAATTACTACATTATGAGATATGAACATAATTACTACACTAAATATTAGCAAAACCATTCAATAGTCATCATTAAAGCATCCCCTCATGCTCATAGCGTCCCTTGGAATCCTCTCCCAGCCTTCATGCCTTAATCCGTACCTACAAAACATTTTAAAACATTTCAGGGGTGGGGAGCGCTAATCGCTCGTAAGGAATATGGCCATTTATAAACTATTAAGGTTCATTATACAAGTAAATTACTTAGGACTTTACCTACCTACAAAACATGACCTTCATTCTTTGACATAACAAGTTCATAAAACATATCATACATTTTGGACTTTTCTCATGAACATAAGTCATAACATAATCATACATAATATAATATAGAACATATATGACTTATGAAATATTCATGTAAATGGCATGCTTATTTCTTTTGTCTTTATACTTGATGGTTTCATTAGTCTTTGTTATCCGATCGGATTCATTTAAACCATTACCTTGTTCTTGGTCGTCACCTCAAAGGACTCATGGTTTCCATAAGAATTCCATTCCTCTGATCTTGGTTTATACCTCAAGAGACTCATGGAATTCATTCTTTAACATTTCATAAATTTTTTCATAAGACAACTAAATAAGCTATATGCATTACCATTATGAATGCAAACATATGGACTAACATATTCCATGCTCAATCATACTATATTCTCCTACTAAACTTCTTAACTTAATTCATTCAATTTCTCATACAATACAAAGAATTTCAGCAGTAAGATTATTCAGGGGTTTATTAGAATTAGAAACAAATGGGAATTTCCATTAAGAAGGTGGATGCCATACAGTTCGTTACTTTCAAGCAATTTTTCCATTATCTTCTAATTCGAATTTATTTTTGGCTAAAACATAAAAGTTTTAGGTCTGTTTCTTAACTTTTTAACACTTCAAGAATCAACTCAATCGGACTTCTATAACTTCAGTTATGACTGATTCAGTGAAGCATGTACAGTATAAGTCTTAAAACAGCCAAATCCGAATTCTATTCATTTTAACCATGTCACCTTCATTTGCACATTCATATTATTTGCCATACCATTCTAAGTATAAAAGGCCATAAAAACCTCCCTTTTACAGAACCAAAAAGTGCCAAAACATCGTCCAACTACAAATCTCTTAATTGGCATAATCATCCTCCACATGCACACATACACCAATCAACACACCCATTTAAACAATCCATAACCAAAACATAGCATCACACTCATATTAACATAAATAAATGTAAGTTTCATAAACCCTAGGTGTTATCAATTGTAATCATAAGGGAGATTTTTTTCCTTACCTTAGTATTCAAAGCACAAAGGTACTCCTCCTTGGCTCCAAAGTTTCACCTTTCTACCTTACACACACAACCACTTATGAATTTCTCTTTTAACCAAAAATTCAGAAAAACTAGGGTTTTGAAACTCACCTTTAACCCTGAAATTGAAGTTCTTTAAGGGTGGATGGTGATCTCCTTTGAAAATCAACTTGAAATCCTAAGAAAATTTGAGAATAAAAGCTTGGATTAGTGGTTTTTATGGTGGATTTGAGAGATGAAGAAGAACATGATATATTTGGGGTCTCCAAGGCCTACTACTCTCTTTTTAAACCTTGTAAATATTCATTCCATTGATACTCTAATTGTGATTGGTCAATAAAAAGTTAGATATAAAGGTCATTTGGCATAAATTTTTTCATATAAGGGCGTTTTTGGTCATTTCTACCACAACATAAAGATAAGTACTCATTTAATGCCATTTGACTTCTTTGAAACACTTATCCATTAAGCAATCCCATTAGGTGAATGACTAATTTACCCTTGGTGCACTTTTATGGACACTTAATCATATGGTTTTGTATGAAAAGACCATTATACCCTTGGTTACCGTTTATGCCATTTAACCTTATCAATCAACTTTATAACCATTCTACCCTCATTTCTCTTCAATGACATCATCCTTTACACTTTATAATGGCCACATCTCGAAATACATGTAAATTGACCATTTTACCCTTCCATTCAAAAAAAGAAAATTACTTGAAAAGGTAAATTTCATACCTTAGGCATCGGAATAATAACGTGGGGTTTACAATCATCCCCCCCTTAGAAGAATTTCGTCCTCGAAATTCAGTTGAAGAGGTCTGGATATCTTTCCTTCATATCTTGCTCAACCTCCCATGTCGCTTCTTCTACATTATGATTCCTCCACAATATTTTAACAAGCGGTACTTTCTTATTTCGAAGCTCTTTTATTCGTCTATCCAGAATCTGAACTGGACGTTCTTCATAAATTAGTTCATCTTTTAACTCCACTTCATTTGCTTGTAATATATGCGAAGGATCACTAACATACTTTCGCAAAAGGGAAACATGGAAAACATTATGGATCCGATCCATACTAGCTGGTAAGGCAAGTCTGTAAGCTACTTTGCCCACTTTCTAATACCTCATATGGACCGATATATCTAGGGGTGAGCTTCCCTTTTCTTCCAAACCTCATCACCCTTTTATAAGGAGAGATTTTCACAAACACCTTGTCTCCTATTTGGAATTCTATATCCTTTCTTTTTGGGTCGCATAGCTCTTATCGTCTGCCTTGGGCCTCGCTTCATTCTCTCTCGAATTAACTTTACATCTTCTATCATTTTTTGTGTCATTTCTGGACCAAGAGCTTGAGCTAATGCATTCTTTTCTCCTATTTCATCCCAATGCAATGGAGATCTACATTTCCTTCCATACAGGGCTTCATATGGTGCCATTTTAATGGTTGCTTGATAACTATTGTTATAAGCGAATTCAACTAGAGGGAGAATGTCACACCAATTCAACTTATGGTCAATACAACATGCCCGTAACATATCTTCCAATATTTGATTCGTTCTTTCTGTCTGAGGATGATAGGCTGTGCTGAAATTAAGCCTAGTACCCAATGCCTTCTGCATGCTACCTGCATCGACATAAATTTCACATCCCCGTCTGAAACAATACTATTAGGTACTCCATGTAATCTTACTATTTCTTTAACATATAATCGGCCTAGCGATCGAGGAGATCTTGTCAGAATCGGAATGAAATGAGCAGATTTAGTCAATCTATCTACAATCACCCAAATGGCATTATAACCCCTTTGCACTTTAGGAAGACCTAAAATGAAATCCATAGAAATATCTTCCCATTTCCACGAAGGAATACTAAGGGGTTGCAACAATCCAGATGGGCGTTGATGTTCTCGCTTTAACCCGTTGGCACACCAAGCATCCGCAACATACTCGCCACATCTTTCTTTAACCTTGGCCACCAATAGCTCTTCCTCAAATCTGATACATCTTTACACTCCCGGATGAGCAGTAAAGAGTACTATGTGCTTCCTCTAAAATCTTCTTTCTTAATTCAATATCCCGAGGAACATACACTCTATCTCTAAATTTCAAGATTCCATTCACCCATTTGAATTCGATTCTCTACCATCTTTCAACCGCTGCTCAATTCCTTTACTAAACCCATCATTCGCTTGTTTTTCTAATCTCCTCCAACAACTTAGACCGAACTTCAATTTTGGATAATTTCCCAAACTCCAACTCTATCCCCTCTTTCATTATCTCTTGTTTCAGTGTTTCGAAAAGTTAATTGAGCTAAAGAGACTTTCCCTCCGAGGGCATCGCAACTACATTAGCTTTCCCCGGCTGATACATAATATCACATTCATAGTCCTTCACCAACTCAAGCCATCTTCTCGCCTCATATTCAATTCTTTCTGGGTGAAAAAGTATTTTAGACTTTTGTGATCTGTGTAAATATTACATTTCACCCCAAAGAGATAATGTCTCCAAATCTTCAAAGCAAAAACGACAGTTGCTAATTCAAGATCATGAGTGGGATACCTCTTTTCATAGTCTTTCAATTGAGAGGCATAAGCAATCACCTTACCTTTTTGCATCAATACCGCCCCCAAACCATTATAAGAGGCATCGTGTAAATATCATAAGCTACTCCATCCTCTGAAGTGTTAAAATAGGAGCAGAGTTAATCTTCTTTTCAATTCTTGGAAACTCTTCTCACAGTTTCACCATCCGAACGGGGCTTCCTTTTTTGGTCGAGCGTGAGTGGAGAAGCTAACTTAGCAAAGCCTTCCACAAATTTCCTGTAATATCCTGCTAAACCAAGAAAACTTCTAACTTCTTTTACAGTCTTTGGTCTTGGCCATTCAATCACTGCTTCAATCTTACTAGGGTCCACTGAAATACCCTTTTGTGAAACAACATGTCCCAAGAATGTTACTTGATCCAACCAAAACTCACATTTGGAGAACTTAGCATATAACTTTTTTCTCCCTTAGTCTTTGTAGCACAAATCTCAAATGCTCTTCATGATCTTCCTTTGTTTTGGAATAGACCAGGATATCATCTATAAAAATTACTAGAAATTTATCCAAACAATCATGGAAAATCCTATTCATCAAATCCATGAATACCGCTGGTGCATTAGTCAATCCAAATGGCATCACTATAAATTCATAATGCCCATATCGTTCGAAATGCGCCTTGGGAATATCCTTGTCACCGACCCTCACTTGATGGTAGCCTGACCGAAGATCAATCTTGGAAAACACCGAAGCTCCCTTTAACTGATCAAACAAGTCATCAATTCTTGGTAATGGATACTTGTTTTTCACCGTCACCTTATTGAGCTCCCCGTAATCAATACACATTCTCATCGAACCATCTTTTTTCTTCACAAATAAAATAGGAGCTCCCCATGGAGAATGACTAGGTCGAATGAAACCTTTATCTAACAACCTCCCTAAGCCGGCTTTAACTCTTGTAACTCGCTGGAGCCATTCTATACGGGGCTTTAGATATTGGTGCCGCATCAGAGCTAATTCTATACAAAATTCCACTTCCCTTTCGGAGGAAGTCCTGCAAATCTTCGGAAAAACATCTTCGAATTCTCGTACTATGGGTACATCCCGAACACTAAGTCCTGGAAACTTTTCTTTATTCACCACATTAGCTATGTACCCGCACAACCCTTCCTTATCATCTTCATTGCCTTCACCGCACTTATCATCGTGTAGATGACCTTCCCCAAAGGTGAAACTTCTCCAACATCTAAGTTAAACCCTCCCGGCCTTCTTCTTCCGACAATCTATCAATACTCCATATTTGCTCAGAAGTCCATTCCCAAAATCATATCAAAATCAGGCATATCAAAAACAATCAAATCAACATTCAACTCATGCCCATCAATCACTATAGTTTCCCCATTAACAACTTATCAAGAAAATAATTCTCCCCATTAGGCATCTCGATTTTAACAAAGATGTTCCACTTTACAAGGCTCTAAACCTAGTCTTTTTATAATACCATATGAGATAAAAGAATGGGTAGCCCCTAATCAATCAAGACATATAAAGAGGTATAGTGGAATTGTAATCGACAAGAATCGCAGATGGATTGGCTTCACTTTCTTTCGAGCCACCGAGTAAACTCGGGCAACGAACCTCCAATAGTCTGAAGGAAGTAGCTTGAGTAACTTTACAGTCCTTTGCCATGTGTCCCGGTTGTTTACATTTGAAACACACATTGGTTCCTAATAGACAATTCCCTTTATGCTGCCTCCCACATTTTTGACAATGGGGAAGATTAGTCCTTCTCTGTTGTTTCTGGAGTCCTCTTATTCTTGCTACCCTTCTTTTGAAATCCTTGTTGAAACTTTCTTTTACCTTTGTCCTCTGAGGCCTGAGTGGAATTCCCCACTTCAATTTTCTTTCAACCGTTGTCTAGCCTGAACTAGAACTACCAATCACCAACTTGGGGTTCTCCATCCGCCTCTCCTTATTCACATAAATCTCCGCCCTCAATGCCCGTTCCAAGGCCTCACTATAAGTCTGAGGAGGTTGACCACCCGCTATAACAATCTGGGCAATTTTTGGGTGTAGTCCATTAATAAATCTCTAACCGGCACTGTTGAGTACTCACCATAGTAGGAGCAAAACGGGCTAAGGAGTTGAACATTGTAGCATACTCTCTAACAGTCATATTACCCTGCTTCAATTCCGTGAACTCTTGAGTCTTCACGGATAACATGTCTGCCGACCGATATTCTGCTTCAAATAGCCTTTTAAATTCATTCCAGGAAAGATTACTCGTCACATAGGTATGCTCCATTAGCTTCCACCATACCCGAGCATCTCCTCTCAACAAATAGGAAGCATAGCGGACTTTTTCCTGATCACTCATGGGAAACAAGGCCATTGCCCGTTCAACAGCTCTAGCCACCTCTCATACCGCCGGATCGTTTGAACCACCGAACTCGGAGGTTGGTGCTTTTGAGAAAGATTATAGATTGGTTCTACTTGTCCGAAGGTGTAGCACCCATCGGCATAATCGGGTCCAGCATCGGAGGTGGAACTGGTATTTGGAGCTGTGGCTGAACTACTGGAGCTGAGGGATTTGTGTTCACTTGGTTACTTATACCCTCCGGGATCACCCTCCTAAAGGCCTCAGTAATGGCTGTCTGAATCATCCTGTTGATTGCAGCCTCATCCAAAACAGAAGCATTTTGGGCAGACGTAGCTGGTCCACTATTAGGGGGCACACTGGTAGTCGGTGCTACTGGCTCACTAGTGCCTGCATCATTAATATTCTCCTCACCCCTCCTATTAACCTTTCGTGGACGCCGTAGCCTACTACCCTTTACTCACACAAATTTCAATCAATATTAGCTAATTCTATTCACTAAACAATTAAAGAAAATACTTACAGCAATCGGCTGGAGAGAGTATCTTGGGGACGCATGAGGAATGGTACTTCCATTACTTACAAACACCATTTTCATCATCAATTAAATAGAAAATAACTACAACAATTCAATCAAAACATCATTTCGAACACCCAAAATCGCGCTCTGATACCAAATGTAAAACCCCTCCCTAGCCGGGTATTTCCTAAGTATCCCTTGGCCATTGAGAACCTAGAAAACGCACGCCTAGGAAAGAAGTTTATTTTAAAATCCTATTTAAAGAATAAACTTGTAGTTTAAAAACATATATATAGGGATATATTTTGTTTGTTTAATTTTTTTTCTATAATAAGTTCATTGTATAATAAAAAATATAATTTCCTTTCTTGGAGTAAATTATGAAATCCATAGTAATACTTACTAGAACATATACACTTTTATAAAATTTACTAGCAATTTGATTTCCTTTATTAATATAACATATTTACTCCATTATAGAACATGGACATAATTACTACATTATGAGATATGAACATAATTACTACAGTAAATATTAGCAAAACCATTCAATAGTCATCATTAAAGCATCCCCTCATGCTCATAGCGTCCCTTGGAATCCTCTCCCAGCTTCATGCCTTAATCCGTACCTACAAAACATTTTAAAACATTTCAGGGGTGAGCGCTAATCGCTCAAGAAGGAATATGGCCATTTATAAACTATTAAGGTTCATTATACAAGTAAATTACTTAGGACTTTACCTACCTACAAAACATGACCTTCATTCTTTGACATAACAAGTTCATAAAACATATCATACATTTTGGACTTTTCTCATGAACATAAGTCATAACATAATCATACATAATATAATATAGAACATATATGACTTATGAAATATTCATGTACATGGCATGCTTATTTCTTTTGTCTTTATACTTGATGGTTTCATTAGTCTTTGTTATCCGATCGGATTCATTTAAACCATTACCTTGTTCTTGGTCGTCACCTCAAAGGACTCATGGTTTCCATAAGAATTCCATTCCTCTGATCTTGGTTTATACCTCAAGAGACTCATGGAATTCATTCTTTAACATTTCATAAATTTTTTCATAAGACAACTAAATAAGCTATATGCATTACCATTATGAATGCAAACATATGGACTAACATATTCCATGCTCAATCATACTATATTCTCCTACTAAACTTCTTAACTTAATTCATTCAATTTCTCATACAATACAAAGAATTTCAGTAGTAAGATTATTCAGGGGTTTATTAGAATTAGAAACAAATGGGAATTTCCATTAAGAAGGTGGATGCCATACAGTTCGTTACTTTCAAGCAATTTTTCCATTATCTTCTAATTCGAATTTATTTTTGGCTAAAACATAAAGTTTTAGGTCTGTTTCTTAACTTTTCAACACTTCAAGAATCAACTCAATCAGACTTCTATAACTTCAGTTATGACTGATTCAGTGAAGCATGTACAGTATAAGTCTTAAAACAGCCAAATCCGAATTCTATTCATTTTAACCATGTCACCTTCATTTGCACATTCATATTATTTGCCATACCATTCTAAGTATAAAAGGCCATAAAAACCTCCCTTTTACAGAACCAAAAAGTGCCAAAACATCGTCCAACTACAAATCTCTTAATTGGCATAATCATCCTCCACATGCACACATACACCAATCAACACACCCATTTAAACAATCCATAACCAAAACATAGCATCACACTCATATTAACATAAATAAATGTAAGTTTCATAAACCCTAGGTGTTATCAATTGTAATCATAAGGGAGATTTTTTTCCTTACCTTAGTATTCAAAGCACAAAGGTACTCCTCCTTGGCTCCAAAGTTTCACCTTTCTACCTTACACACACAACCACTTATGAATTTCTCTTTTAACCAAAAATTCAGAAAAACTAGGGTTTTGAAACTCACCTTTAACCCTGAAATTGAAGTTCTTTAAGGGTGGATTGTGATCTCCTTTGAAAATCAACTTGAAATCCTAAGAAAATTTGAGAATAAAAGCTTGGATTAGTGGTTTTTAGGGTGGATTTGAGAGATGAAGAAGAACATGATATATTTGGGGTCTCCAAGGCCTACTACTCTCTTTTTAAACCTTGTAAATATTCATTCCATTGATACTCTATTGTGATTGGTCAATAAAAGTTAGATATAAAGGTCATTTGGCATAAATTTTTCATATAAGGGCGTTTTGGTCATTTCTACCACAACATAAAGATAAGTACTCATTTAATGCCATTTGACTTCTTTGAAACACTTATCCATTAAGCAATCCCATTAGGTGAATGACTAATTTACCCTTGCTGCACTTTTATGGACACTTAATCATATGGTTTTGTATGAAAAGACCATTATACCCTTGGTTACCGTTTATGCCATTTAACCTTATCAATCAACTTTATAACCATTCTACCCTCATTTCTCTTCAATGACATCATCCTTTACACTTTATAACGGACACATCTCGAAATACATGTAAATTGACCATTTTACCCTTCCATTCAAAAAAGAAAATTACTTGAAAAGGTAAATTTCATACCTTAGGGCATCGGAATAATAACGTGGGGTTTACACGGAGAGTGTACACTGATCTGTAGCATCATATCAGTTCAACCAACCACCAAAAATACGCCAAACGGATTTTGCAATCAATCTAAACTTCTGATTTCAACAAAAATCCATAACCCAATATACCAAAATTGCAGATCACCAGTTCAACCAGCCACCAAAAATACACCAAATGGATTTTGCAATCAATCTAAACTTCTGATTTCAACAAAAATCCATAACCCAATATACCAAACTTGCAGATCATCAACAAATTAAATTAATCAATTAAATTGATTTCTTAAAACATGCTTTCAATGCAGATCATCAAGGCAACATGTTATCAATCAAACACATGTAATCAACCATACCTAAAACTGTAAAATCTGGTACCCTAGGCTCTGATACCACTGTTAGGAAATGATGAAGTCATGGCAGCAAAAAACAAAAATTATTTACAACATGGATCATATCTTAGAACTAAGATCAGGGCACAAATTTCCAGTTTATACATTATATTAGAATATGCAGAAAAAAAATCAATTTAGAGTTAAGAAATCATACGCACGTTTGGAGGCTCCTCCAACTTGTCTCTGAATAGGTTTCGCTACCGATCCAAGGATAGGATTGAACCAGCAGTAGTCCTGACGAAGATAACTCCAATGAACTAAAGAGGGATTTGCTAGATCCTATTTAGCCTTAAGAACCAAGAACAAAATCAATAATGTTTTTTATTCAACACAAAAGCAATCTAGCGTGGGAAGAGAGAAAAGGGGGCTGGAATTTTTTATCTTAATGAATGAAATGCTATATCATTTCTCAAAAATTATGCACTTATATAATGCATACAATGCCCTATTCCCTCATGGAATAGGCTTAGGCACCTACCCAAACAACCCCTATGTCCAAACAGCCCCATATAGATATTTGAATTATTATTAATATTATTTCAATTAAATTCAATTAATATATATATATTAACATTTAACAATAACAATAATTCATTTAAATATATGAGAACACATATTTGAATATAATCTCACTTATTTAATTTTTAATATCAAATTAAATAAAGGCTACGACCTCAGCAAATTTAATTGCACTGTGAGATTACCAAAATACCATTTTGCCTAAAAAGATGAAAACGCCCTTCTTATAAACTGGTTCTTAAATTATCTTCTATGTGTGTGACCCGTAAGCTCCTTATCATACCGGTATTGTGTAGTATCGCGATTAACACCAATCAATCGTCTCACTATAAACAGGCCAAGATTGGCCCTAGCAAAGCATCATGGCCACCCGATAGATTCAGATTTAGCGAAGCAACTACCTGTTAACGATATGGTTACCGTACAATCCAATCCTTTCATCATCTGTTATCTCAACGAGACCGAGGCACATAAATATTGTCAACCTCAGTCACTCTCGATATGTATGTTTTCAGTTACTGGACCAATGACCGGAATCTGGATAGAGCAATAACTCAATCCCACTGTGGCCATAGTTTTAGTGTCATTGCCATTTACTAAATTGTGCCGTCATAGTCTTCATACACTCCTTGATGCAGCCAATCACCAACGTATTGATAGCTTTAAATAGAACTGCATTGAGCTAGTTTCAAACTGCACCAATCGGTGCACAAGGCGCTCCGGTGATCTCAAGTCTAAGGATCACATGCACCACCATTCGTTAGAGGATTTGTTCCACATACACTGAGGTTACCATCCATATGGAATCCTCTGATGGGTCAGTTCAGTGAACTTGCCTACAACAAGCACCCATGTGTTGCACCAGGTTGTCACCAAACAACCTTGACAAGTGAGATCAGCCATTGCCTTTCGACAGGGTCGTTCAACACTATGATAGCCTTACCGTATTATATGTGCCCATTACTTCATAATAATACTAGGGCTACGAACGTTTCTAGAATGGCCACCATATAAGCTCATAGGGTTCTCACTATCAAGATTTGAAACACTTGATACCTTGGTCACGGTTCTACCATTCTAAGGACATATATCAATGCATACAATAATGATTTATGCGATATAGAATAAAATGTCTTTTTATTGATCAATGAACATTATTACAAAGAGTCAATTCTAACAATCTCCCACTTGCTCTACAACCAATCATTCATGTATTTAATACCAAATGATCTCAAATGCCTTTCATGATTCTATTGCGAGAGAGGCTTTGTCAATGGATTTGCGAGATTGTCGTCAGTATGCACTTTACTGATATGCAAATCTTTCCTCTTAACTATTTCTCTGATGAGATGGAATCGTTTGAAGTATGTGTTTGGACTTCTAATGAGACCATGGTTCCCTTGGCTTGAGTGATTGCTCCATTGTTGTCACAACAAATGTCTCTTGGATCAATAATCGTGGGAACCACACCAAGTTTAGTGACGAACTTCTTAATCTAGACTGCCTTATTGGCCGTATTTGATAATGCAATATACTCAGCCTCCATTGTAGAGTCCATACGTACTTTGCTTGGAGCTCTTCCAACTCACTGCACCCCTATTGAGACAAAATACAAACCCTGATTACGATCGATAATCATCTTTGTCCGTTTGGAAACTAGTATCACTATATCCTCTTATAGTGAGCTCATCTTCCCCTCCATAAACCAAGAACATATTGATGCATTGTAACTACAACATGCAATATAGCAAGTGCACTAATCGTAAAAGTAATAAAGTGATGAGTTAATATCGTTCCCACGAGGATTGATTACTAAGCATTGATTTTCCTATTTGTTTTCAAGTTGGAGAAACCGAAAGTGTTTGCATTTATGGGAGAATCTAAAGCTAAACTAAAAGCAAAATCTACTATGTAATTCAAGAACTAATTAATGAAAGCAATATTAAAGCAAGAGTAATATCAATTCAAGCAAATGGGTAGGGTTTTGACCTTTCTACAAATTATGCTACTTCTACACTCACATGCACGGATTGTAAATCGAATTCCCTAAGTTGTAAAACATACCTTCTCAGGCTATGAATTCCTACTTTTCCCTATTAAGCTTCCGCACCCAACAAATTGAAGATTAATAGATCTAAGTTCATTAAGCTAATGGAATCCTAGATTGATTTCATTGATTCTCAAACCTATCTCTAGCGTTCAATACAATAATGGTGATTGCCCAAGAAGCTCAACCCAATTCATTTCTCAATCTCATCATGTTCAACAAATAAAATCAATAAAAATCAGAATAATCACACAATCCATGCAATAGAATGTAAAAGCAACAATAATTTATTTATTAACCATAGAAATCCCAATTACATCAAAACCCTAACCCAAAGTGAGTTATTTCATAATGAAATTAACACAAATCATAAGAAAAACAGTAACTACAACAATCAAAATGTTGAAACAAAGAGAAAAGAGTAAAGATCTCCCTTAATTGATGAATCCACAAGGTTAAATCTCAAATCTTCTCTTTCTTTGTAAACCCCGCATTATTATTCTGATGCCCTAAGGTATGAAATTTAACCTTGTAATGCCCCACTTGAGGTACGTTGCTAATGTTTCTTACTTCGCTCTTAATTGAGTCGGTTTTTGTGAATAGTGGTTGGTTGGTCTTAGGATGTATTGAAATGTTGAGTTTTTTGCCTTGGATTTAGTTCAAAGTTAGAAGGCTTTTGATGTTACAGGGCTCGCCGGGGTGAAGGATACTCTTCGCTACGGCGAAGAGGTGTTGAAGTCACAAGGGGAAGCTTCTGGACAGTTTCACCACGGCAAAGGAAGATTTTTCGCCGCGGTGACGTGCCGGTTGAAAAGTTTATTAAGTTTTAGATATTTTTTTCCCTTGGGATACTATTTGACCATTTTACCCCTAATTAGCAGGAAAAGTGGGGAGTAAAATGTAAGGAAATTTCATGGAGAATATGTTAGTATAGGGGTGTGTTTGTAAGGAATCAAAGGATATGGATGGAATCTAAGAAAGAGCAAGGGCAAAATGGGAAGAATGAGTTGTTAAGAGATATTTAAGGGGGTTTAGTCTTTGAGAACTCTTAATTTTCCCATTCCACCGCCTCCTTCATTTTCCAAATTCTCTCAAATTCCTTCAATCTTCCAAGGATTTCCAAGAGCCTTTTTGAGTAACTTTTGGTGGGGTTTTAATCTAAAGCATCCTAAGGTAAGGATTCTTGCTTTAGATGAGAGTTTTATTATGTTTTGATTAGAGTCTCATGTTAGGGTTGTTGGTTAAGTTGTAGAGAAAAGGCAAGCTCCCAGAGGAAAGAAGAAGTGTTAAAGAAGCTATTTCCCCATAAGGTAAGTAAATTCAACCTAAGTTGAGATTTAAGAACTCTTTTGAGTAGAGTTATATATATATGTGTGTATTCATTAAATTATTGAATGAGATTAGTAGTTATGATTGAGTGATACACATAAGTTGAGTTATGAGAAGTGTTTTATTTGCTTGATGTTGGGTTGAGTTTGATAGAAATTGGAGGAAGTTTTGAGCAAGCTTATGGAAGTGTTTTTCTTTTGACAGGAAATTTAGAGTTTATGAGGGAGTTTTCTCCCGTTTGGTTGATCAAAGAAAGAGAAAAGTTAGAGTTAGAGTAGAGTTTTTATGCACATGAGTTGTATGATGAAATGCTCAAGAGAAGCATAAGTAAGAGTAGAAAGCCTTAATTGTTGCTACATGTCATAGTTGCTTTTCATAAATGCATTAATGAGTATGAGTCATTTATGTGCATTAACTATGCTTTATTTATGCACTAGAAAAAAGACTAAAGATAAAGAGAGAATGAGCACTATAGAGTAAAGGCTAGAGTATTGCTAAATAAGAGAATAAAGTAGGTTGTGCGATGGGGAACCTGTGTGTACAGGTAGAGTATTCCCGCATGTACGCCGCATAGAGAGAGCGGCAAGAGTATCAGAGAGAGAAGTGGTGTAGCCCGTAGAGTACATGCGGATGAGGGCTATACCCGAGTTTACCCGAGAGATTCTATGCACTCACATGGCCAAAGGTTCCGAATCCATGCATAACCAAGTCCGATCGGCTAGAATGAGTAGAAGTCATAGTGGGAGCGAGTCCCAGTCGTGCCTCGGTCAGATGGGGCCGTGACTTACTAGAAAGAGAGTTAGTATAAAAGAGTTATGAGAAAGAGAAAATAGATAGTTGTATAAGAGAAAGAGTCAATAGAAATGGTAGGGAAAGAATTAGAGAGAGAGTTACGGGGATATTTGAGTAAATGGGTTTACTTACTGAGCATTGTTTTGTGCTCATCCAGTTGTTTCCTATGTTTTTGCAGGTTCTAGATGAAAACACAGTCGGATGGACATCGACACACGAAGAGAAATGGCTACACTGTCCACCCTATTTTGATAGTTTTGCATATGATACAAATCTTGTATATATTTGTATAAAGAATACATATGTTTAATAAAAGAAAATTTTGGGCCCAACTTTTTATGTTATTTTTACATGTACTTTTAGTATGCATGTTTTTATGAGAAGGAGTCGTTACATACCTTTTCAAGTAATTTTCTTTTTTTGAATGGAAGGGTAAAATGGTCAATTTACATGTATTTCGAGATGTGGCCATTATAAAGTGTAAGGGGTGATGTCATTGAAGAGAAATGAGGCTAGAATGGTCATAAAGTTGATTGATATGGTTAAATGGCGTAAAGGTAACCAAGGGTATAATGGTCTTTTCATACAAATTCCATATGATTTAAGTATCCATAAAAGTGCACCCAGGGTAAATTAGTCATTTAACTAATGGGATTGCTTAATTTTTAAGTGTTTTAAAGAAGTCAAATGGCATTAAATGAGTGCTAATCATTATGTTGTGGTGGAAATGACCAAAACACCCTTATATGAAAAATTTATGCCAAATGACCCTTATATCTAACTTTTATTGACCAATCACATTAGGGTAACAATGGAATAAATATTTACATTGTTTTAAGAGAGAGTAGTCTGCCTTGTACACCCCAAATATATCATCTTCTTCTTCATCTCTAAAATCCACCATAAAAGCCACTAATCCAAGCATTTTATTCTCAAATTTTTATAGGATTTCAAGTTGATTTTCAAAGGCGATCACCATCCACACTTAAAGAACTTCAATTTCAGGGTTTAAGGTGAGTTTCAAAACCCTAGTTGTTCTGATCTTTTAGTTAAAAGGGAAATTCATAAGTGGTTATGTGCATAAGGTAGAAAGGGTGAACCTTTGGAGCTAAGGAGGAGTGTCTTTATGCTTTGAATACTAAGGTAAGGAAAAAAATCTCCCTTATGACTACAATTGATAACACCTAGGGTTTATGGAAATTACATTTATTTATGTTAATATGAGTGTGATGCTATGTTTTGGTTATGGATTGTTTAAATGGGTGTGTTGATTGGTGTATATGTGCATATGGAGGATGATTATGCCAATTAAGAGATTTATAGTTGGACGATGTTTTGGCACTATTTGGTTCTGTAAAAAGGGAGGTTTTTATGGCCTTTTATACTTATAATTACATGGCAAATGATATGAATGTGCAAATGAAGATGACATGGTTAAAGTGAATAGAATTCGGATTTGGCTTTTTGAGACTCATACTATACATGCTTCACTGAATCAGTCATACCTGAAGTTATAGAAGTCCGATTGAGTTGATTTTTGAAGTGTTAAAAATTTTAGAAATAGACCTAAAACTTTTATGTTTTAGTACAAAATCAATTCGAATTGGAAGATAAAGGAAAAATTGCTTGAAAAGTGACGAACTATATGGCATCCACCTTCTTAATGGAAATTCCCATTTGTTTCTAATTCTAATAAACCCCTGAATAATCTTACTACTGAAATTCCTTGTATTGTATGAGAAATTGAATGAATTAAGTTAAGAAGTTTAGTAGGAGAATATAGTATGATTGAGCATGGGAGATGTTAGTCCATATGTTTGCATTCATAATGGTAATGCATATAGCTTATTTAGTTGTCTTTTGAAAAATTTATGAAATGTTAAAGAATGAATTTCATGAGTCTCTTGAGGTATAAGCCAAGATAAGAGGAATGGAATTCTTATGGAAACCATGAGTCCTTTGAGGTGACGACCAAGAACAAGGTAATGGTTCAAATGAATCCAATCGGATAACAAAGACTAATGAAGTATAAAGACAAACGAAATAAGCATGCCATATACATGAATATTTCATAAGTCATATATGTTCTATGTTATATTATGTATGGTTATGTTGTGACTTATGTTTATGAGAAAAGTCCAAAGTGTATGATATGTTTTATGAACTTGTTATGTCAAAGAATGAAGGTCATGTTTTGTAGGTAGGTAAGGTCCTAAGTAATATACTTGTATAATGAACCTTAATAGTTTATAAATGGCCATATTCCTTATTGAGTGATTAGCGTTCAACCCACGAAATGTTTTAAAATGTTTTGCAGGTAAGGATTAAGGCATGAAGGTGGGAGAGGATTCCGAGGGACGCTATGATCATGAAAGGTGTTTTAATTATGACTATTGAATGGTTTTGCTAGTATTTAGTGTAGTAATTATGTTTATATCTCATAATTATGGAGTGTATATGTTTGTGTTAATAAAGGAAATCAAATTTCTAGTAAATTTTGTAAAAGTGTGTATGTTCTCGTAAGTACTACTATGGATTTCATAATGTACACCAAGAAAGGAAACTATATTTTTTGACTTGTACAATGAACTTATTATAATTTAGAAATTAAATTAAATTAAAAATATATATATTGTTAAACTATAGGTTTATTCTTTAAATAGGATTTTAAAATAAACTTCTTTCCTAGGCGTGCGTTTTCTAAGTTCTCAATGGCCAAGGGATACTTAGGAAATACTCGGCTAGGGAGGGGTTTTACATTTGGTATCAGAGCGCGATTTTGGGTGTTCGAAATGATGTTTTGATTGAATTGTTGTAGTTATTTTATATTTAATTGATGATGGGAAATGGTGTTTGTAAGTAATGGAAGTATCATTCCTCATGTGTCCCCAAGATACTCTCTCCAGCCGATTGTTGTAAGTATTTTCTTTACTTACTTAGTGAATAGAATTAGCTAATGTTGATTGAAATTTGTGTGAGTAAAGGGTATGGCTATGAGGCGTTCACGAAAGGTTAATAGGAGGGGCGAGGAGAATGTTAATGAAGCAAGCACTAGTGAGCTAGTAGCACGACTATTAATGCACTCCCTAATAGTGGACCAGCTACATCTACCCAAAATGCTTCTGTTTTGGATGAGGCTGCAATCAACATGATGATTCAGGCAGCCATTACTGAGGCCTTTAGGAAGGGTTATCTCGAAGAGTATAAGTAACCAAGTGAACACAAATCCCTCAACTCCAATAGTTCAACCTCAGCTCCAAATACCAGTTCCACCTCCAGTAACCAGACCAGTTATGCCGATGGGTGCTACACCTTCTGGACAAGTGGAACCAATCTATAATCTTTCTCAAAAGCACCAACCTCGGAGTTCGTGGTTCAAACGATCGCGATGAGAGGAGTGGCTAGGAAGCGTCGAGCGGGCAATGGCCTTGTTTCCCATGAGTGACCAGGAAAAAGTCCACTATGCTTCCTATTTGTTGAGAGGAGATGCCCGGGTATGGTGGAAGCTAATGGAGCATACCTATGTGACGAGTGCTCTTTCCTGGAATGAATTCAAAAGGCTATTTGAAGCAGAATACGGTTGACGGACATGTTATCCATGAAGACTCAAGAGTTCACGGAATTGAAGCAGGGTAATATGACTGTTAGAGAGTATGCTACAATGTTCAACTCCTTAGCCCGTTTTGCTCCTACTATGGTGAGTACTTAACAGTGCCGATTAGAGAGATTTGTTAATGGACTACACCCAAAAATTGCCCAGATTGTTATAGCAGGTGGTCAGCCTCCCCAGACTTATAGTGAGGCCTTGAAACGAGCATTAAGAGCAGAGATTTATGTGAATAAGGAGAGGCGGATGGAGAACCCCAAGTTGGTGATTGGTAGTTCTAATTCAGGCCAGACGCCAGAAAGTTGAAGTGGGGAATTCCACTCAAGCCTGGAGGACAAAGATAAAAGAAAGTTTCAGCAAGGATTTCAAAAGAAGGGTGGCAAGAATAAGAGGACTCCACAGCAACAGTAGAGAAGGAATAATCTTCCCCATTGTAAAAAATGTGGGAGGCAGCATAAAGGGAATTGTCTATTAGGGACCAATGTATGTTTCAAATGTAAACAACTGGGACACATGGCAAAAGACTGTAAAGTTACTCAGGCTACTTCCCTTCAGAGTGTTGGAGGTTCGACTACCAGAGTTTACTCAGTGGCTCAGAAAGAAGCCGAAGCCAATCCATCTGCGATTCTTAGTAGTTAATTCCACTCTACCTATTTATATGTATTGATTGATTCTAGGGCTACCCATTCTTTTATCTCATATGGTATTATAAAAAGATTAGGTTTAGAGCCTTGTAAAGTGGAACATGCTGTTAAAATAGAGATGCCTAATGGGGAGAATTATTTTGCTGATAAGTTGTTGATGGGGGAAACTATAGTGTTTGATGGGCATGAGTTGAATGTTGATTTGATTGTTTTTTGATATGCCTATTTTGATATGATTTTGGGAATGGACTTCCTGAGCAAATATGGAGTATTGATAGATTGTCAAGAAGAAGGCCAGGTTTAACTTAGATGTTGGAGACATTTTCACCTTTGGGGAAGGTCATCTACACAACCTGATGATAAGTGCAGTGAAGGCAATGAAGATGATACGGAAGGGTTGTACAGGGTACATAGCTAATGTGGTGAATAAAGAAAAGTTTCTAGACTTCAGTGTTCGGGATGTACCCATAGTATAAGAATTCGAAGATGTATTTCCAAAAGATTTGCTAAGACTTCCTCTAGAAAGGGAAGTGGAGTTTTATATAATTAGCTCCTGGTACGGCACCAATATCTAAAGCCCGGTATAGAATGGCTCAGCAGAGTTACAAGAGTTAAAGAAGCAGCTTCAAGAATTGTTAGATAAAGGTTTCATTCGACCTAGTCATTCTCCATGGGGAGCTCCTATTTTATTTGTCAAGAAAAAAGATGGTTCGATGAGAATGTGTATTGATTACAGGGAGCTCAATAAGGTGACGGTGAAAAACAAGTATCCATTGTCAAGAATTGATGACTTGTTTGATCAGTTAAAGGGAGCTTTGGTGTTTTCCAAGATTGATCTTCGGTCAGGCTACCATCAAGTGAGGGTCGCTAACAAGGATATTCCCAAGATTGCATTTCGAACCAGATATGAGCATTATGAATTTATAGTGATGCCATTTGGATTGACTAATGCACCAGCGATCTTCATGGATTTGATAAATAAGATTTTCCATGATTGTTTGGATAAATTTCTAGTAATTTTTATAGATGATATCCTGGTCTATTCCAAAACAAAGGAAGATCATGAAGAGCATTTGAGATTTGTGTTAGAAAGACTAAGGGAGAAAAAGTTATATGCTAAGTTCTCCAAATGTGAGTTTTGGTTGGATCAAGTAGCATTCTTGGGACATGTTGTTTCACAAAAGGTATTTCTGTGGACCCTAGTAAGATTGAAGCAATGATTGAATGGCCAAGACCAAAGACTGTAAAAGAAGTTAGAAGTTTTCTTCGTTTAGCAGGATATTACAGGAAATTTGTGGAAGGCTTTGCTAAATTAGCTTCTCCACTCACGGCTCGACAAAAAAAGAAGCCCTGTTTAGATGGACTGAAGCCTGTGAGAAGAGTTTCCAAGAATTGAAAAGAAGATAACTATTGCTCCTATTTTAACCCTTCCAGAGGATGGAGTAGATTATGATATTTATACTGATGCTTCTCATAATGGTTTGGGGGCGGTATTGATGCAAAAAGGCAAGGTGATTGCTTATGCCTCTCGTCAGCTGAAACACTATGAAAAGAGGTATCCCACTTATGATCTTGAATTAGCAGCTGTCGTTTTTGCTTTGAAGATTTGGAGACATTATCTCTTTGGGGTGAAATGTAATATCTACACATATCTCAAAAGTCTAAAATACTTTTTCACCCAGAAAGAATTGAATATGAGGCAGAAAAGATGGCTTGAGCTGGTGAAGGACTATGAATGTGATATTATGTATCAGCCAGGGAAAGCTAATGTAGTTGTAGATGCCCTCAGCAGGAAAGTCTCCTTAGCTCAACTAACTTTTCAGAAGCACCTACAACAAGAGATAATGAAGGAGGGGATAGAGTTGGAGATTGGGAAATTTTCCAAAATTGAAGTTCGGTCTAAGTTGTTGGAGGAAATTAGAGAAAAACAAGCGGATGATGGGTTTATTAAAGGAATTGAGCAGCAGTTGAAAGATGGCAGAGAATCAGAATTCAATTGGGTGAATGGAATCCTGAAATTTAGAGATAGAGTGTATGTTCCTCAGGATATTGAATTAAGAAAGAAGATTTTAGAGGAAGCACATAGTATTCTGTACACTGCTCATCTAGGGAGTGTAAAGATGTATCAGGATCTGAGCAAGAGCTATTGGTTGCCAAGGTTAAAGAAAGATGTAATTGAGTATGTTACCAGATGCTTGGTGTGCTAGCAGGTTAAAGTAGAACATCAACGCCCTTCAGGATTGTTGCAGCCCCTTAGTATTCCTTCTGGAAGTGGGAAGATATTTCTATGGATTTCATTTTAGGTCTTCCTAGAGTGCAAAAGGGTTATAATGCCATTTGGGTGATTGTAGATAGATTGACTAAATCTGCTCATTTCATTCCAATTACAGACAAGAACTCCTCTGATCAATTAGGCTGATTATATGTCAAAGAAATAGTAAGATTACATGGAGTACCTATTAGTATTGTCTCAGATAGGGATGTGAAATTTATGTTAGTATTTTGGAGTAGCATGCAAAAGGCATTGGGTACTAGGCTTAATTTCAGCACAACCTATCATCCTCAGACAGATGGACAGACAGAAAGAACGAATCAAATATTGGAGGATATGTTACGGGCATGTTGTATTGACCACAAGTTGAATTGGTGTGACATTCTCTCTCTAGTTGAATTCGCTTATAACAATAGTTATCAAGCAACCATTAAAATGGCACCATATGAAGCTTTGCATGGAAGGAAATGTAGATCTCTGTTAGATTGGGACAAAATAGGAGAAAAGAATGCATTAGCTGAAGCTCTTGGTCTAGAAATGACACAAAAAATGATAAAAGATGTAAAGTTAATCCGAGAGAGAATGAAGCAAGCCCAAGATAGATAGAAGAGCTATGCAGACCCGAAAAGAAAGGATATAGAGTTCCAAGTAGGAGACAAAGTGTTTGTGAAAATCTCTCCTTATAAGAGGGTGATGAGGTTTGGAAGAAAAGGGAAGCTTGCCCCTAGATATATTGGTCCATATGAGGTATTAGAGAAAGTGGGCAAAGTAGCTTATAGCCTTACCAGCTAGTATGGACCGGATCCATAATGTTTTCCATGTTTCCCTGTTGCGAAAGTATGTTAGTGATCCTTCGCATATATTACAAGCAAATGAAGTGGAGTTAAAAGATTAACTAATTTATGAAGAACGTCCAGTTCAGATTTTGGATAGAAGAATAAAAAGAGCTCGAAATAAGAAAGTACCGGTTGTTAAAATACTGTGGAAGGATTCATAATGTAGAAGAAGTGACATTGGAGGTTATGCAAATATGAAGGAAAGATATCCAGACCTCTTCAACTGAATTTCGAGGATGAAATTCTTATAAGGGGGGATGATTGTAAACCCCGCGTTATTATTCCGATGCCCTAAGGTATGAAATTTACCTTTTCAAGTAATTTTCTTTTTTTTGAATGGAAGGGTAAAATTGTCAATGTACATGTATTTCGAGATGTGGCCATTATAAAGTGTAAGGGGTGATGTCATTGAAGAGAAATTGAGGGTAGAATGGTCATAAAGTTGATTGATATGGTTAAATGGTGTAAACGGTAACCAAGGGTATAATGGTTTTTTCATACAAATCCATATGATTTAAGTATCCATAAAAGTGCACCAAGGGTAAATTAGTCATTTACCTAATGGGATTGCTTAATTGTTAAGTGTTTTAAAGAATTCAAATGGCATTAAATGAGTGCTCATCATTATGTTGTGGTGGAAATGACCAAAAGGCCCTTATATGAAAAATTTATGCCAAATGACCCTTATATCTAACTTTTATTGACCAATCACATTAGGGTAACAATGGAATAAATATTTACATGGTTTTAAGAGAGAGTAGTCGGCCTTGTACACCCCAAATATATCATCTTCTTCTTCATCTCTCAAATCCACCATAAAAGCCACTAATCGAAGCATTTTATTCTCAAATTTTCATAGGATTTCAAGTTGAATTTCAAAGGAGATCACCATCCACACTTAAAGAACTTCAATTTCAGGGTTTAAGGTGAGTTTCAAAACCCTAGTTGTTCTGATCTTTTAGTTAAAAGGGAAATTCATAAGTGGTTATGTGTATAAGGTAGAAAGGGTGAACATTTGGAGCTAAGGAGGAGTTGTCTTTGTGCTTTGAATACTAAGGTAAGGAAAAAAATCTCCCTTATGACTACAATTGATAACACCTAGGGTTTATGGAACTTACATTTATTTATGTTAATATGAGTGTGATGCTATGTTTTGGTTATGGATTGTTTAAATGGGTGTGTTGATTGGTGTATATGTGCATATGGAGGATGATTATGCCAATTAAGAGATTTGTAGTTGGACGATGTTTTGGCACTTTTTGGTTCTGTAAAAAGGGAGGTTTTTATGGCCTTTTATACTTATAATGACATCGCAAATGATATGAATGTGCAAATGAAGGTGACATGGTTAAAATGAATAGAATTCGGAATTTGGCTTTTTGAGACTTATACATACATGCTTCACTGAATCAGTCATAACTGAAGTTATAAAAGTCCGATTGAGTTGATTCCTGAAGTGTTAAAAATTTGAGAAACAGACCTAAAACTTTTATGTTTTAGAAAAAAAAATCAATTCGAATTGGAAGATAAGGGAAAAATTGCTTGAAAAGTGACGAACTATATGGCATCCACCTTCTTAATGGAAATTCCCATTTGTTTCTAATTCTAATAAACCCCTGAATAATCTTACTACTGAAATTCCTTGTATTGTATGAGAAATTGAATGAATTAAGTTAAGAAGTTTAGTAGGAGAATATAGTATGATTGAGCATGGGAGATGTTAGTCCATATGTTTGCATTCATAATGGTAATGCATATAGCTTATTTAGTTGTCTTATGAAAAATTTATGAAATGTTAAAGAATGAATTCCATGAGTCTCTTGTGGTATAAACCAAGATAGGAATGGAATTCTTATGGAAACCATGAGTCCTTTGAGGTGACGACCAAGAACAAGGTAATGGTTCAAATGAATCTGATCGGATAACAAAGACTAATGAAACCATCAAGTATAAAGACAAATGAAATAAGCATGCCATGTACTTGAATATTTCATAAGTCATATATGTTCTATGTTATATTATGTATGGTTATGTTGTGACTTATGTTTATGAGAAAAGCCCAAAGTGTATGATATGTTTTATGAACTTGTTATGTCAAAGAATGAAGGTCATGTTTTGTAGGTAGGTAAAGTCCTAAGTAATATACTTGTATAATGAACCTTAATAGTTTATAAATGGCCATATTCCTTATTGAAAGATTAGCGCTCACCCCACGAAATGTTTTAAAATGTTTTGCAAGGTAAGGATTAAGGCATGAAGGTGGGAGAGGATTCCGAGGGACTCTATGAGCATGAAGGGATGTTTTAATTATGACTATTGAATGGTTTTGCTAGTATTTAGTGTAGTAATTATGTTTATATCTCATAATGCAATAAATATGTCCATGTTATTATGGAGTATATATGTTTGTGTTAATAAAGGAAATCAAATTTCTAGTAAATTTTTTAAAAGTGTGTGTGTTCTCGTAAGTACTACTATGGATTTCATAATGTACACCAAGAAAGGAAACTATATTTTTGACTTGTACAATGAACATATTATAGTTTAGAAATTAAATTAAAATAAAAATATATATATTTTTAAACTACATGTTTATTCTTTAAATAGGATTTTAAAATAAACTTCTTCCCTAGGCGTGCGTTTTCTAGGTTCTCAATAGCCAAGGGATACTTAGGAAATACCCGGCTTGGGAGGGGTTTTACATTCTTTCTCTCTAAAATGTCAAAGCTACTCTAAACCTAGATGAACACCAGATGAACCCCTCTCAAAATGGCAAGGTTTCTCTTAAGTAGTCCACTTAAAAAGCTAAAAATTTTCCTAAAATAAAACTGTGCGTTTTGAAGAAAACTAAACATTGCAGACTTTGTCGCGGCAACGAATTACCGAGGGTTTATCACCGTGGCGGAAGAACCTTGCTGAACAATTCTAAAATTATAGAATTGCCCTCCACTTGCTTCCTTGCTTGAATCTTCGATCTTGATGCTTTCCAATGGGAACAAGCTTCATAGTGCTTCAAATCCACTTCAGAACTTCTCCGAATTCTGAAGATTTGCTCGCTTCTAGGTCCAGGAACTTGATTCTGCTCATTACTTCTCAAAGTGCATGTTTTGGCCTGAAACATAAAACATGTGAAATTAAGTTGCAATTCAGGCAAAACGACATAAGAAGTATCCAAAATCCGGACAAAAAGCCTAAATAAAACAGTATAATCCTCGGATTATCAAATACCCCCAAACTAAAGACATGCTCGTCCCCGAGCATCAGATACAAAACACAGTAAAAAGAAAAACACCAAACAAACAAAAACACAAAACAAAAAAGTTGAAAATGAAATGAGAAAACTTCAAATAAAAAATCACACACAAAGAACTGCCTAGAATTTATACAAGTCTCAAAAATTGTTGAAAAATTATTACTAGAAAATGCTCAACACTCCAAGAAGTTATAAGTTGCATTGACTATCTTTCTTATTGGACCCCTGTGTAGGTGATCCCCACTTCAGTCCACATCCCAACTTCCTGGATTATTTTATACAGAAATGCAAAGTTTATCAAATGGCAGTAGACTCCATAGCCTAAGTATCGAACTACTCTCCATTAATGAGGATTAGACATCACTAAGGATCAAAAGGTCTTTACAGGCTTGTAACATTAGGCTCGATTGGTGGGCTCCAAAGAAAAGGAAAAGACCGACAAAGCAAGAGAACTCGGTTTCCTTTAAGCAAACACTACGACTTACATCAACCTCCACTTTCTTTCTTAACCACCACTCAAGATGTCAACCATTTTATAACCCTCAAACATGTACACTTCTTATTATTTTTTTATTTTTTTTAAATGCAATTCTCAAATTCTCAAAAAATAATCTTATTGAGGTTAATTACCCCTTTATCCTTCTTGCCCTTCTCACGACCCCCAAACTAATCTTTTAGTTCATTAGCATTTCACAAAACTCTCCAAGCTCTTTGTGTTTGCATTAGTTTCAAATTTCTCTTAAGGGTTATGAAACATGTTTAGGGTGAAGGGTTTTATTGGTTGTACAAGAAAACAAATTAGGACAATGTAATAGCCGCTTTCTACTCAAATACTTATAAAACATATACACAAGAAAATACATATAAAATAGTATAAAAAGTTGGGCCCAAATTTTTCTTTCATTAAACATATACATTCTTTATGCAAAATTCGTATCATGTACAAAACTATCAAAAACAAGGTGGACAGTGTAGCCGCTTCCCCTCGCGTCCCGACGTCCATTTGACCGTGTCCTCACCTAGGTCCTGCAAAACATAGGAAACAACGGGGTGAACACTAAAACAATGCTCAGTAAGTAAATCCCCTACTCATCTAACCCCGTAACTCTCTAATTATTTCCTTACAATTCTCATTTACTCTTTCTCTTATACTTCTCTATGTTTTCTCTTTCTCATAACTCTTTTCTTCTAACTCTCTTTAGTAAGTCACAGCCTCATCTTACCGGAGGCACGGCCGGGTCTTGCTCCTGCTCTCTGTGACTTCTACTCATTCTAGCCAATCGGACTCGGTTATGCATGGATTCGGAACCCTTGACCATGTGAGTGTATAATCTCTCTCTCGGGTACTCTCGGGTATAGCCCTCATCCGAATGCACTCTCACGGGCTACACCACTTCTCTCTCATCCTCATGCCGCTCTCTCAATGCGGCGTACATGCGGGAATACTCTACCCATTACTCACGGGTTCCCCATCGCACAACCTATTCTATTCTCTTTTTTTCTCTCTTTTCTCTTATTGAAGCTCACACTCAAAGTTCTCTACTCTTTCTACTCTTTCTACTCTCTTTCTCTAATGCATATGGATGACTCATGAAATGCAATTATGCCATGTAGCAATAATTAAGGTTCTCTACTCTTACTCATGCCTTACTCAAGCATTTCATCATACAACTCATGTGCATATAAAACTTTACTTGATCTATAACTCTTCTCCCTTATTTAATCATCCCAAAATGGGAGAAACTCCCTCATACTCTCTAAGTTTCTGTCAAAGAAAGACACTCCCAAAGAATTTGGCTCAAAACTCTCTCCAACTTCAATCAAACTCAACTCAAGCTCAACTCAACATCATAAAATCTCAACTCTTCTCATAACTCAAGTATATACAACAATAAATAGAAATAACCATCCATCTCATCACAATTTCTCAATAAACATAAGATATACACATACATACATAAATCTCTACTCAAAAGAGTTCTTAAATCTCCACTTGGGTTGGATTTACTTACCTTGTGGGTAAATAACTTCTCAGCACTTTTCCTTCCCCTTGTTGTCTTGTCTTGTCTCTACAACTTTAAACAACAATAACAACATAAGACTTCAACAAATCATAAACAAATTCTCATCTAAAGCAAGAATCCTTACCTTAGGATGCTTTAGATGAAATCTCTACTAACAACTACCCAAAAGCTCCCTAAAATTCCTTAGAAATCTTGGAAGATTGAATAAAGGATGAGAAGAAAATAGACAGTGAGAATGGCGGTGGAAATGGGTGAAATGAGGGTTTACTACACTTAATCCCTTATTTAGCTCATATTATAACCACTCTTTCCCATTTTTCCCTTGTTCTTCCTTGAAAATTCCATCTTTGTCCTTTGATTCATTACAAACACACCCCCAACTCCAACACATTCTCTACTAAATTTCCTTACATTTTACTCCCCACTTTTCCTGCTAATTAGGGGTAGAATAGTCATTTTACCCCTATGGAGAATTCTCTAGAACTCTCAAGAAACTTTTTTGCCGTCCTATAGCCGCGGCAAAGAAAGCTCCGTTGCTCCGGCGAAAAATTACAGAACTGACATCGTAACACAGAGCTAACGTCTCGCGGCGAAGACTATTCTTCGCCCCGGCGATGACTGTAATACCAAGATTCCTCAAATCTCAACCAATTTCAAGGCAAACACCCAACCAACTCAACATACCATTTCAACCAAAGACCAACCAACCAAAAAATAACAACATACAAACTCAATTGAAGCTGGATCAATGAACATTTAAGTAATACAACAAATCTTAACTACGTACCTCAAGTGGGGCGTTACAGACAACGATGATTTCATAAGGCACAAATGGGTGACTAGGGATAAATTTTCATGGTCGGCTAGAAAGGCTTAAATGTTTCGAAAAACTGCTTAAATCACTTCCTTAATAATGTATATTCCTAGAATTTCACCTCAAGCACTTCTCAACTAAGTTCTAGACTCCACCAACATTATCAAGACTTCACCTAGCCATATAGAATGAATCTAAGCATGCCGAAATAATGAAAATGGTGGTTGAACCACCCAACAAACCTCAAGCTAATCAAGTCAACAAACCTAAACTTGAAGCAATGCTTAACGTTTCTCAACAATAAAATCCTAACAATCCTATTCTCATCATAGACTTACGCAATTCATCATTGGTGCAACAAAATAAAACATGAAAACACTAAACACAACTCAAAATTTTTTCGAAATTTTCCTACCCCCAAACTAAAAATGACATTGTCCCCAATGTCACATTATGCACAAATTAGGAATAGAAAAACAAAGTTGCAAAAGGTACGAGATAGTTCCTTGATTAATCCGTGAAGTTGGAGTTTCGTTCAACAGCATGCACACCCGTTCCTTGGCTTTCTCATCACCATAATCTGTAAAACAATTGAAATTCTGTGGTGTCCATTGTGTTAGAAAATTTCACTGACTACTATGAAAATATTACAACCTAATCTCGCCTTTACAACTGCTAGGAAGTTCAAACAAAAATTAACAATCTAAAACAAAAAGAAAATTAGGTTCAATGTACAAAATAAAAGGCTATGACAATTAAAACAAAAAATAAACTACAAAACAGGTGCTCAGGTTTCATCCTTCAGCCTCCTCCTCTCCTTTAGTGTCGTCATTTTCTGTTTTGGAGCCTATCCATTCCTCAAAATCCCAGTCTTCCCATTGGAAGCTCGTAGTATCAATGTCTAGCTTGGTACAGTAGCTATGTTGCATATTATACAACATCCGAGTCTATTCTGCCAGCCAACCTTGACATCGTTCCATTCGTTTCATCTTACCCAAAATCTTCTACAGCAACTTGCTCATCCTCGAGCAAAAAGGAATAAAAATTAAAACAAAAAAGAAATATAAATACCTAGATTGAATCACAATGCAAGTCTCAAAAATTGTTGGTACATTATTACAAAAAAAAAATGCTCAACACTCCAAGAAGTCATAAATTGAATTAACCATCTTTCTCTATTGGTCCCTTGAGTAGGTAATCCCCAATTCAGTCCACCTTCCAACTTCCCAAATTATTTTATGCAAAAATGTAAAGTTTATCAAATGGTGGTAGACTTCATGAGAATGCAAAATGTCATATTTACCCCCCCTTAATGTCTAGTGTTTTATACTTAGTTGTTGTCTAAATGTACTCATTATTATTCTATTTTGATTTAGGATGCAAATGGAGGCGTTAAATGCAAAATGGAACTAATTAGGTGAATTTAGACAGTTTTGATATCGCTTCGTAATCTAGGCATAACTCTCTCATTCGAGCTCCGATTGAGATGATTCAAAATGATGTGGAACCCTAAGAAAGAGATCTACAATTTTCATGTTTTGAGTTTGAGAGATACTTGCTGCATCAAGGTTGTAATCGGGATGGACATTGATGTACCTGCACTACTAACGTTCTGGAACATTCCGCCTTGTCATGCAATTCAAATAGGCAGTTTATTATTGGAAGCTTTGAAGACCTGTTGCATGCAAGTTATAGCTGGACACATCACTTTCCTATTTTATCTGAGGAATTTATTTTATTTTCAATTAATCAGAATCAGATTAGGATAACTGTTATTTTAGCATATTAGAATATTTTTAGGAGATTTAGTAGAATTCAAATACTTGAATTGGATATCTTTAAGAGGAAAGAGAGCTCAGATTGAAAAAAAAAAACACACACGCCTCTCTCTTCCTCTCTTCTGCAATTTTCCCTTTTGATTTTTGTGATGGCCATGAGCGGCTAATTTTTCATAACTTGGTCGAAGGAAACGGAGACCTTGGAATCAATAAAACTGTGAGATCTCTGTTTTTAGTGTTCAATTTATGCTTTGAGTATTGGATATCCTTCTATGCTTATTTTCATGATTGTTGCGTTTAATTACTAGGAGGCCTACTAGTTTATTATTTGTTGCAATCTACTGCTAAGTTAGATATCAAATCCGTAATTGTTTAATCCTTTTAACTTGTGAAGTAATTAAGGTTTAAGAGTTTGCTGCGTCAAGAATTATTAAGTCTTAAGAAAAACATTTGACTGAATTAAATACAACCGCTTGTGTTTGTGTTGTTCAGCTTCATTGATCTCTCTAGGTCTTAAGGCTACCACTAGATTAAATCTTTAGCGCTTGTCTAGGGTTGTTTAGTAGTAAGATTAATTAGATCTCTTGTTTCCTAATTAATTACAACTAAGGAGAGATAGGAAAATAGTTCCAACGGTGAATACTCAAAGTAAGAATTGATTTATTTTTGCATCAATGATCAGTTGTAAGATTTCGATGGTGGATGTTGACTTAGACCAAGTTTCGTTATTTTGATTGATTTCGGTAATTTAGGTTGAATTTCTTTTCCTGAAATTGTTTCTGTTTTTACCCAAATCCCCCCCATACTGGTTCACATAACATAAAACTCGGCTAGACACTCTTCGTGGGAACGATCCCTACTCACACTACTACGTGTATTTTTAGGGTTACACCAAGACTCCATAAGCCTAAGTATCGAATTACTCTCCACTAATGTGGACTAGACATCACTAAGGATCAAAAGGTCTTTGCAAGCTTGTAACGTTAGACTCGGGTAGTAGGCTCCAAGGAAAATGATAGGATAAACAAAGTAAGAGAACTCGGTTTTCCTCATGCAAACACTAAGAGCTACATCAATCTCCACTTTCTTTCTCATCCACCAATCAAAGTGTCAACCATTTTACAACCCTCAAACTTATTTATTTCTTATTTTTAATTTTGAATTGAACTAAAGAAATTTTTTTTTTTTTTTGCAATAACAAATATTTACAACACCAATGAGGTCTATTGCCCCCTCTTCCAACCCTTTTTGCAACCCCCAAACTTAAGATTTTGGCTATCGCTTATTCACACACCTCTCAAAGCTCTTTTGTGTCATATATTAGGTCCATAATTCTCCGAAAGGGTATGATAGAGTGTTTAGGGTATAAGGATTGGACAATTTTTGGTTGCAAGGAAAATAAGGCAATGATAATCTCATAAGGCTCAAATGGGTGACAAGGGAAAGATTCATTCATGGGTCAACTGGAAAGGCTCAAACGTTCCGAAAAATGCCTAAATCATTTCCTCAACAATATCTAATCCTAGAATTTCGCCTCAAGCACTTCTTAACTAGGTTCTAGAGTCCACCAACATTATCAAGACTTCACCTAACCACATAAAATGAATCTAAGCATGCCGAAAGAATGAAAATGGTGGTTGAACCACTCAACAAACCTCTAGAAAAATCAAGTCACCCAACCTAAACTTGAAGCAATGCTTAACATTTTCCAAAAACAATATCCCAACAATTCTAGTCTCATCATAGACTTATTGTTAGAGTAGATGCCCTAGAGCCTATCAATTATTATAGAATTGACTCTTTGTAATAATGTTCATTAATCAATAAAAGGAATTTTATTCTATATCGCGTAAATCATTATTATTGCAATATGTATTGATATATGTCCTTAGAATGGTAGAACCGTGATGAGGGTATCAAGTGTTTCAAATCATGATAGTGAGAACCCTATGAGCACATATGGTGGCCATTCTAGAAACGTCGTAGCCCCGAGATTATTCGATGTAAGGGCACGATAATACGGTAAGGCTATCATAGTGTTGAACGACCCTGTCGAAAGGCAGTGACTGATCTCACTTGTCAAGGTTGTTTGGTGACAACCTGGTGCAGTACATGGGTGCTTGCTGTAGGCGATTATACCGCAGCAAGTTCACTGGACTAACCCGCCAGAGGATTCCATATGGATGGTAACCCCAGTGTCTATGGAAAAAATCCTCTAATGAATAGTGGTGCATGTGATCCTTAGACTTGAGATCACCGGAGTGCCTTGTGCACCGATTGGTAGAGTTTGACACTAGCCTAACGCAGTTCTCTTTAGAGCTATCAATACGGTGGTGATTAGCTACATCAAAGAGTGTATCAAGACTATGGTGGATTGACAGAGGATTCATCACTCCCGGGTATAGGAGAAGTTATCTCACGGCGCAATTCAGTATATGGCAATGACACTAAAACTGTGGCCATAGTGGGATTGAGTTGTTGTCTATCCAGTTTATAATACGGGTCATTGGTCTAGAGACGGAATACATAATATCGAGAGTAACTGAAGGTTGACACTATTTCTATGCCTTCGTCTCGTCGAGATAACGTATGATGAAAGGATCGAATTGCACGGTAACCATATCGTTGATAGGTAGCTACTTTGTTGAATCCGAATCTATCGAGTGGCCATGATGCCTTGCTAGGGGCTAATCTTAGTCTGTGTATTAGTGAGATGATTAATTGGTGTTAATCACGATACTATACACTGCCGGTATGATGAGGAGCCTATGGGTCACACACAGAAGATAATTTAAGACTCAGGAAGAAAGAAGGGTGTTTTCGTCTTTTTAGGCAAAAGGGTGTTTTGGTAATTTCATAGTGCAATTAAATTTGCTGAGGTCGTAGCCTTTATTTAATTTGTTAGAAAAAATAAATAAGTGAAATTACGTTTAAATATGTGTTCGCATATATTTAATTAAATCATCGTTATTGTTAAATGTTAATATATATATATTACATATATTAATTGAGTTTAATTGAGATAATGATGAAATAAATAAAATATCAAATTGGGAGTGTTTGGTAACATGGGGTGTTTGGGTTAGAGCCCAAGCTTATTCCATATGGGAATAGGGCATTAAAGTTTTACTATAAAAGAAAATGTTTACTTGTAAAGTTAGAGAGTTTTTTATTAGAGAATTTTTCTCTTTGAAAGTAAAACACACAGCCCCCATTTTTCACTCCCACGGCAGAATTCATTCTTGCCCAAAATCAATTCATTTGATTTGTCTTCTTGATTCTTAAGGCTAAGGAGGATCTAGCAAATCCCTCCTTAGTTCTTTTTGAGATTATCTTCATGTGGACTACGTGGGTTTGATCCTACACTTGGATCGGTAGCAAAACATTCCGTTGACAAATTTGGAGGAGCCTCCAAACTTGCGTATGGTTTCTAAACACAGATTATTAATTTCTACAGATTCTTGCTTTAATATGAATTGTAAAATTATACCTTTGATCTTGGCTCATGTAAACGACCCTTGTATTATATTTTTCTTGTTTCTGCTGCGTATACGGGACCATTTACTAACAGTGGTATCAGAGCCTAGGGTACTAAATTTTACAATTTTTATGTGTATGGTTGATAACATGTATTTGATGATAATATGTTGCCATATTGAATCTGCGTAAAATATGTCTTACAAACATGTTTTAAGAAATCGATTAATCGATTAATTTTTAATTTGTTGATGATCTGATGGTTTGGTATAATGGTTGATGGATTTTTGTTGAGATCAATGTGTTTGATTGATTGCAAAATCCGTTTAGAGTGTTTTTGATTGCTGTATGAATGAGTCCAGCTACTGATCTGTATACTCGCCGCGGTGATATAACCCATCGCTGCAGTGAGTGTTGTTCACGCTGGCATTGGTGACAAAACCAATGCTTGCCGCAGCGATCGACAAGCTGCGGCGATCTAACCCATTGCCACAGCAATCGTCCTCTGGACAAGCGTTGCACGTGATGAACATACGTTGAGCGTGAACGTCAAGTAATCAATGCACACTGCGGTGATCTAACTCATCGCCGCAGCGAGCGCACTTCGAGTGTGTAGGGGCTAAAATGTAAAGTTTTAAAACTTTTGGACCAAACGCAGATCTACAAATTATCAGGGGGTAAATGTAATTAACCCACTAATTTAAAAAATTGATTGTTTTTGAAATGTATGCTTTGTACTTGTTTGTATATTGCATGGTGTCCGGTATATGAGCCTTAGACCTAAGGGTGAATGTTTTAAAATATTTTTGGGTATGTATGGTTGTATAATTTATTAAATAGGGCCTGCGCATCCTGCCTTTCTCCTATTCTTGATGTACATTCTCTTCTCATCTAATTCCCCTCGAATGTAAATTGAGGTTTCTAAATTTATTGATGTAAAGAATTTGTATAATTATTTATTGTAAATTTAGAATGATATTTTTGTAATGTACTTGAAGGCGGAGTAAAGGACGAGGCAACCATACTTGAAGACTCAAGATGTTTATTACAGGACCCCTAGGTGACCCACCGATTCCTCTAGGCTCGAGGAAATCGGTTTTAGTTAGGCCATGTACCGGCACGTTTCATGTTATGTTTAGAATGCATGCTAAGGTTGAATGTTGAATAACATGCCAAACAATGTCATTCTAACAAAGATAATAACCTGGTGAGAATTAAATGATAGACCCCTCAACTAAGGTATATTAAGTCACGTAAGCCTTCCATCACCATGGTTTTAATCAAACCACTGTTTGTTGAAACCTTGTTCGCCAAAGCAAAGGGTACACTTCTACTAGTGGGAGGTTAAAATGCATTGGAGTTTTCCTTAATGGTGATGGGTCAACTTAAAATGACAATTTTGCTTGTTCGCCAAAGCAAAAGGTTGATAAACGCATCATAGCCATAGTAGAGCAGTACACATATTATGTGTACGTGGTGACATCTAGTGTCCACTCTACATACTGAGAATCACACTTGAGGACAATGGTTGAAGCCATTGGATTGTGTGATTGGCTTGTTGGCTTTTTCACATTTGAGGTTGATAGTAGGAGCTATCAACTAGTGTGGATTAAGTTTGTTGGCCTACCTAATCAACTCATTTTGGCTTGTTCGCCAAAGCAAAGGTTTGAAATGGGCAGGATGGGATATCGGTCCACTAGGAAAGTCAACGACCTTTCCCGAGTTAATAGTGAGGGCTATTGGCTTAAGTAAAATAATGGGAGCATCATTTAATAAAAGACCGTATTAAACAATAATGAACATGGTAATAACCGTTACTTATTCTGCATTTGTAGATTCACTTAAAATTGAGCAAAATGATCCCAACATCGCTGCGACAAATCATCGAACTGGGAGAGAAATGGAAATGGTGAAGATTTCGTTGGCTAGTATAAAAGTATAAATAATATACTTTAGTCAAGCGATAGATTATACACCATTGAGCAAGCTCTATCACCAGAGCCTGTTGATAGTTCTATCCATGAGACTAGGTATGTATATGTGAAGCATACACATGATGCAAAAGCAGAAATGACTAGATACATTGTGCTTTCATCAATGGCACTATTACTACGACAACAGTGCCAGAAAATGGATTTATCTTCTAATCTTCATTTTCTTTGAAGAAATGAGAAGCATATGGTGTCTCGTCGTTATTCAGATGTAGGATGGAAGAGGGTACCAAAATTGGCGATCATATACTCAAGTGGATCGAGTATATGAACAAGCTTGAGATTTTGGGATGTGGACTTAATGAAGGTTTAGCGATAAACCTAATATTATAGTCTTTGCCAGATTCTTATTCTCAATTTGTCTATGACTTTATTGAGAAAGATAAGAAAAATACCCTTTCTGAGCTTTTGGATTTGTTGAAGGCTACTAAGTCAGGCATGAAAATATCAGAAACATTGTCGTTGGTTGAAGCCAGCTCAAGTAAGGAAAGGACTCAGAAGTCATTTGGAAAGAACGATTGCAGAAAGGAAAGGCGTTTGTCCTCACTGTGGGAATCCCAGCCACTAGAGGAAACATTCCAAGGCCTTCATAGCAAAAAGGGAAGAAGAATGTTACTTCTTCATCAGGTACGTTCTTGAGATTAACTTCTCTTGTAAACATCTAGTTGACACAAGATGTGGTTCTCACATTTGATTGATGTGCAGGAACTATGGTAGAGTAGATTGCTCACCAAGGGAGAGGTGGACCTACCAGTTGGAAATGAAGCACGTGCTGCTACATTTGCTGTAAGATCTTATCATCTGATTTAGCCGATTGGCTCGTTTCTTAGAACTTGTGGATTATTATGATTCTTTCTTCAGTTTCTAGAAATTATATTTCTGTGTCCACTTAGGGACAAATGAGAATATTAGTTTGGTAATGGACTATTGTCCTTAAGTCTAAATAATATTCTTTATGGAAATGTTTCATAATAATATGTTCTTTAAGAAAGACAATAAAGGATAATCTCAAAATGATAATTATGCCAACTATGGCAAGTTGAGCTAAACGAACTTGAAGGAAATGTGGGATAGTATCACAACTCACCTCTCCGTATACACCCCTAAACAATGGAGTGTCAAAAAGGAGGAATAGGACATTACTTGACATGGTTAGGTCCATGATGAGTTTTAGTGATTTACCTGCATCATTTTGGGGTTATGCCCTAGAGACTACAACTCACGTTTTGAACTGTGTGCCGTCAAAGTCTGTAGATAAGACTCCATATGAGCTATGGAGTGGGCGAAAGCCCAACTTGTCTTATTTAAGGATTTGGGGTGCGAAGCTTATGTTAAGAAATTGACTTCGAATAAGCTGGACCCAAAATCCTGCAAATGTATATTTGTGGGGTATCCAAAGGATACTACTTTTACCACCCAGAAGAGCACAAATTTTTTTGTTGCTCGTTCTGGTGTCTTCCTAGAAAAGGAATATTTTCTAAGAAGTACTAGTGGGAGAAAAGTAGAACTTGATGAAGTTCTAGAACCACAAGATATACTAGACGAAGGACAAGATGATGTGCCACTGAAGGTGGTTGAGCATCATGAGGAGGTTACTCCATAACTTGTGGATCAAAGTGAACCACCCAGAGCCTACGAAGATGCTATATTGGATCCAGATTCCATTAAATGGCTTGAAGCCATGAAATCTGAAATGGACTTCATGTACCAGAACCAAGTGTGGTCTCTGGTGGAACCACCTGAAGGGGTAAAACCCATAAGGTGTAAATGGGTCTTCAAGAAGAAGACTGACATGCATGGCAACATGCATACTTATAAAGCACGACTGGTTGCCAAAGGTTTCAAACAAATTCATGGCATTGACTATGAAGAAACATTTTCGCCGGTTGCCATGATTAAATCCATCCGGATGACGCTTGCAATTGCTGCATATCATGACTATGAGATTTGGCAAATGGATGTCAAAACTGCTTTCCTGAACGGAAACCTTGTGGAGGATGTGTATATGACACAACCTGATGGTTTCGTTCTTGATAGTCAAACTAATAAGGTATGCAAGTTGCAGAGATCCATTTATGGACTCAAGCAAGCTTCAAGAGCTGGAACATTCGTTTTGATGAAGCCGTAAAAGAATTCGATTTTATCAAGAACGAAGATGAATCCTATGTTTACAAAAAGGTGAGTGGGAGCGCAATAGTATTCCTAGTGTTGTATGTTGATGATATACTTCTGATCGGGAATTATATACCGAACTTGTAGTCGGTAAAGACTTGGTTATCCAAGTGCTTCTCCATGAAGGACTTAGGGGAAGCAGCCTACATCCTTGGAATAAAGATCTATCGTGATAGATCGTGTAGGTTGCTCAAACTAAGTCAGAGTACATAGACAAGGTACTGAACATATTCAATATAGAAAAATCCAAGAAGGGATTTCTTTTGATGGCATATGGTGTTTATCTCTATAAAGATATGTGTCCTTAACCACACAATGAGAGAGATAGAATGAAGAGGATCCCACATGTTTTAGCAAGTGGATCCATCTTGTATGCTCAGATTGATATCTAATGTGCATTCAACACTTGTAGTGGATATCAATCAGGCTCAAGTGAGCAATATGTTATGTACTTAGATTGATATCTTATGTGCATTCCGCACTAGTAGAAGATATCAACTAAATCCAAGTGAATGACAATGGATGAGTGTCAATGGACATTCTTAAGTACTTGAAAAAGGCTTAAGAATATATATTCTTGGATTGTGGAGGAAAGATGAGCTCCTACAGTGACATTGTAAGAGAATACAATGATGCTATTTCCAAAAAGGAAAATGATGATTATAGTTCGAAATTTGGGATTACACAGGTTTGTCTCAATGTAACTGTAGTGAGTTGGAAGAGCTAGAATCAGTGCATTGCGACGAATTCTACAATTGATGCTAAGTGTATCGCATTTTTAAATGCTGCCATGTAGACAGTTTGGATCAAGAAGTTCATTATTGAACTTGACGTAATTCCAAGCATTGCTTATCCAATATGGTTGTACTATGATAACAATGGAGCCATTGTTGTGGCTAAGGAATCATGGTCTCACCAGTAATCTAAACACTTAGTTGATTCAATATGATCTGAAGGATCAACAAGAAAGGAACGTGCAGACTTACAGAATGCCTACTAACCCACTATTAAAGTTTCTGTTGTAGCAAAAGCATGATGGGCACTTAGGTCATTCAATGTTGAGGGCATGAATGACTGGCTATAGTGCAGGCACTTGGTTCATTCAATGTTGAGTGCATGAATGATTGGCTATAGTGCAAGTGGGAGATTGTTAGAGTAGATGCCCTAGAGCCAATCAATTATTGTAGAATTGACTCTTTGTAATAATGTTCATTAATCAATAAAAGGCATTTTATTCTATATCGCGTAAATCATTATTATTGCAATACGTATTAATATATGTCCTTAAAATGGTAGAACCGTGATGAGGGTATCAAGTGTTTCAAATCTTGATAGTGAGAACCCTATGAGCACATATGGTGGCCATTCTAGAAACGTCGTGTGCGATATTATTGCAAGTAAGGGCACGATAATACGGTAAGGCTATCATAGTGTTGAATGACCTTGTCGAAAGGTAGTGACCGATCCCACTTGTCAAGGTTGTTTGGTGACAACCTAGTGTAGCACATGGGTGTTTGCTGTAGGCGATTATACTGCAGCAAGTTCACTGGACTGACCCACCAAAGGATTCCATATGGATGGTAACCCCAGTGTCTATGCAACAAATCCATCTAACGAATGGTGGTGCATGTGATCCTTAGACTTAAGATCACTAGAGCGCCTTGTGCACCGATTGGTACAGTTTGACACTAGCCTAATGCAGTTCTCTTTAAAGTTGTCAATGCTGTGGTGATTGGCTGCATCAAGGAGTGTATTCAAGACTATGGTGGATTGACAGAGGATTCATCACTCCCGGGTATAAGAGAAGTTATCTCACGGCGCAATTCAGTATATGGCAATGACACTAAAAGCGTGGGCCACAGGTGGGATTGAGTTGTTGCTCTATCCAGTTTATAATATGGGTCATTGGTCTAGAGACGGAATACATAATATCGAGAGTAACTGAAGGTTGACACTATTTCTATGCCTTCGTCTCGTCGAGATAACGTATGATGAAAGGATCGAATTGCATGGTAACCATATCATTGATAGGTAGCTACTTTGCTGAATCCGAATCTATCGGGTGGCCATGATGCCTTGCTAGGGGCCAATCTTAGTCTGTGTATTAGTAAGACGATTAATTGGTGCTAATCGCTATACTATACACTGCCGGTATGATGAGGAGCCTATTGGGTCACACACATAGAAGATAATTTAAGACTCATGAAGAAAGAAGGGCGTTTTCGTCTTTTTAGGTGAAAGGGTATTTTGGTAATTTCACAGTGCAATTAAATTTGCTGAGGTCGTAGCCTTTATTTAATTTGTTAGAAAAAATAAACAAGTGAAATTACGTTTAAATATGTGTTCGCATATATTTAATTAAATCATCGTTATTGTTAAATGTTAATATATATATTACATATATTAATTGAGTTTAATTGAGATAATGATGAAATAAATAAAATATCAAATTGGGAGTGTTTGGTAACATGGGGTGTTTGGGTTGGAGCCCAAGCTTATTCCATATGGGAATAGGGTATTAAAGTTTTACTATAAAAGAAAATGTTTACTTGTAAAGTTAGAGAGTTTTTTATTAGAGAATTTTTCTCTTTGAAAGCAAAACACACAGCCCCCATTTTTCACTCCCACGGCAAAATTCATTCTTGCCCAAAATCAATTCATTTGATTTGTCTTCTTGATTCTTAAGGCTAAGGAGGATCTAGCAAATCCCTCCTTAGTTCTTTTTGAGATTGTCTTCGTGTGGACTACGTGGGTTCGATCCTACACTTGGATTGGTAGCAAAACATTCTTTGACAAATTTGGAGGAGCCTCCAAACTTGCGTATGGTTTCTAAACACAGATTGTTAATTTATGCAGATTCTTGCTTTAATATGAATTGTAACATTATACCCTTGATCTTGGCTCATGCAAACGACCCTTGTATTATATTTTTTTGTTTCCGCTGCGTATATGTGACCGTTTACTAACACTTATGCAATTCATCTAGGCAACAACAACACAACACACACAAAACAAATAACAATCAAAGAACTTAAAACAAAAAGAAACACACTACAAGAAAACTGACATTTTGCAACCAATTTTTTAACAACTAACCAGAATTAGTTGCAGAAATGCTACATTTAGCAACAAAATTGACATTAGTCGAGCAAAGAGGATTAAAATTTTGGGCCCACATGTTCCAACATTTGGCATCTAAAGTTAATTTTTTGCGACTGTTTTTGCAGTCATAGAACCGGTTGCTTTAGTGACTAATAAATTTAGTTGCAATTTTTTCCGGTTGGAATTTTCCCTCCAAAATTTGATAATTTACATCTAAAATATTATATTTTGCATCTACATTTTTGGTTACAAAAAACAATTTTTTGCAACTACCCCTTAGTAGCTAAATTAGTTGCGAATAATTAGGGATTTATTAGTAACTATTATGATTAGTTATAGAAAAATGAGATTACCAAAATATCTCTTATTTGGACAGTAATTACAAGGGCCCCAAAGTATATACAGCAACTAAATTTGATTTAGTTTCCAATTTAAGTAAAAAAATTCATATTCCCCCCAAATTATTTGTTCCCGCAAGACCTAAATTATAGGCAACTAACACTAATTCTTTACTAACTAAATTTTTAGTTACAAATTGACTTATTTGCAAAATAGAATTATATTTAAAAAATAAACAACTAATTAGAACCCTTACTTTTTTAAGTTATTTACATAATACCCTAACCTATATAAAGCAAGCATTTTTGTCAATTTCATATCTCTTCTCCACGCATCTTTGCCCTAGCTTTTTCCCCAAATTTCCCAAACACACAACCCAAATTTCATATCTTTTCCCCACAAATCTTCATCTCTTTTGACTCGTCTTCATCTTAATCGCTAGCTGTTGCCCGAATTTCCGAAATGCAGAACCTGACTTCATCTCTTCTCCATGCATCTTTATCTTTCAATTGATCTTCTTGCTTCCTTCATTCATCCAATACGAGGCAGTCCCTAACCTCCCGTAAGTACAATTTTTGATTCTTTAGTTCTCTCACATTCAGCACATTGAATCTGATTTCAAATTTTTAGAAGCTGATGTATTTTTGTTTATTGACATTGCATTGATTTTCGTTTATTATACGTGTCCTTTCTTTGTTCACTTAGAGTTGTTAGTGTGTTTGATAAGAAGATTGAAGTCTTGTGGTGTGATGATAGAAGTTGAAGTATTGGTGTGTTTAATTGCTACTACAATATTGGTATTTTTGATAAGAAGTTGAAGGATTGAATTACGGAGATTGAAGTTCTGTGGTATGTTTGATAGAAGTTAAAGTATTGGTGAACCTGATGTGTATTTCTACTGTAGTGTTGGTGTTTTTTTTATAAGAAGTTGAAGGTATTTTTTTTTTTTAATATGTGGTTGAAGTATTACTAAGGTGATATTAGTATGTTTGATAGAAATTGAAGTACTAGTCATTTTTGATGATGGAAGTGTTGGTATCTTTCTTTCGCTAATTTTGAAGTCAATTTTGATTTTGCTTGAGGGACGACGTTAAGGACATTAGCAAGCTACACTCAAAATTAAATCCAAAAGAGGACTAACGTTGCTATTAGTAAAAAGGGAATTGATGTTAAAAAAATGAAGCCTTTGTTTTTATACTCTATTAATTGGCAAACTTTGGTTAAAAAGAAGTTATCCCGCTAGTTTAGGGTTCTACCGCTTTTAGTTGTTCTAACTTCAGAAGGAAGAAATCAGTTGTAAGTAAAAATAGTGCTGAAGATGCAGTATAGATATGTGCAGACAATATTAAGGAAATTTATAAGGACCCTATAACGCCCCACATGAGGTACGTTGTTATTGTTTCCTCTTTTGCCCTTAATTGAGTTGTTTTTGGTATTATTGTTTGATTGATTGTTATGTTGTGTGTTTGCCCTGAAATTGGTTGAAAATAGAAGAATTTTAGTGTACCACGCTTCGCCGAGGCGAAGAAGAATCTTCGCCGCGGCGAAGATGTGTTGAAACCAAGGGAAACTCTCGACAGGCCCCGCGCGGCGAGAGGTTTCTTTTCGCCGCGGCGCACAGGCCGAATAAAATGTTGGTTAAGTTTTAGATATTTTCTTCCCTAAGGGCAATTTGACCATTCTACCCCTAATTAGCAGGAAAAGTGGGAAGTTAATTGTAAGGATTTTTCATGGAGAATATGTTGATATGGGGGTGAGTTTGTGATGAATCAAAGGATATAGATGGAATTCCCAAAGAAGAGTAAGGGCAAAATGGGAATGCTTTGGTATAAATTTCATTAAAAGGAATTAAGAGTTAGCAAACCCTCATTCTTCTTCTCCGTAAACGCAACTCTTCATTCTTCTCCTCTCAACTTCTCTTTTCTTTTGGTCAAGGAATTTCAAGGGGTTTTTGAAGTGATTTGGGGTAGAAAAGCAACCTAAGGCTTCCTAAGGTAAGGATTCCTTTTTAAGTTGTGTGATTTGTGAGTTTTGGTTTATATTGAAGTTTGAGAGTTTTTATTCTTTTGGTTAAGAGTAGAGAAAAAAGTCAAGCAAACCAAGTGAAAGGAAGATTTGGTGAAGTCTCTCTATAACAAGGTAAGTAAAACCCAACCCAAGTTGAGATTTATGAATTTTCTTGATTAGGGTTTTGATAGAAATGATGTATGTATGTGATATACATGTGATATGCCATGTATGGAGGTTTAAATAGAGATTTCTATGCTTTGTGAATGTTTATACCTTGCAAATATGAGAAATGAGTTGTTGGGTTGGAAAGGTAGTTTGAGATGAAATTGAAGGGGTGTTATGGATCCCTTTTTAGAAGTGTTTTGTTTGACAGGTTTTATGGCTTTGTGAAGGGGTTTTTCCCCATTTTGGATGGTTAGAAAAAGTGTTAGAATCATTGCTATAATAGAGTTTTATAGTGCACATGAGTTGTTTGATGAAATGCTTAATAGAAGTTTGAGTGTGAGTAGTGAACCTTAGTTCTTGCAACATTGCATGTTGGCATTTCACAAGTGCATTAGTGGAGAGGAACCATCCATATGCATTATTATATGCATTGAAAAGTGACCTAAAAAAGAGTAGGAAACTTTGTGTATACAATTACTCTATGAGTAGAGAGCTTGGTGAATACAACTACTCTAAGGGTAGAGAGAAATGAAAAATGCTACAATAGAGTGAATTAAAAGAGTAGTATAGTTGGGATGATGCTTTGTGATCATCACCCGACCAGGTTGATGCTTTGTGATCACCACCCGAATAGCCTTTAGAGATGGGTCAATGCTTTGTGATCGTCACCCGATGAGTAGTAGAAATGGGTAGATGCTTTGTGACCACTACCCGGTTAGTAATAGATAAGTAGGTTGATGCTTTGTGATCATCATCCGACATTTAGTAGAAGTGGGTTGATGCTTTGTGACCATCACCCGATAGTGACTCGAGACGGGTAAATGCTTGGTGATCGTTACCCAAAATTTATGAGGAACGGGTAGGTGCTAGGTGATCTCCACCCGATAGTTAGGAAAACCGAGTTGGTGCTTTGTGATCCTCACTCGGTAGTCACTAAGAACGTGTTGGTACTGTGTGAATTCCACCCGATAGCCATAGAGAGTGAGATGGTCTTTGTGTGAACGCTTATCCGGCCGTATCTCCGTAAGATGAGGCCATGATGTTATTAGAAACAGAAATAGAATCGAAAATAGAATCAGAAATAGTATAAGGAAAGAATTAAGAGTTATACATACGGGGACAGACTGATAGAGGGTTTTACTTACTGAGCATTATTTTGTGCTCACCCCGTTATTTTCCTTTGTGGATGCAGGATCTAGGTGATGATGCAGTCGGAGGGGCGTCGGCAAGCGAAGAGGAATAGCTACACTGTTTCCCCGTTTTGTCTTTTTAAAACAAATTTTTGTAAACGTACTCTGTGTATAAAAGACATATGCTTTATAATGAAAAGAAATTTTTGGGGCCCAATTTTATATTGTTATTATGCATGCATTGTACTAGTTTTCAGGAGTTGTTACAGACCCATCAGTTAGCGACAATGTGATGCAGAGGCCACCAGTTGCATGTTATCATGTTTCCCAATAATAAATCCTTTTCACTGTTGAGTATTATCACTCTCCAACATTTTTAAGTAAAATGTTTCCCACTATGATATCTGGTAAATGATTGAACACTTGTGTGTGTGAATTAGTAATTTGTTATCATTTTTAGTGTATTTTGATATTATTAGATGTTGTTCAGTATTTATATGTTTTTAATATTGTTAAGAAGAAGAAATGGAATTGTGGAAGCCACATGTGAACTAATATGTATAAAACAAAATGAAAATAGAGAGTATGCTATGCAAAACATGAAGAAAAATAGCTCCTTGAAACATGGAATTAGAAACTTGAAATTGTTGCAGCCCTTTAACCTAGTGTGTTGGTTTCTAATGAACAATTTGTATTTGTAAGAATGGTGGTTGCTGAATTCTTATTGCTGTCAAAAATCAATATTATGTCTTGGGATTTACTTTTCTTATGATTTTCAAGGTTTGTACATCTTAAAAAATTCATAAGCAGGTTTCTTTATGTTATTTGGCTAGTCAATCTGTATTATTTTTCATCATTCTGTGCCGCTTCCATACTCTACAATTTCTTTTCATTATCTACATGATGCTTGGACCACCTCAGGTTTTCCAATTGTGTGATTGGTCAGATTGTTACAATTTTCAGGAGCTGATTCTTCATAGGCGAGTTAAGGATTTTAAGAAAAAATAAATACCTAATAAAGACAAGAAGAGGGAGGAGGGTATTAATAACCATGAGAGGCTCATAAAAAAATGATATGAAACTCACTACTTGAATGCAGAACCCACTGGGTTTTATTGAAAAATTTGGTAATCTGCCCATGTAAACAACCTCTTAGTCCCACTATGATCCAGGTTTCGATTTTAAGATAAACTTATTAGCCTAAAAATAGTGTTACATATACAAACTGATATAACATTTCTTATGACAATTTAAGTAAAAGATGTAGTTTAGAGGATGTCTTGCTAAAGTTGGTTGACTGATTTTTACTTACAACAAAAGCAGCATTAGAAGTTTAGAGATTCACACCTAGACATATGGTTTACTAAACCATGGGATGATGAAAGAATTAACCGTATTTCATTCACATAATAATCCAATTTTACCTTGAATTGTATAAAAAAAAGAGTAGTGATATTATAATTATCAATATGGATCAGTGCAAAGTACATATCCTCTGAATTATAGACTAATCTTCCTTATCTTTTAGTCCTGTTGCTTGTTTTCAGGCTGCCTTTGACTTTAATTTTAGCAATTGCTTGCTGATTCATTTAATTTAGAGTGTGGTATTTCTTTTCATATAAGGAAAATGACATATTCTTAATAAATTATAAAATTATAACCTAATTATTTTGTTTTAAAAGGTATTTGAGGATCTTAAAGTTGACTTCAAGACCGAGGCTAAGAAGAGTGCGGGCACCACTGCTACTACAACAAAAAAAAAAAAAAAAAAGGTATAAGTTACATAAATTGATATTTAATTAATTTATTGATCATTTATACTCATTTACATTATCACTAGTACTATATTCTTTGTATGAATGAATGTGGTTTGATTGGGTTGAGTATTGTCTTTGTGATATAACATATTTATGATGCTGAATTTATGTTTTGTTTACGAACCTAGAAGGTCACAATGGATAGAAGATGGATTTGGTTGTGTAATAGGTTGTGCGATGAATATTCAAGGAATTGACTCTTTCATAGACATTGCAAAACAACATTTGGATAGTGAGGGTAAAACCCACTGCCCATGTAGAACTTGTTTGAATACAAGATCACATGATATATACACCATTCAACTACATTTGTATAGACATGGGTTTTCGAGAAGTTATGATGTCTGGACTTTTCATGGGGAACACATGAATGTTGGAACCATATTTGACGTCATGTCTCGCGATGAAGTGGACAATGAATATGAAGATGATGATGATGACATCATGGAAATGCTTAATGATGCTCATGGTCCAATAAACATGCATATGGATGGGGATTCATCAAATGTAGGTGGTAGTACATCCCATAATCTTAGGAGTGTAAACTATGAGAAATTTGATGACATGTTTGCATATGCTCAACAGGAATTGTATCCAAGGTGCACCAACATCTCAGTCCTAGAGTTCATAGTTAAATTTTTGCATATAAAAGCCATCAGTCACATGACTGATAAATCATGTGACTTGATAATACAGTTGATAAAAAGTGTGTTACCTAAAGGGATCCAATCTCCTCGAATCCTACTACGAAGCTAGAAAAATTATGCAACAATTAGGCTTAGGCTATGAATCAATACATGCATGTAGGTTTGATTGTGCATTATTTTGGAAGGAGCATGCGAATGCTGATAAATGTCTTATATGTGATGAACCTAGATATAAGATTAATGATGGAAAGGGCAAAAAAAATTGCACATAAGGTTCTGCGTTACTTCCCATTGAAACCAAGACTCCAACGAGTCTTCATGTCAAGGCACAGATTGAAGATATGTTGTGGCATAAGGAAAAATGATTAAATACAGAAGATATGTTGAGGCATCCTGCTGATTCTGAATCTTGGAAAGAATTTGACAAAATATACCCTTCATTTGCACATGATGCCCGAAATGTCCGGATGGGTATTACAATTGATGGTTTTAATCCTTTTGGGAACATGAGTCTATCTTATAGCATGTGGCCAATGGTATTTGTCCCTTACAATTTGCCTCCATGGAAGTGTATGAAAGACCCTTACTTTATGATGTCATTGCTCATTCCAAGGCCTAAAGCACCTGGAAGAGATATTGATGTGTATTTGCGTCCATTGATTGAAGAATTAAAAAAGTTATGGGTTGGTGTACAGACTTATGATACAGCTCGGGGAGAACATTTTCGTTTACATGCCGCTGTCATGTGGTCAATTAACGATTTTCTTGCTTAGGCAATTTGTCTGGATGGAGAACCAAAGGCTATAAGGCTTGTCCTGTATGTAATGAGGAATACTTCATCCCAATTGTTGAGAAGTAAAATATGCTACATAGGACATCAGCGATTCTTGTCTCCATATCATCAGTGGAGGCGAAGCAAATAATTCGATGGGAAAAGAGAAATTAGATCTCAGGGGATGAAGTTCATGAACAACAATCTCATATGAATGATGTGCGTTTCGGGAAAAATATATTATCATTGATAAAGGTAGAAAAAGGAAACAGAATCCTGGTGCATCAAATTTGACAAAGAAAAGTATATTCTTTGAGTTGGAATACTAGTGTAAACTTAAAATCAGACATAACCTTAATGTGATGCAGATTGAAAAAAAACATATGTGACAACATCATTGGCAATTATTGAACATCAAAGGGAAATCAAAAGATACTGATAAAGCTCAACTGGATTTGGCTGATATGAACATACTCAAAGAGTTACATTTGCAACCTCATGGTGATAGATATTTGAAACCACAAGCATGTCATACTCTTACATTAGATGAGAGAAGACAATTTTGCCAGTTCCTGAAATCAGTGAAGTTTCCAGACAGGTATGCAAGCAATATCTCTCGATGTGTCAATGTGAAATACGGCAAGGTTCATGGATTAAAGAGTCATGATTGTCATATCTTGCTACAACAACTGCTGCCCGTAAGAATACGTCCATTTTTGTGTCAAGACGTTTGTACTACACTTGTTGAGTTGTCCTACTTCTTCCAACAAATATGTGCTAGGACGTTGTCTGTAAATGATCTAAATAGATTGGAACAAGATATAGTCCTAATTCTTTGTAAGCTTGAAATGGTTTTCCCTCCTTCATTTTTTGATATTATGGTTCATTTGGCTGTACACCTTCTATTGGAAGCTAAATTGGGTGGTCCAGTTGGATATCGGTGGATGTATCCAATTGAAAGATTTTTGGGATAATTTAAAAAATATGTTAGAAACAAAGCTAGACCGGAGGGCTCTATTGCGGAGGGTTATTTGGTGAATGAAGCATTAACATTTTGTTCAATGTATCTGTAGGGAATTGAAACTAGATTTAATCGAGTAGAGAGAAATAATGACAGTTTGCATGGACACCCAGAAGGAGTATTATCAGTTTTTTTGTCAAAAGGCTCATCCATGGGGTTCAAGGAAGTTAATCGAACTTCCACCAGATGAATTGCAAAAGGCTCATTGGTACGTCTTGAATAATTGTGAAGAACTGCAACCTTTTCTAGAGTGAGTCCCTTTTTAAGTTTAGTTTGAAACCTGTTGACAAACAAATGTTTTAAATTGTATATAAGTTCAGCCTTATAACATAGTCCTGTCTCTTTTCTTTATGTAACAAACAGAGAACACTTAAAAGAGTTGGAGGCCCCTAAATTGTGATAACATATTCAAAACACAAGAACAGTTATTTCCTAAATGGTTTGCAGATTGTGCAAGTATACCTTAATCATTTATAAAACATACAAAACAAGGTTTAATATGTTTTAGGTTATGCTTAATGATTTGGAATTGATGTTTTTGTGTAGATGAACACCTTGCATGTTGACAGGTGCAATGATACAACTAAGGAACTATACTTCTTATCTTGTGGTCTTGATTTTTATGTTAAATGTTATAACAATTATATTGTCAATGGAGTGTGTTTCCATAACAATGATCAATCACATTGTCAAGTTACACAAAATTGTGGAGTGACGGTGCCAGGGGAGCATGATGGTGATCCAATTGATTTTTATGGTGAATTAAGTGGTGTGTTAGAGCTAAATTATGTTAATGGGTTTCGGGTTATGTTATTCAAGTGTAACTGGTTTGACACTGATGCAAAAAAGAAGAGGATACAAAAAGATTATCATCTCACTTGTATTAATGTTGGGAAATTGTGGTATGAAAATGATCCTTTTATACTTGCCGTTCCAGCTCAACAAGTATTCAATGTTGATGATTACAAACTTGGGACTAATTGGAAAGTGGTTCGAAAAGCTCAACATAGAAACCTATGGGATGTACAAGAGATGGATAACAGAAATGAAGAAGAGGAGGATATTGTTCCTGTACAAGAGGATGAGTTTGACAGGGGACATTTCATTAGACATGATGTTGATCCTGACTTGGTTGATGCAACAATTACACATGTTGGAGCTAAAGTAGTGGGAGATGATGCCAATGTTGATGTTGAAGAAGAAGATGATACGTTGATTGATTATTGTACTGATAATGAAAATGATTTAATGAGTGATTCTGATAACAACTTCTGATGGGATGCTTGTATGATTATATGTACTCTTTACTATTTTCTGAATGTGTAAATATAGTTAATGATCTAATGTCGTCAGATTAATTGTATAAAGTGACTTATATCTTACCCGGTACGTTTTCTCTTATGTTGATGTTTGCAGATTCCAAAGTGGCTCCTGGTACAAGAAGGGACCCTAGCTAGGCTTGCAAATGTTGTTCCACAAAACCATAGTCCTGTACCGACACCTGAAATTGCTACAATCACTAGGTGAAGTTACAATATTGGTCCATATAAGCATACTGAAATATATACTTGGATTTTAGATATCGAGTACAATGTTTGTTTAAAATTTAAGAATACATTTTACTTTACCAACATGTAAACCATCCTTGTGATAACATAGTATTTACTGTTGATGCATTATTTTGATTTTGTAGAGAATATTGTGGCAAAGAACGTGAGAGGGAAGAGTAGAGGAGTTGGATGTGAAAGACCCTAGAAATAACATAGTCAAAGTTGCATGTAGACTTTCAAAAAGAAGATGGAGTACCTACTGATGCGTGTTTACTACAACATGCAATGAATAGCAAATGTACTAGTCGCATAAAGTAATAAAGTGATGAGTGAGTATCGTTCCCACAAGGATAGTGTTACTAAGTATCGATTTCTCTAGTTTAAGTCCTAATTGAAGAAACGATAAATTGGATTGATGGAAATTGATCAAACTAAATACAAATTAACAAAAAATAACTGAATGAGAATGAAATTAAAGCAAAACTCAACAACTTAACTAATTAAACAATGCAAAAAAAATAATGCTAGGGTGTTGATTTCACCTAGATACACTAACCCAAATCATAGAATCTATTACCCAAGTTCTAATTCCTTGATTGAAATCGAATTCCCTAAGTTGTAAAACATACCTTCTTAGGCTACATTTCCCTACTTATCCCTATTAAGCTTCCGCACCCAATAAAATGAAGATTAATAGTTCAAAGGATTTTAAGCTTTATGGAATTCTATCTAGATTTCATAGATCGCTAAACCTATCTCTAGCGTTTGCTTAATCTACGGTATTTATCCCAAGAGGCATAATCACAAATCACTTCTCAGTCTCATTATGAACAATGCACATTTGAATGGTGATCAAGCATCCAAAAGTCATTAAGCAAAGAGATAAACACTCAATCATGAAATTAAAACTCAAAGTAAATCAATTCATATAAATTTGAATCATTTTATCAAGATTACATCAAACTCTAGCTAAACAACTCAGTTCATACTCAAAAACGAAATAAAAGAACAAAAACAAACTGAATCAAGATTTATCATTGGAAAACAAGCTGAAGATGGAGAAATTTTCTCTAATTTGAAGCCCAAATCTTCAATAATCTTCTCCTTCCATGAGCTGCCTCCCAAATGATGAACCAAGACTCCTTTTCTTTCCTTTTCGCTCTAATTTATACCTCTCTTACTTAAGGACGAAGCCCTAGCAAGCCAAAACACGTCGTTTTATTTTTTACATCCGCTACAGTTTTTCACCGCGGCGAAGCTTTTTCCTCGCCGCAGCGAAGACTATCGGGCTACATTTGAGCATGAAAGAGTCTGAATCTGGAAAAGTATTAAACATATGAATTGTATCCCTTTAAATTATCTTTCTGTTTGTTCAAGAATCAGCACAATCCAAGGTCTAAAGCTCAAGTTATGGCAGAAATACCGAAGCACGTCCAAAGACGTTTTTCTTCAGTTCCCAGCGTACTTTTCACGACTTCAAGCCACGTTTTCACCCTTGTCCAGTCAGAATTAGGAAAAACCCAAAACACAAAAGTTGTAGCTCTTCTTCTTAGATTTTCCAAATCTTCTAAATTCAGGTCATTCCTAGTTTCCAAGCTCAAGTTACACAATTTACGCTCAAAACTGTCATTTATGCTAAAAATCATCGTTTAGACCTACAAAGACAAATTAATAGAATTAGGTAGCAATTATGACCCAAATTGTATGAAAAGTATCCTAAATCCTATAAAAATTCAATGCAAAATCATAGTGTAAAATATGATTATCACCTATTGGAGTAAATGCATCAAAGTTGAGTATTGAGGTAGGAATAGTTGCGAGGAACTATGCCCCCGTAAGAGTGCTTACTTGGAAGAAAGTTCCCTACGATGTCGAAAAATAAATGATTGCTCGTATCATGGTAATGTAGTTTAATATCATTATCCATATTGTCATACTTCCTTATGAAAATAATATATAATACCCATATAAGTTTAATGCATGTACATTATTGATGAATTTAGACCAAGTTTGACATTGATGTCACGGAGCCCCATGTACTGAAATGGCTGAAGCACAAATTGTGTAAGAGATTCAACAGCTTCCGGAGTGCTCTACACAAGAAATTCAAAGCATATGCTACTAAGAAGGAAGCATTACAGAATAAACCAGAAGAAATTAAAGATCTTGATGATTGGATATATCTCTGTGACCTTTTTTCTAGTGAAAAGTTTTAGGTAAGGTCAACATGGCTTTTAATGTTATTATATATGTATTGTATTTTAATTTCCTGATTTTGTGGTGTTAGGCACAGTCAAAAACTTATTCTGAGAACTGATCAAAGATGAGGTGTAACCACCGCGGTGGTTCCAAGAACTTTATCCAGCACAAAAAGGAAAAGGTATTTGATATGATTCACCTATACAAATATACAACTTTGTTGTCTTGTTTACTAAATTTATTTCAATTTATGGTCAATGACGATAGGAAATGTTAAGGCGCAACAACTTGGGGAAGTTGTCGGTCCTATACAATTATTTCATGACACTTGTTGGAGCGCGGAGAAAGGGTGGATCAATGAACAAGGAAGAGAGCTATATGTAAGTTGATCATCTTTCAATTATCGATATATGAAATGTCTTACCATTCAATTGGGTATAAATGTATTGTTTTTTCGTAACAATTCCATACTGCCATGCTTTTATTGTTTTAATTTGAGTCTCATTGCATTTCTTTATCATCTTTTGATCACCTGTAATTATGTTGCTGCTTGTGCATTTGTTTGATATTGGCATTTAGTTTTCCTGAGTGTTATCAAACTTTTATAACTTTGTTGTGGTTTGCTATTGATATGTTACAAACATTGCAGGATAAGGCTGAAATTTAACTTGTGTTATTTTGTTTCTCTTGATTGAACTTAACAGTTTGTATTTTTTAAAGCTAAAACCTGTTTCATGGTTTATAATCTATTTGGATTGAACTTAACAGTTTGGATTTTATGATGTATATATTATTATTGTCTGAATGATTTAAAATTGTGCACATCATCTTGTGAAATGAATTTTGTTATTTTCGAAATATTCAGCTTCATGATTTCTAAAGATCATGTATCGGAAATGGGAAATGCATATGTATAGATTTATACATATGTACAGTTTTATACACTTGGTGAGTAGTATAGATTTAAAACACTTTGAAAATGGGAAATGCATATGTATAGATTTATACATATGGCTTTGTTTTGCCTCTTGCAGAATTAAAACACTTTGAAAATGGGAAATGCATATGTACAGATTTATACTTCTTAATGAGTAGTACTGAACTAATCAACTTCCATTCCGTATCACCATAGCACCCTTGCCACATCACTTTTATGATATTTAGAAAATGCAACAGCCCGTATCTTTCCAATTACTTAGCATGTTTATGTATGGATATGTGAATGTAAATCTATTGTTTATATGTGTATAAGAAAAACTTTATGTCAGAATTTGCCTTTTAGTATTAGATTGATAATGTTTGAGATACTTGCTTCTCTACTCCATCAAATTTATTTTTGTTTGGTGTTGTAGTATTCTTTTATGTTGCTATTTAGTTTGTTGGTTGACTTATTGATTATGCATTCAATTGATGGTAGGAAAAAATGATAGAGCTACAAAAGGAAACACAAGCAGGGGAAAGTGAAAAAATAGAAGCTGAGATATGTGAGGAATTTCTGGGTAAAGCTTCTGAATTTAACCAGAATTTTGCATTTTCACAAATTGAGCATCAATCCACTGCAGCAAAAGCAGAGTTAAGGTGCATTGTGCAACAACAAGAAAATAAGATTAAACAGTTGGAGGAGCAGCTCATCTTATTTGATCAACAAAAAGAGAAAATAAAAAGCCTTGAACACCAACAATTTGTCCTGTTGGAGATGATGAAGCAGCTAACTATAGCCCTTGAACTACAACAATCTAATAAAGCTCCAACTCGACAGCGTTTGCCATCTCCAATTGATGAAGACTCGTCTTCATCAGCTACAGCTATTTCAAATACCGCAACTGGTAACACTTGACATGCTAATGGTATTAATGGTTATTTTTTTATTGTATGGGTAGTAGATATTTTGACATGGGGGTAGAACCATCTTTTTAAGGATTGTTTGCATATATGTGTTAGATGGTGTACATGGAGGTGGTGGTAGCATACTGAATGCACCAAATTAATTAACCTTACTAACCTAACTACTAAATTGTACAAGGGTCGATCCCACAGGGAATGATTCGATTAAATTATATATTCTATGCCAATAGCCACAATGAAAACAACAGAAAAATATAATAAAACCCTAAACAGTGAATAGGACAACACAACAGAGTAATGAAAGGGGTGTGATCAATGCAATCTAAACTGAAAACAAATAATGGCAGAAAATATCAGATTAAAAACACCAGTTCTCGGTTCAAGATCCACCTAAACATGCATTGGACATACTAACTGTAACATTATTCTGCCTCGTTATTATGGAACTACTGACCCTAGGAAACAACAAGTTCTATTACCCGAATTTTCCCTTAATTGTCATTATTGAAATAAGCTCTTCAAGTAGATCCTAACCCTTAAACAACCTAGAATAAGCTCTCTAAGTTTAATTCAATGGCAGCCTTAAGAATTAGGAAAATAGATCAATCTAAGCAACAATCACGCAGGCTCAGATTATTTAACTTAGGTTATGTTATTCAAGATGACAGACTGAAAACTTGTCCATAATCATCTATCACCATGTGTTACTCATTGAATATAAATAGGACAATTACGTATCACAATTCCTAATTCTAACAGATAAAATTCCGATTAAACAACTCAGCAGGCCGTTACTAAATCACTCAAACAGAAAATTATAAACAATTGAAACAGAATAACATAAACAATTCCAAATAAAAAGGAGATTGAGAACAATGTTACTGAAGTTAAGTTACACCAATGACATGAATTCAGGCTTCAAAATCCCCTTAAACTAAAAAAGAAAGATCAGCCTCACATCTTGACGTAGAAAGTAAAAGAAAACCGAAAAAACTAAAAACTACTGCTGTTCTCTTCTCCCCTCTTTTTAACCTAACAACTCATCAATAAATAACATGTGTTTTTCTTAATTCAACCCCAAGAATCACGGAAATTACTTTCCTAGATCTTTGCTAAAAGATAGACTTCCAAAATTGTCAAAATCTTATCAAATATGGAAAACAGAATTCGTCTCCAGATTGCACCAGGATTCTTGCAATGTAAAAGAACTCTTCTGGGCTTGGTCACTTGATAAAAGTTGTAGTCCCAGATGTCTAGATGAATCTAGGGCTTTTGAATCACTAGATTTCGATATCTGAAACTCCATTTAGGCCCATTCGAAGACTCAACACTCAGCCAGGAATCCTTCTATGAGTAGGATTCTAGGTCCGGTTTTGCAACAACTAATAAGAACCCAAACGAACTCGGATTCTCTCCCATAATACCTTCCTGGAAAGCTTGATTTGTCTAATTTACCTTTTCTGAAGAACACTTTTGCAATCGAGAAATCTGACTCCATGAAAAACCTAAAAAACGCAGCACTGGTCAGAATAACAAAAATCTGGAATTTCCTAATCTTTTCTCACTTATTTCATAAAGTCTATCCAAATATGCCAAACTTACAAAATAAACTCTAATCAACTCAACTGGGCATAAAAAATAACAAAAAAACATAATATGGAAGGAATAAAAATATATAAATTATACTCTTCTCAGGTGGGCATTTTTTTGTTAGTTATGCACAAATAGATAGGTAGTGGGGAAAATGTGGGTGCATGTTATTCTTTTGGGTTATGCACATGTGATAGTGCATTTTGGATTTTTATTGCTCATCATGCATAAAAATCCATGTATGGACTATATATATATGTATGAAAATATGATATTTGATTTAGTGATCAGATTTTTATATTGTGTCCATTATTTTGTTGATGTTGAATGTATAATGTAGGTCAATACGAAATGCTCTAAAAAAAACATATTCTGCGACTAATTTTTTAGTAGCAAAAAGTCATTTAGCATAATTGCATTCCGCTGAAAGTCAATATGAAATGCTCTAAAAAAAACACATTCTACAACTAATGTTTTAGTGGCAAAAAGTAATTTAGTATAATTGCTTCCATATTCAGCGTCTAAAAAATAGTCGCGAAAAGCTTTTGGATTTCACATTCAGCGTCTAAAATGATTACAATTAACCACTAAATTTTAGTCACCAAATGATACATTCGTCCACTAATAAAATAGTCGCGAAAACTTATTGGATTCCATGTTCAGCGTCTAAAATGACTATAATTAACCACTCAATTTTGGTCACCAAAAGATACATTCGGCCACTAATAAAATAGTCACAAAAACCTATTGGATTCCACATTCAGTGTCTAAAATGACTATAATTAACTACTAAATTTTGCTCACCAAAAGATACATTCGGCAACTAATAAAATAGTCGCGAAAACCTATTGGATTCCACATTCAGCGTCTAAAATAACTATAATTAATTACTAAATTTTGGTCACAAAAAGATACATTCGGCCACTAATAAAATAGTCAACCAAAACCGTTTGGATTCTACATTCAATGTCTAAAAGTATTACAATTAACCACTAAATTTCGGTCACCAAAAGATACATTCGTCGACTAATAAAATAGTTACGAAAACCTTTTACGAAATTACCCTTACACCTTTGGCGTCTAATTTTTGTGGGATTTGTGACAAATTATTAGACACTAAAACGTACATTTTGCAACTAATTGATTAGTCATTTTACCAAATTACCCTTTAACTTTTAGTGTCTAAGTTGGGGGACTATTTTGACCAGCATTTAGCAACTATTTTGCTAGTCGCAAAAAAAAAAAAAAAAAAAAAAAAAAAAAACTTTTCGCGTCTAAACAAAAATTTAGACGCGCAATGAATCTGCGACAGCGATACTGCAACTAAGGGGCGACTACCAAATTTAGACGCAAAAAATGGCTTAGCGTTTAAATGTGACTTTCTACGTCTAATTTTGCTAGATGCAGAATGCCAGTTTTCTTGTAGTGACACAATTTCGAGCTAAAACACACAAACAAACTAAACACAAAAATTTTGAAAATTTTCCTACCCCCAAACTTAAAATGACATTGTCCCCAACGTCACATCATGCACATCCAAGGAATAGAAAAAAAGTAAAGGTTACGAGATACTCCCCTAATTAATCCATAAAGGTCGATTTTTGTGCAAAATTTCGCATCCATTCCATGGCTTCCTCATCATCATCATTTGTCAAAAAAATGAAAGTCTATGGTGCCAAATGTGTTAGATACCCTCACCGGTTAATATGAAAGAATTACCTCCTGATCTCAACCTTATTGAACTAAACCTAAATTCTAAATAAAAACAAATAAAGAGCTAAAAACCAGGAAATCAACATCAATTCCTACTTACAAAACATAAAGAAATAAAAACAAAAACAAAAAAAGAAAAGTGTTTCAGGCTTCAATCTTCTTCTACTTCTTCCTCTTCACACAACTCCCAAATTTGGTAAAAGCACTTCAACACAACAAACCCAACTTCCTCAACACCAAATTAAATCAAAATAAAAAATTTCTACACTCCACAATCAACTCAATCCTCAAATTCTCATCCAACATCCACAATCAACAAATTCAAGCATTTCTTCAACAAAAACAAATCCACAATTGAAAGTGAACAAATAAATTGCACAAAAACTCTTAACCTTACCAAGCCCAAGCTTTCCAACCTTCAATTGCTCCAATTTCATTAAAAATCACAAAGAAAGCTCCAAATTTTCAAAACCTAAGGGTTGCTAAAAATACCTTCAAAATGGATTAAACTGGGGCAATTGAAGGGTGCATGATTGTTTAAAGAGGTAAGGGAGTGGAATGGTGCTAGAATTTTTGAGGGAAAAAGGTGAGAAATTGAAGAAGAGAAAACTAAATTCTTTGGAGGCTAGGGTTTGAAATCGCAAAAATGGAGAGAATGAAGGTGGGTTTATAAAGATTCTCAGGTTTCGCCGCGGCAAAGAATTTTTCTTGCAGTGGAGAAGTTTGGCAATGCATGCAATGCCGGGCGAAGTCTGGAAAATTCTTAAGTTCGCATTTGGCAGGCATACAATGCCATGGCGAAGAATAAACTTTGCCACAACGAAGTCTGGAACTTTCAACTTCTTGCCACATTTTGATCATTCACCTGAAACACCTAAAGACAAACGAAATTAAACTATTTCCTAAGTCAAATAACACATAAAAAAATGTAAAATAACACAAAATTAGAACGCTTGGGTTGCCTCCCAAGAAGCACTTGTTTATAGTCGGAAGCTCGACTTTCTCATTCTTTCATCAATATGGATCCTTGTGGGGTTCTTCACTTCCCATTGGCCACCTCTTGGTCTTTCCTTTGGAATTTCGGACATTCACATAAGCATCTTTTCGAAACTTCAAATTCGTATATGCGTACTTGAGATGAGATGGTGATTGGTTGAGTCCAATTTTTGGAGTTTCTTCCAACACCAATATTGACTTATGCGCATTTACATCAAATTCCTCAAATTGTTCCTTGTGAGGTGAGTTGTTTGGTTGAAATTGCCCTAAGTATCTTGCACACCTTTTTTCTTTGAGATTTTCCTCTTCATTAGTCGTGTCTTCATGTTCTTCCCATTTTTCTTCATTGTGAGGTTGCTCCAACACTATACCTCTCCTCAATATTATGACATTTAATTGTTCTTTAGGATTTGTAACCGTTGTGCTTGGCAAAGAACCTTGAGATCTCTCTGTCAATTGTTCAACCAATTGCCCCATTTGAACCTCCAAATTTTGAATGGACACACCTTGATTTATGAAGTTTGAGCGTTCTCATTCATAACACTTATGGTTTCTTGCATTAAACATATCCTCCAATTTTGAACATTCTTTGCTCACATGGTTGATGATTTACCACTGGTTGATGGTTTGGCACTGTCCTTCGATTTGATTGACTGCTTTGATTGCTCCAGGACAAATTTGGGTGATTCCCCCAACCAAGATTGTAAGAGTTGGAGAAGGAGTCATTTTGCAGCCTTTGTGAACTAACCATGTAATTCACTTGCTCGGTTGTTGAGAAGACTAACTGGTTTCCATCTTGGCATTCCACACTCTGATGGTTTCCTGCACAAAATTCACAAGTTATAAAAGGTGAGTGGTATGTTGTGTAGGTAACCAAAATTAAAACCTAAAAACACATGTAGTAGTGTGAGTAAGGATCGTTCCCACAGAGAGTGTCTAACCGAATTTTATGTTATGTGAACAAGGTTGGGGGTTTGAGTAAAACAGAAACAATTTCAAAAAAAAATTCAAATTAAATTATCGAAATCAATCAAAATAACAAACCTTAGTCTAAGTCAATATCCACCATCGGAATCTTACAACTGATCATCGATGCAAGTATAAATCAATTGGTACTTTGAGTATTCACCGTTAGAACTATTTTCCTATCTCTCCTTAGTTGTAGTTAATTAGGAAACAAGCAATCTAATTAACCATACTACTAAACAAACCCTAGACAAGCGCTAAAGGTTTAATCTAGTAACAACCTTAAGGGCTAGAGAAATCGATGAAGCTAAACAACACAAACACAAGTGGTTGGATTTAATTTAGTTGAATGTTCTTCCTAAAATTTAATGATTCCTGACGCAGCAAATTCTTAAACCTTAATTACTCATAAGTTAGATGGATCAAACAATTACGGATTTGATATCTAACTTAGCAGTAGATTGCAATGAATAATACACTAGTAGGCCTCCTAGTAATTAAATGAAACAATCATGAAAATAGGCATTGAAGAACATCCAATACTCAAAACATAAATTGAACACTAAAAAAAACAGATTAGATCTCACAATTTTATTGATTCCGAGGCCTCCATTTCCTTCAACCAAGATCTGAAAGTTTTAGCCGCTCATGGCCATAATCAAAACTCAAAAGAGAAAAGCATTCCAGAAGAGAGAAAAAGAGGCGTCTGTAATCCCCCAATCTGATCTCTCTCTTTTCTTAAAGATATCCAATTCAATTATTTGAATTCTCCTAAATCTTCTAAAAATATTCTAATATCCTAAAATAAAATTTATCCTAATCTGATTCTGATTAATTAAAAATAAAATAAAGTCCTAAAATAAAATAGGAAAGTGGTGTGTCTAGCTGTAACTTGCGTGCAACAGGTCTTCAAATCTTCCAATAATAAATTGCCTATTTGAATTGCATGATAGGGCAGAATGTTCTAGAACGTCAGCAAGTGCAGGTGTGTCAAATTCAAGCCCGATTACAACCTTGATGCAGCGAGTATATCTCCAAACTCAAAACATGAACGTTGTAGATCCCTTTCTTAGGGTTCCATAGCATTTTGAATAATCTCAATCAGAGCTCGGATGAGAGAGTTATGCTCAGATTATGAAGCAATGTCAAAACTGTCTGAATTCACCTAATTAGTTATGTTTTGCATTTAATGCCTCCATTTGCATCCTAATTCAAAATAGAATAATAATGAGTACATTTTAGGCAACAAATAAATATAAAAGACTAGACATTAAGGGGGGTTAAATATGACATTTTGCATTCTCATCAGTGAGTGAATAGAATTTACATTCATACCTCCCAATTGGCTTTGAAGTGATGCAATTTGTATAGATAATGTGGCGAACACATCGACTTCATGTAGACCCATTGTTCTCTTCGGCATTGCTCTCTCATTAGGTCTTTGGTCGTTATTGTTGGCCATCACCTCAAGCAATTCATAAGCATCTTCTGGGGTCTTGTTATTTAAGGCTTCGCCTGCTACCACATCTACCATAGTTTGAATATTTGGTAGCAACCCATTGTAAAATGTTTGGACTTGTATCCAAAGTGGTAGACCATGATGTGGACATTTCCTTAACAACTTCGTGTACCTCTCCCAAGCTTCATAGAGTGATTCATCATTGCCTTGCATAAAGAGATAATGTCATTTCTCATTTTTGTCGTCTTCTTTGGTGGGAAGTATTTTGCAAGAAACTTTTGAGCTAATCCATCCCATATGGTGATTGTCCCAACTGGGTGTGACATGAGCCAACCTTTTACCTTATCTCTCAGTGAAAATGAGAACAATCTCAGCCTAATTGCATCATTAGTCATTCCATTAACCTTGAATGTGTCACATATCTCTAGAAATCTAGCGATATGCAAAATTGGATCCTCATATGAATTTCCACCAAATTGGACTAACTGTTGGATAATCTGAATTATTGTTGGCTTAATCTCAAAGTTCACTGCAACAGGTGGCCTTGTAATACCATAATTGCATTCTTGCACCGTTGGTATGGCATAATCCATCAACGTTCTATGTACTTCTGCCATGATCTCCACATGCACTACAAGAAACAGTTAATTAAGCTTAACTACAAAATAAAAATAAATAAATAAAAAAAACTACAAAGAAAAGAACTAAAGCTTAAGACTATACAATATTTACGATTAACTACAAAAATGAAATAAAAGCTTCAATTTAGCACTACACTAGATACTATCAATATTAATAATCAACTATCCTTGGCAACGGCGCCAAAAACTTGATGCGTGATTTCATAAACATGCAAATGTAGCAAGTGTACTAATCGCAAAAAGTAATAAAGTGATAAGTAGAGTATCGTTCCCACGAAGATAGTGTTACTAAGTACCGATTTCTCTAGTTTAAGTCCTAATTGAAGAAACAATAAATTGGATTGATGGAAAATTAACAAACTAAATACAAATTAACAAAATATAAATGAATGATGATGAAATTAAAGCAAAACCCAACAACTTAACTAATTAAACAATGCTAAAAAATGTTAGGGTGTTGATTTCACCTAGATACGCTAACCCAAATCATAGAATCTATTACCCGAGTTCTAATTCCTTGATTGAAAATCGAATTCCCTAAGTTGTAAAACATACCTTCTCAGGCTACATTTCCCTACTTATCCCTATTAAGCTTCCGCACCCAACAAAAATAAGATTGATAGTTCCAAAGGTCTTTTAAGCTTTATAGAATTCTATCTAGATTTCATAGATCGCTAAACCTATCTCTAGCGTTTGCTTAGTCTAGGGTATTTATCCCAAAAGGCACAATCACAAATCACTTCTCAGTCTCATTGTGAACAACACACATTTGAATGGTGATCAAGCATCCAAAAGTCAATAAGCAAATAGATAAACACTCAATCATGAAATTAAAACTCAAAGTAAATCAATTCACATAAATTTGAATCATTGTATCAAAGGTTACATCAAACCCTAGCTAAACAACTCAGTTTATACTCAAAAATGAAATAAAATAACAAAAACAAACTGAATCAAGATTCATCATTGAAAAACAAACAAAAGATTGAGAAATCTTCTTTCATTTGAAGCCCAAATCTTCAATAATCTTCTCCTTCCAAGAGCTGCCTTCCAAATGAAAAACCAAGACCCTTTTTCTTTCATTTTCGTGCTAATTTATACCTCTTTCACTTAAGGACCAAGCCCTAGCAAGCCAAAACGCATCGTTTTATTTTTCACATCGCGATAGTTTCGCTGCGGCGAAGCTTTTTCCTTGCCGCGGCAAGAATATTTTGGGCAAACTTTGAGCATGAAATAGTCTGAATCTGGAAAATTGTTAAAATATGAATTGTATCCCTTGAAATTATATTTCTACTCATTCAAGAATTAGCACAATACAAGGTATACAGATCAAGTTATGGCAGAAATACTAAAGCATGTCCAAAGACGTTTTTCTTCAGTTTCCAACGTACTGTGAACGATTTCAAGCCAAGTTTTCACCCTTTTCTAGTTGGAATTAGGGAAAACCCAAAACATGAAAGTTGTAGCTCTACTTCTTAGCTTTCCAAATCTTCTAAAATCAGGTAATTTTGAGTTTCCAATTTACACTCAAAACTGTCATTTATGCTCAAAATCATCGTTTAGGCCTGCAAAGACAAATTAATAGAATTAGGTAGCAATTATGGCCCAAATTGTATGAGAAGTATCCTAAATCCTATCAAAATTCAATGCAAAATCATAGGGAAAAATAGGATTATCACAGCTCCTTTGTTGTGGATGTTGAACTAGATGATGTGGCAGTGCCTTCTGTGGTTCTCTATCTTTTTGTTCCGGATCTGGGTCCTTCACTAGGGTGGACGCTCAAGATGCTTGTTAAAGTAGTTGGTGTCGAGGACTGGGGCAGGATGGATAAGTGGTTCATCATCTGCCTTCTCGACTCCCGCTCGAGTGCACAGCTTAGTGATGAGATGTGGGAAGAGGAAGCTCCCTCACCCTGGTTTGGCTGCATTCTGTATACTCGTCATGATAATGTTCCCCACGTCTGTTTTCTTTCCGGTGGCAATGGAATAAAGCAACAATGCCTTCTCAAAAGTCACTGTACTATAATGTGTCTCCGGCATCATCCTCGCACACACAAAGTACTGCCACAACCTAGCCATAGGTATCAAATTAGTTCCCTTAATGCTCTTCCTTCCCTTTTTCGAAATCTCCCAAGGGGTATCCGGCTTTGCTATTACCTTAAGAATCTCATCCTCCTTAAACTGTCTCATCTTAAATTCTAGATACTTATCACAGTTAATTGGAGGCAGTCCATAGAAATCATTGATCACCTTTGCATCGATTGGCACATCAATACCCCTCACAAATACATGCCTAGGATTACACTCAGGAAAGTTGGCATAAAACTCTCTCACTATCGGTTCTATGACTAAATGTTCAGGGTCACTCATGAATCTGTCCCACTTTCTTCCTCGACTCCACTCTTTTGCATGGACAGTGGTCAATCCACGCTTGGCAATAAACCCCTTATCTTTTCTTTTGATTTCACCTTTATAACGTTGTCGAGCCTTGTCACTAACAAACCTATTGTCTACTTGTTCCCTTTTCCCTTACCCTTGGAAGCTATTTTGATCGGCATGTTCGGTTTTCACTGCGAATACCTAAATGTACCCCCAAACTAAAGGATTCAACCAGACAATTCAACGCTAAGTACCCTTACCACTGACCACAATCTCTCCTGCAAAAACACCAAGTTTTGAAATGTTGCACCTAGACCCCCAAACTAGCTATTCTTCCAAACTCAACAAAACACTCCCAAATTGAAAACCAACTTCTTCAACACAATACAAAGCCAAATCTACACTCCTTTAATCAATGTCAAATCACAAACTTCACCAAAAATCCACAACTCAACACATTCAAACTGTCACGCCCCCTCCCGAGTATCCCTATCCCACCGGATCCGGGCGCTCCAAGAGACTCAAGATCCCGAAAGGAAGGTGAATACTCTTTAAAAAAAAACATTCATAAAAACAATTCCGTTTATAGGCGAAAGTGAAAAGTAGTGCATTTGCATGTTTAAGGTTTAGAAGGTGGAAATACACAATAATTATTCTAAAACAGGAATTGAAATCTAGTTACAAAAGAAACGTAGTATCAGAGTCCACTAAAGTTTGTAAAAGATGCAAATCATCATGCGTCAAGGCCAAACCTAGAGCGTAGAGTATGCTCCACACGAACCTGATTTACGGTCCTGGGAGGGGAGGAAACATAAAACAGTGAGCTGGGAAGCCCAGTGAGTGGATAATATGTTTTATGGAAAATAATTTTAACTTTGAAAACATGCATGAATAATTATATGCCACACAACACTAATGCACTTACGTGATAAGGCAACAACAGTACATATATATATATATATATATATATTCTCGGATGCCATGAAATCACACACCACTATCATATAAAATAAATCAATTATCACCACCCTACTAGCATGAGGGGCCAAGATCATAACTATCTGAACCAGTCCCTAACTCAGACATGAAGCTACACCACCCGCAGTCTACCCTCGGGGTGGCACCATCCGTAGTCTACCCTCGGGATGGTACAAACATCATTGGATAACCATGCTTGACCCACAGGCTACCCTCGGGCGTCATGACATGGTATCAAATATAATCTCTCCCATAGTCTACCCTCGGGCATCCCAAAATCCCACACCGGCCAATAACCGCCTAGTCTATTCCCTCCCGGAGCTCGTCAGGAGTTCGTCTTGTTCTAGTAGGATATCCCAATGGTTTGGTAGGACGGAACCATCTCAATGCGCGCATGAGGATAAATGTCAAATACTACCTAATGTCTGGAGGGGGGATGGGTACGGTTTCCAATCCAGGAGTCAAACATAACAATAATCATGCATCCACAATTTCATTCCAAATATGCATCATGCATGCCTTATGCATATATAAAGTATAATATGATATAAATTCCAATAAAAGGCATGTAATCATGAATACAATGCTCACCATGTCAAAATACAAAAGTATGTAAAATTCTATTTACACCCTATATTTATCATCAATTTTTAGGGTCCCAAAACTTCTAAACATGACAATTAACCCCCTACTGCCAAGAGCCTACTGCCCATAAGAAAAAAATCTCACATTTTTATTCAACACTCTTTCCGCAATTTCCAAAATAAAAATGGACCATTTATAGTATTTAATATCTCATTAACTTCATATCCATTCTACCTTAATATCAATTCTACCTTTTCACCAACTTCCAACACTCATTCCCACTCAACATTCACGTTTTATCAAGTCCATGCTTTATGAAAATGCAGAATTACTACACCGATGACTCCAAAAATACCTGGCCAACAATGCAACAACAATGCAAAAAAATACAATATATATATATATACTTTAAGTAAACCTCCAGGTCATGATTTCATACCCATTACCACAAAAAAAAATCCAGCCAATCTCTAACCTTTTAGGCAAAGTAAACATTCACATTTTATACAATATAGGCCAGCAGTCTCATGCCCATTATTTTCGAAATTTTCCACCGTCCACTCATCACAAAGCTTAACAAACATTCAAATATAACATTTAAAATTCATTTAGTATCCACCCATCTTCATGTTTCCAATCAAGTCAATTTTATAACTAACCCACAACCTTCCAATTCATTCCACACAATTTAATTAGCTAACTGGCGTGCTGTCGTAGGCACCCATAATTAAAACCTAAAAATACACGTAGTAGTGTAAGTCAGGGTCGATCCCACGAAGAGTGTCTAGCTGAATTTGTTGTTATGTGAACAAGGCTGGGGTTTTTTTTTTGTAAAAACAGAAAACGTTTCCAGGAAAAGAAAACAACTCAAATCGAAATCAATTAAAATGACGGAACCTGGTCTCCGTCAACATCCACCATCGGAATCTTACAACTGATCATTGACACGAAGATAATCAATTCACACATTGAATATTCACCGTTGGAACTAATTTCCTATCTCTCCTTAATTGTAATTAATCGGAAACAAGCGATCCTAATTAATCTTACCCATAAACAACCCTAGACAAGCGCTCAAGATTTAATCTAGTGGCGCCTTAAGAATTAGAGATCGATGAAGCTAAACAACACAAACACAAGCGGTTGTATTTAATTTAGTTGAATGTTCTTCGTAAGGTTATTAATTCCTGACGCAGCAAATTACTAACCCTAATTGCTTCGCAAGTTGGAGGGATCAAACAATTACGGATTTGATATCTAACTTAGCAGTAGATTGCGACAATTAATAAACTAGTAGGCCTCCCTAGTAATTAAACGAAACAATCATAAAATTAGGCATAGAAAAACATCCAATACTCAAACACGAAAATTGAACACAAAGAAAAATATATTAGATCTCACAGTTTATCGATTCCGAGGCTTCCGTTTACTTCGACCAAGTTATCAAAATCAGCCTCTCATGGCCATCACCGAATTACAGAGGAAAAGTTCAGAGGAGACCAGAGAGAGGCGTGTGTCCACCAAAAACTAATCTGATCTCCCTTCCCAAAAATCTAATTCAAGTGTTTGAATCCAACTCAATCTCCTAAAAGAAATATTCTCCTATCCTAAAATAACATTAATCCTAATTTAATTCTAATTGGAAATAAAATAAAATAGAGTCCTAATAAAATAGGAAGGTGGTGTTTCCAGCTGTAATTTTCGTGCAGCATGTATGTCTTCAAAACGTGCAATAATAGACTGACTTGCATAACAAGTCAGAACGCTCCAGGACGTCGGTAATACAGGTGCGTCAACTTCAAGCTCAATTACAACCTTGATTCAGTCAGTATCTCTAAAAACTCAAAACATGAAAGTTGTAGATCTCTTTCTTAGCGTTCCATAGCACTTTGAATCATCTCCATCGGAGCTCGGATGAGAGAATTATGCCCAGAATACGAAGCAGTGGCGAAACTGTCCGAATTCCCCTAATTAATTCCGTTTTTCAATTAACACCTCCATTTGCTTCCTAAACCAAAATAAAGTAATAATGAGTACAATTAGGAAACAAATACATATAAAAGACTAAACATTAAGGGGGTTAAATATGACATTTTGCATTCCCATCACTAACTTCCCACACATGCAGTTACATCTTACAATGCAATTAAACAAGATTATATCATTAATAAACCTTTCCAGCAACGGAAATGCACATGCAATATACCATTCAATTCATGTAAAAGCCATGCCTAATTATAAGTAACATGCAATGCATAAGTACCTCTTTTTAATAGCAATTTACCCAACATTTTCATAAACATAATTTCATACTCTCAATTCCAAACACATGCATGTCACAGAGATCTTCAATTTATTAGAAATTCAGAACTAAAGAACTAAAATAAAACCTCAATCAATTGGGTTTGCACATGCATATGATCATTCCAACCAACACATGATTTTAAATGCAAGTTTAATAATATTCCACTCACACTTTCTCCTTTGCTTTTAACTCAAGTGCTCAATCCTCCTATCTTCTTCACCTATTTGATCCAAAATTATTATAGGAATTAAGATCTAAACAAGGAGAAGGTGAAAGATTGATTAAAAAGGATTGAAAATGCATGTGTAACCTTATTCCTTTACCCGAAAATTTCTCTGAAAATTCTTCTCCTACAAGCACCACTCGGTTCTCCTCTATTTAACTCAAATGTTAATTTTTTTTCTCTTTTTCAATGTGTGTAGGAGAATGAATGTAAATTTGAAAGACAAAAGAATAAAACAAGCTTCTCCTCACTTTATTTCCTTTTTGTTTCTCTCGGCTATCTCTTTCTCCACTCCACCATTCCTCATCTCAATTTAATAAAATTTCACAACCATCAATGGCAAAACAATGTGCCAAAACCGTGGGCTAATTCTCCTAAAGAAATTACCTTTAATCCATCTTGCAATGGCCAATTATGCATGCATCCCTTAGTCTTTGATTCTTACATCTTACACCCCAAAATCCTTTAAATAAAGTTAAGTTTTATCATGATCTCACCCCTGGAGAATTATGCATGTACCCTTGCATGACACAATATTAAAAGGACCCCTCATCTTAATCAATTTCATAAAGTTGTTAAAAGATTTTCACACTTCCAATTTCGCACAAGTACTCTTGCAAAACTACCTAATAACCCACCATGCCTTATTTCTTACTAAAACATCTCTAAAAAGTTTCAATTCTTACATATTACCCCCTTAGATTCACATAAATAAAATTAAGTAAAACCCACAAAGAAAATACGAGTATTACACAAACAATATTTCAAACTTAAAGAACTTCAATCAAAATTGAGCAATTTAGATGTGGGAGAACTCGAAATCTTACCAAACCCAAGATGATTGCACCACCAATTTCACCAATCTCGGTCCAAATTGCAAGATCCCCAATTTTTTAAAACCAAGGGTTTCCAAAAATTTCTTCAAATTTCGCAACAATCTTTGGTAAAATGAGTTGTTTTAGTGTTTGTGAGGTTAAGGAGTGAGGTATAGGATGGGAATTCATTGGAGAAGCTTTGGATTGAAGGTGGAAGTGTTTGGCTCTTGGATGCGTTTTGAAGTTTTTTGTGAAAAATGAAAAGTCGCGTAGGTTTTTATATAAGAAAATTTTCACCGCGGTGAAGTCTGGACTTTTTGACTTCCATTTTGTGCAAAGTGTACATCGCCGCGGCAAAAATTGGAAAATTTGCCTTTTTCACCTTAATTTGATAATTCACCTAAAACACCCAAAAACACACAAAATTTCAATTATTCTAAACCATAAACAACTAAACAAATTCAAAAGCAATACACAAACAAATGAAAATGAAAACACTTGGGTTGCCTCCCAAGAAGCACTTGTTTATAGTCGGAAGCTCGACTTTCTCAAGTCCTCATGTCGCGATGTCAAGTTGGATGTTGCAACTCATCACCCCATCAATGCATGGCTTCAATCTCTGTCCATGGACCTTAAATGTACCCTTTTCTTCATGTGACACCTCCATTGCCCCGTATGGGTAAACTCTTGTAACTATGAAGGGTCCAAGCCATCTAGACTTAAGTTTTCCAAGGAAGAGCCTAAGTCTAGAATTATACAACAAAACTTTCTAACCCACTTCAAAGTTCTTCTTCCTGATATGCTTGTCATGCCACTTCTTGGCCTTTTCTTTGTAAATCCAAGCATTCTCATACACTTCATGATAGAACTCATCGAGTTCATTCAATTTCAACATCTTTTCCTCCCCTACAGCTTGTAAATCCATGTTTAGCTGCTTGACTGCCCAATATGCCTTATGCTCGAGTTCCACCGGCAAGTGACATGCTTTCCCATATACTAACCTAAATGGAGACATACCAATTGGAGTCTTGAATGCAGTGCGGTATGCCCATAATGCATCATCTAATTTCCGTGACCAATCCTTCCTAGATGCATTAACTGTCTTCTCTAAAATTCCCTTAAGTTCTCTGTTCAACAGTTCCACTTGCCCGCTGGTCTGAAGATGGTATGGTATAGCTACTCTATGTTTCACTCCATATTTTCCCAACAGAGCATCTAATTGCCTATTGCAAAAATGAGACCCCTATCACTGATGATTGCCCGTGGTACCCTAAATCTTGAGAAAATGTTCTTTCTCACAAAGTTAACCACCACCCTGGCATCATTGGATGGCAATGCAACTACTTCCACCCATTTCGAAACATAATCCACCGCTACCAAAATGTACACATTTCCAAAAAATTTGGGAAAGGACCCATGAAGTCAATTCCCCACACATCAAATAGCTCAACAACTAGGATGTTGTTGAACGGCATCTCATCTCTCTTTGAAATATTTCCACTCTGTTGACATTGATCACATTCCTGAACTACCCGGAAGGCATCCTTGAATAGGGTTGGCCAATAAAATCCAGATTGAAGGACCTTGGCTGCTGTCCTAGTTCCTCCAAAATGACCACCCACTTCCTTCTCATGGCAATGTCGTAAAATACTCTCCATCTCCTCTTCCAGGGACACACCTACGTATCATCTGATAGCACAGTGTCTATACAGAAATGGCTCTTCCCAGAAATAATACTTCAAGTCTAAGAAAAACTTCCTCTTTTGCTAGAAGGTCATGCCAATTGAGAGCACTCTTGATGACAAATAGTTTGCAATATCTGCATACTAAGGTGCTTCTTCAACTCTCATCAATTTCTCATCCGGAAGGTTCCCTTGATTTGGGTTTCGTCTTCACTTCCCTAGGTTGGTCGTCTAATCCTTGACAAATGATCTGCCACCATATTTTTTGACCCATTTTTATCTTAGATCTCCAACTCAAACTCTTGTAGTAATAGGATCCATCTAATCAGTTGAGGTTTCCCTTCTTGCTTTGCCAACAGGTGCTTGAGTGTCGAATGATCCGTGTAGACCATCACCTTTGCACCTAGAAAATAAGAACGAAATTTATCAAATGCAAAAACCATGGCTAACAACTCTTTTTCAGTAGTTGTGTAATTTCAACTGTGCATTAGTGAGTGTCTTGCTAGCATACTGAATTACAAGCAACACTTTGTTCTTTCTTTGTCCTAAAACTACTCCTAGTGAAAAATCACTAGCATCACACATCAATTCAAACGATAGTCCCCAATCGGGAACTGCAATAATAGGTGCAGACACTAACAATTTCTTAAGAGTTTGAAAAGCATGCATGCATTCATTATCAAAATCAAAAGGAATATCCTTAATCAGTAAATTGCAAAAGGGGTTTAGAGATTTTAGAGAAATCCTTGATAAACCATCTATAGAACCCCACATGCGCCAAGAAACTCTGAACTGCCTTAACATTTGCAGGTGGTGGCAACTTCTCAATCACTTCTGGTTTTGCTCAATCCACTTCTATGCCATCCTTTGAAATTCTGTGACCGAGCACTATTCCTTCATGTACCATGAAGTTGCATTTCTCCCAGTTGAGCACCAAATTCATCTCCTGACATTGCTGCAAAACAAATGAAAGATTAGATAAGCAATTGTCAAAAGACGAACCAAAAACAGAGAAGTCATCCATGAAGACTTATATAAACTACTCCACCATGTCACCAAAGATTGACATCATGCATCATTGAAATGTGGCTGGTGCATTGTACAACCCGAAAGGCATCCTTCTATAGGCAAATGAGCCATAGGGACAAGTGAATGTCGTCTTCTCTTGATCTTCGGGAGCAATGGCTATCTGATTATATCCTGAAAAACCATCCAAGAAACAATAGTAAGCACGCCCTACTAATCTCTCCAACATTTGATCGATGAAAGGAAGTGGGGAATGATCCTTCCTTGTCGCTTCATTCAATTTTCGGTAGTCAATGAACACTCTCCAACCCGTGACTGTCCTAGTTGGTATCAATTCATTATTTTCACTCTTTATCACGGTGATACCTCCTTTCTTTGGAACCATTTGTACTAGGGCTCACCCATGGACTATCAGAAATAGGATAAATTATACCCGTATCTAGAAGTTTCACCACTTGCTTTCTCACCACTTCCTTCATCGAAGGATTCAATCTCTGTTGTGGTTGAACCCTATGTAATGCCCACTTTGAGGTACATAGCTTCTACATGCTTATATGCCCTTAGTTTTGTTTGCCCTTAGTTAAGCTTGTATGTTCTAAATAATGTTTGGTTGTCCTGAGTTTTGGTGAAGAATTGGCGAAGTTAGAAAATTGCAGACTTCATCGGGGTGAAGAATAAAGTTTGCCGCGGTGACGTAGGCCCCAAAATTTTTCGCCGAGGCGAAGAAAAAGCTTTGCCAGGGGCAAAGAGTTGGCTGGAAAGGTTGAGGAAATTCTAAAGAAATCTTCCTTAGGGGCAAAGTGACCATTCTACCCCTAATTAGTTGTAAAAGGAAATTTGATAGAGAATGTAATGAAGATAAGGGCATTAGTGTAAATGACTAAGGGACACAGATGGAATTTTCAAGAAAGTGCAAGGGCAAAATGGGAAAGAATGCATATTAATATGAGATATTAAGGGTTTAATCTCACAAACCCTCCCATTCTTTACACCCACACGTCACTTTTACTCTCCAACTCTCTCATCTTTTCATCAAATTTCTAAGGAAGATTAGAGGGCTTTCGGTTGGATTTTGGTAAAGATTTGATCCTAAGCATCCAAAGAGAAAGAACAAGTCTATCAAAGAAGAGGAATTCTAGTGGAATTACTCAAGCACAAGGTAAGTAAATCCAACCCAAGTTATGGTTTAAGAAATCAATTGTGTAGAGATTTCATATACATGTATATGCCTTTAATTTTGAGAATTGTTGATGAGAATGATGTTGATTGATGAGTACATGCTTATTGATGAGTAGCAGTGAGCTATGAGAAGTGGATTTGGTAGTATGGTGATTAAGTGAAGTTTGGTTGAATTAAGAAAGAGTTTGAGTAGAATTTTTGAAGTGTGTTTCCTGGCCAAGTTTAATCTTGGTTTAGAGGAGTTTTACTCCAATTATGGATGGTTTAAGAAAGAAGTAGAATTATAGTTAAAATAGAATTTGAGCATGCATGCATGATGTTTGATGAAATGTCTAAGAGAAGTGTATGCATCAGTAGAGAAAACTTATTTTTGTGCTACATTGCATTTCTGCATTACATGTTTGCACTTAGAAAGAATTAAAAGCATGAGCCATCCACATGCATACATATGCATATGTATGAGAACCTAAAGAATAAAGAACTTTTAAGAATAAAGAGAAAGAAAGAAAAGTACTAAAGAATAAAAGAAAGAAAAGTACTAAAAAGAAGAAAAGAACAGGTTGTTGCAATAGGGATGTAACAACTGCTATAAACTAGTACAAGGCATGCATAATAATAATAGAAAATGGGCCCAAAACTTTTCCTTTTATTATATGTAATAAGTCTTTTATACACAAAGAGCATTATTTATAAAATGCCATTTAAAAAGACAAAAACAGGGGAAATGGTGTAGCTATTGCTCCTCGCTTGCCGACGCCCCTCCGATTGCATCATCACCTAGATCCTGCATCCACAAAGGAAAATAACGGGGTGAGCACAAAATAATGCTCAGTAAGTAAACTCTCTATCTGTCTATCCCCGTATGTATTTCTCTTAATTCTTTCCTCACACTTTCTGTTGTTTTCCACTAAACGTCATGGCCTCATCTTAACGGAGGTACGGCCAGATGGTGTTCACACAGCACCATCTCACTCTTCATGACTGTCGGGTGGAGTTCACACAGCACCAGCCCGTTCTTAGTGACTACCGAGTGGGGATCACGAAGCACCTACCCAGGTTTCGTAACTATCGGGTGGAGACCACAAAACAACTACCCGTTCCTCATGACTTTCGGGTGACGATCACAAAGCATCAACCCGTTTCTAATAACTAATCGGGTGACGATCACAAAGCATCAACCCGTTTCTAATAACTATCGGGTGGCGATCACAAAGCATCAACCCGTTTCTAATAACTGTCGGGTGGCGATCACAAAGCATCAACGCGTTTCTAATAACTGTCGGGTGACGATCACAAAGCATCAACCCGTTTCTAATAACTATCGGGTGGCGATCACAAAGTATCAACCCATTTCTAATAACTATCGGGTGGCGATCACAAAGCATCAACCCGTTTCTAATACTCTTCTCATTCACTCTACTCTAGCACTTCTCATTCTCTCTACCCTTAGAGTAGTTGCATCCACAAAGTTCTCTACTCATAGAGCAAGTGCATACACAAAGTTTCCTACTCTTTCTTAAGTCACTTCTCAATGCACAATTAATGCCTATGGATGGTTCATCTCCACTAATGCACTTATGAAATGCCAACATGCAATGTTGCAAGAATTAAGGTTCACTACTCATACTCAAACCTCTATTAGGCATTTCATCAAACAACTCAAGTGCATAACAAAACTCTACTATAACAATAATTCTATGTCTTTCTCTAACCATCCAAAATGGGAGAAAACTCCCTCACATAGCCATAATTCCTACCATAGAATAGCACTTCCAAAAAGGGTTTCTTAATATCCTTCAATTCCATCTCAAACTACATTTCCAACCCATATCTCACTTCTCACAATTGAAGTGTATGAACAACCACAAGCAATAACAATCTCCATTTAAAAATCAATAACATAGCATGTAACATGTATATAACATACATACATAATTGCTATTAAAACCCTAATCAAGAAAATTCTCAAATCTCAACTTGGGTTGGGATTTACTTACCTTGTTATGGAGAGATCTCACTAGCTCTTCCTTTCTCTTGGTTTGCTTGACTCTTTCTCTACTCTTTAAACAAATGAACCAAAAGACCTCAATATTCAAATATACATAAAAACTCACAAAGCCTTCACATCCAAAGCAAGAATCCTTACCTTAGGATGAATTAGATTGATTTCTTCCCCAAAACACTCCAAAAGCCCTCTAAAAATCCTTGAACAAGTGAAAGAGAAATTGAGAGGAAGTAAGAAAGGAGAGGTGATGGAGAAGAAGAATGAAGGGTTTGCAATGACTTAATTCCTTTTAATGAAATTTATCCACAAGCATTCGCATTTTGCCCTTACTCTTCCTTGGGAATTCCATCTATATCCTTTGATTCATTACAAACACACCCCCATATCAACATATTTTCCATGAAAATTCCTTACATTTTACTCCCCACTTTTCCTACTAATTAGGGGTAGAATGGTCAAATTGCCCTTAGGGAAGAAAATATCTAAAACTTAACAAACATTTTGGTCGCCCGCCGCGCGAAGAAGATTCTCGCCAGAGCTTTCCCGTGGCTTCAACACCTTTTCGCCGTGGCGAAGCCTGGAACACTGAACTTCTTCTATTTTCAACCTAATTTCAAAGCAAGTGTTCAACATAACACTCAATCAAAGGTCAACCAAACAATAATACTAATAAACCAACTCAAATAAGAGCAAAAGAAGAAACATTAGCTACGTACCTCAAGTGGGGCGTTACAGGGGAACTCGTGAGTGACAAGAAGAAAGATATTCCCACATACACGCTGGCTGAAGTGAGCAGCCTAAGAAGAAGAAGAAGAATTTGTACAGCTCGTAAGAGTGTATGTGGATGAGGGATGTACCAAGAAGAAATACCTACATGCACGCCACCTTAATTGAGTGGCCTAAGAAGAAGAAAAGAATTTGTACAGTCCGTAAGAGTGCATGTAGATGAGGATTGTACTCACTCACACAGCTGGGGTTCGAATCTATACATCAACCGAGTTTGATCGGCGAAGAATGAGAAAGAATAAGAAAGAATGAGAAAGCAAGAAAAGAAAAGAATAGAAAGAAAAGAAAAGAAAAGAAAACGGAAAAAGAAAAAAACATAGAAAAGAGAAAGAAACAGAATAAGAAATAGAAAAGAAGAAAGAAAATGTATCTCCATGCATTTTGTGCATTTGCATCTCATCCATGCATGTTACCATGATTCCTATCATCGGTTAGTGAGAGATAAGAAAGAAAGAAAGAATAGAGAGAACTAGAAAGAAAGAACAAAGAAAGTTAGAATAAAAGAACAGTGAGAACTAGAAACAGAGAAAGAAAAGAGAAAGAGCAAAGAAAGAATGGAAGAAGAAAAAGAACAGAGTAAAGAAGAACTAAAGATTAAGTCACAGGGATAGAAGAGTAAAGGATTTACTAACTGAGCAATTAGTGCTCACCCCGTTGTTTCTCCATGTTTTCCAGGAAATATGTGAGAAGCGGTCAGATGGACATCGAGAAGCGGAGAGAAATGACATTTCTATTCACCGTTATTAAAGTTTTTGTATATGCTATTTTGTTATGTAAAGAATTATATATATAAAGTAAAGAAAATTTTTGGGCCCATTACTTTTCATTTTATATTACTTATGTATTTTATCATGGTATATTTTCTACGTATACTAGTTAAGAAAGAAGATATTACACCCTAGGCTTGACATCATCTTCCATGAGTATCTTATGCATACAAAACGATGGAGAGATGCCTCTAATGTCCAAAATAGTCCATCCAATTGTTGATCTATGTTCCCTTTACACCTGAATCAACTGCTCTTCTTCCACTTTACTTAACCTTGAATTGATAATCACTATGGAAGGTTTCTGCTTCACCAAGATACACATATTTGAGGTTTCCGATAAAGGCTTCAGCTCAAGTTTTGGAGGTTCTTCAGTTCTTGCCTTTCCCTTTTCTTTCTCAATATCAAACTCTTCAAATTCTGAATCTCGGCTTGCATTTATCGGTTCAAGTGCTTCCAAAAATCTAGCACACTCATTCTTCGCTGGTTCATCTACCTCTATTACTTTTGATTGGGCAATACATGCTTCTAAAGGTAGTTTAGGGGTGTTCTCTTCAATAGCCTCTACTACTAGTTTATCCACCACGTCTACAATAAAAACGAATCCGACTCTGATGGAAATTTCATGGCTTCAAAAATATTTAACATTACTATTTCATCTTGAACCCTTAACAGTAACTTTCCTTCTTGCACATCAATGAGGGCTCTTCCTGTGGCCAGAAATGGTCTTCCCAAAATGAGAGGCATTTCCTTATCCTCTTCCATGTCTAATGCAACAAAGTCCGCCGGAAAGATAACTTTGTCCACCTTCACCAACACATCTTCAACTATGCCCCATCGGATGCTTGATGGATCTATCTGTAAGCTGTAAAGATATGGTCGTGGGTTTCACTTCGCCAATCCCTAATCTCCTAAAAACAGAAAAAGGCATTAGGTTTATGCTTGCACCTAAATCACATAAAACTCTATCAAAAGTAATGTCTCCTATAACATAAGGAATAGTAAAACTCCCTGGATCTTTGAGTTTTGGGCGCAGCTTCATCTGTAGAATGGTGTTATACTCCTCCGTGAGCATCACTGTTTCCTCATCTTCTAACTTCCTTTTGTTTGATAAAATCTCCTTGAGAAATTTTGCGTAGCTCGACATCTGTTGCAATGCATCTGCAAAAGGAATGTTAATATGCAGTTTTTTAAATATTTCAATGAATTTGGTAAACTGCTTATCCTGATTTTTCTTTTTGAGTCTCTAAGGAAAAGGCATAGGAAGGGGTGTGATGTGCCAACTCTGGTGGTATCTCCGGAAATGGCAATTTCTCTTTCTTTTGCCTTTGCCTCTCTTCCCGCTTTTGTTCATCTTCCCTAAGACTGGTTGGTTTCTCTTTAGCAATTATCTCTTCGTCAACTTCCTCATTGGAATCTTCCTTTTCTTTTGGTAGGCTTCCTTCTTTCCCTAATTGTTCCACCTCTTCCAACATTGTCCCACTCCGTAGTGTTATTGCATTTGCTTGTTTACGTGGGTTTGTCATTGTGTTACTTGGTAGGAACCCTGTGGTCTCTCATTGAGCTTATTCAACCAATTGACCCACTTGTACCTCCAAGTTCCGAATGGACGCCCTTTGGTTTTGAAATTCATCCTCGTCTTATTCATGAAACCTGTGGTCTCTTGCATAAACTTTCCAAACATATCCTCCAGTTTTTTCAATCTTTGCTCTCTTGGTTGATTGTTCACCCCCGCTTGGTTGTTTGGCATCATTCTTTGGTTCCATTGATTGTTCTGTTGATTCTGATTACCCTAAGACAAGTTGAATGATTCCTCCAACCAGGATTATATGTGTTGGAGAACGGATTGTTCGGTTGCCTCTGATTTCCTACCAAGTAGGTAACCTGTTCTGATGATGAAGACGTTGAAGCAAACGTGTTCCCCACTTGACATTCACTACTCTTAGTTGAGGTGCTTGAATAGAATTTACCTGCATACTTCCCAACTGTTTCTGAAGCACTGTAAGTTGGGCTGAAATAGCCGTGTATGCATCAACTTCATGAAGACCTATAGATTTCTTTGACTGCATCCTCTCATTAGGTCTTTGATAGTTGTTACTTGCCAAAACCTCAAGCAACTCATGAGCTTCTTCAAGTGTCTTATTTTGCAATGCTCCTCCCGATGTTGAATCAACCATTGTTTGCACATTAACCATCAATCCATTATAAAATGTTTGGACTTGCATCCATACTGGCAAACCATGGTGTGGACACCTCCTCAGTAGTTCCTTGTATCTTTCCCACGCCTCATATAATGATTCAGACTCTTCCTGTAGAAACGATGTGATATCATTTCTCATCTTCGAAGATTTTGTTGGAAGAAAGAATTTGGTTAGGAACTTCTGTGCTAATTCACTCCAAGTTGTGATCGTCCCTTATGGTAGTGCCATTAACCATCCCTTTGCTTTATCCCTTAATGAAAAAGGGAACAATCTCAATCTGATGGCGTCATCTGACACTCCGTTTGAACTTGAAAGTATCTTAAATCTCCAAAAAAATTGCAATGTGCAGATTTTGGATCTTCCTCCAAATCTTCCTTAAACTGTATCGACTACTGGATCATCTAGATGATTGCCGACTTTATTTCAAAAGTGTTGGCTTGTACTACTGGTCTAGTTATACTTGACCCAGTGCCATCAACCATGGGAACTAAGAATTCCCTTAATGTTCTATTTTTGCCATCTCAACAACTATGGCCTCTCATTCTCTTCTCTCTCTATTAAGTCTTCTTACGATTCTTTCAATCTCTAGGATCTATAGGAATCACTGGCTGATGTCTCGCTCTTCGCATAAAGTACACAGAACGAGAGAAAATGTGAGATCACTAGCTAACAGAAAAGAACAACAAAAATTAACTAATAAATAATTAAAACAAAAATAAAACTCCAATGTAGCTAACTCAAGAAAATTTCAATGTTAACACAAAAAGCATTCCCCGGTAACGGCGCCAAAAACTTGATGCGTTGTAACTACAACATGCAATATAGCAAGTGCACTAATCGCTAAAGTAATAAAATGATGAGTGAATATCGTTCCCACAAGGATTGATTACTAAGCATTGATTTTCCTATTTGTTTTCAAGTTGGAGAAACCGAAAGTGTTTGCATTTATGGGAGAATCTAAAGTTAAACTAAAAGCAAAATCTACTATGTAATTTAAGAACTAATTAATGAAAGCAAGATTAAAGCAAGAGTAATATCAATTCAAGCAAACAGGTAGGGTTTTAACTTTATTAGGACTCTATTGATTAATTCTACAAATTATGCTACTTCTACACTCACATGCACGCATTGTAAATCGAATTCCCTAAGTTGTAAAACATACCTTCTTAGGCTATGAATTCCTACTTTTCCCTATTAAGCTTCCGTACCCAACAAATTGAAGATTAATAGATCTAAGTTCATGAAGCTAATGGAATCCTAGATTGATTTCATTGATTCTCAATCCTATCTCTAGCGTTCAATACAATAATGGTGATTACCCAAGAAGCTCAACATGATTCATTTCTCAATCTCATCATGTTCAACAAATAAAATCAATAAAAATCAGAATAATCACACAATCCATGCAATAGAATGTAAAAGTAACAATAATCTATTTATTTAATCATAGAAATCTGAATTACATCAAAACCCTAACCCAAATTGAGTTATTTCATAAAAAAATTAACACAAATCACAAGAAAAACAGTAAATACAGTAGTCAACATGTTGAAACAAAGAGAAAAGAGTAAAGATCTCCCCTAATTGATGAATCCACAAGCTTAAATCTCAAATCTTCTCTTCCTTTCTCCCCGAATGTCAAAGCTGCTCTAAACCCAGACGAAAACCAGACGAACCCCTCTCAAAATGGCAAGGTTTCTCTTAAATAGTCCGCCCAAAAACCTAAAAACTTTCCTAAAATAAAACTGTGCGTTTTAAAGAAAACTAAACATCGCATACTTCGCCGTGGCGAAGAATAAACTTCTCCACGGCAACAAATTCCCGAGGGTTTATCACCGCGGCGAACCTTGTTGAACAATTCTAAAATTATGAAATTGCCCTCCACTTGCTTCCTTGCTTGAATCTTCGATCTTAATGCTTTCCAATCGGAACAAGCTTCATAGTGCTTCAAATCCGCTTCAGAACTTTTCTGAATTCTGAGATTCGCGCGCTTCTGGGTCTAGGAACTCGATTCTACTCATTATTTGCTCAAAGTGCACATTTTGGCTTGAAACATAAAACATGTGAAATTAAGTTGCAATTCAGGCAAAACGACATAATAAATATCCAAAATCCGGACAAAAAGCCTAAATAAAACAGTATAATCCTCGGATTATCAGATATCGTTAATCCTCTTCAAGTACTTAAGCCAATAACACTACCAACCTTAAATGTGAAGCAAGCCAACAAGCCAATCACACAAAACGATGACCGAAGTCATTGTCCTCAAGTGTGATTCTCAGTATCAGTAGAGTGGACACTACATGTCCCCACGTACACAGAACAAGTGTACTTCTCTACTATTCCTATGACATGTTTATCAACCTTCGCTTTAGGCCAAAAAGCAAAACAATCAGTTTAAGTCGACCTATCACCATTAAGGAAAACTCTAATGAATTTTAACCTCCCACTAGTACAAGTGTACCCTTCGCTTTGGCGAACAAGGTTCCGACGAACAGTGGTTTGATTAAAACCATGGTGATGGAAGGCATACGTAACTTAATATACTTAAGTTGAGGGTTTTTATTTAATGTCTCACCAGATTATTATCTTTGTTAGAATGTAATTGTTTGGCATGTTATTGAATATTCAACCTTAGCATGCATTCTAAACAAAATAAAACATGCTGGTACATGGCCCACTAAAACCAATTTCCTCGAGCCTAAAGGAATCGGTGGGTCAACCTAGGGGTTTAAAAGTAAATCTTGGGTCTTCAAGTTATTCCTCTTCATAGCTCCTTCGTTTCTTCTTCACAATCATTACAAAGTATTTTATAATAGAAATCTTATTCTAATTTACATCGATAAAATAGAAACCTCGCATTACATACGAGGGAAGTGAGATGAGAAGAAAAAATACATGGAGATATAAGAGAGAGAGGCGGGACACGCAGGTCCTATTTCTTTATAAAATTACAAGCAAACCCAAAATTACAGAAACATACCAAAGGTCTAAGGCTCATTTACCAGGCACCATGCAATTTCAAACAAGAACATTGCATACATCTAAAATTAACATTTTGAATTTGGGTGGGTGGAGTTATTAAATTACCGTTTTTACATGTGCAGAATCATTATTGGCTTTATAGGTTCAAAAACTGTAATTTGGACCCTATACAAAAAACAAAAAAGCAAAACGGAGCAGTAGCTTTCTTGTCGTGGCAAAGAAATTTATTCGCCACGGCAAAGTTCATACACACATGATTGCTGCGGTGAAGTTTTATTTCGTTGTGGCAAACACCATAAACTTCCAGAAAACACAAAACATTCTAGAGACTTTTATGCTGCAATGAAGTTTTATTTTGCCACGACCAAATCGACTTTTCCAGCAGGTCACCACCGCGAAGATTTATTTCGCTGTGACCAGATTCACTTTTTCATCTCACCGCAGCTAACGTCACAAAACAGTGAATCGCACAGTAACCCTTTTCGCAGTTTTTCACATAACGATATGGATCCAAATCAAATTGAATGCATAGACAACCGACCAGGACATCAACCAACCAAAAATAACTCATCAACACGTCATTAGTAAATTGATCAATTAAACAAAATTTTACAAATTTAAAAACAACAATTTATGCATCAACATGTTATCAATCAATGATTAAACATTATAATCTGATACATGAGGCTTTGATACCACTGTAAGTAACTAACCGGATTTGCATAGCTGAAAAATGTAATATTTAAAACGAATCAATCAATTACATGAACCAAGATTCGAGTATAGATTATAACGTTTTCTTGCATAAACTGAAACGTAAAATAAAACTGTATAAAAACAAATCCATACAAGGATTTAGTTCACCGCACTGTTCACTTGCTGCTGTTCATTTGACACTGTTCATTTAACCTGTTCATCAACATTATTCACCGACACTGTTCATCGACACTGTTGATGTGATTCGTCGTTAATCGATCCAAAGTATGATTGCACTCACGGTAATCCACATGAAGACAATAAGCAGAACCCTTGATTATTTTGCTAGAACAATCAAAGGCTTCAAGAATCAAGAAAGAAAAACAAGAAAAATATTCTTCTTCACTCAACGTGTAACGTGAGAGAGAGAGAGAGAGAGGGTGGCTAGGGTTTTGATTATTGAATAATTCTCTATCTTGTTTTAATTTTAAGTTGAACTTATATTGTGCAACAATTAAAACCCTGTTCCACTTAGGAATAGTCATGGGCTTCAACCTTAGTTTACCCTTGCAACCAAACACACCCTTTATGATATTTTAATTAATTAATTATTATTATTATTAAAATCAATTAATATATAATAATATATTAACATTTAATTAATAATAATAATTCATTTAAATATATACATAGATATATTTAAATATAATCTTACTAATTTAATTTTAACATTAAAATTAAATACAGGCAACAACCTCGGCAAATTTAATTGCATTGTGAGATTACCAAAATACCATTTCTCCTAAAAGAAGAAAATACTCTTCTCACAAATTGATTTTTAAATTATCTTCTAATTGTGTGACCCATAGGCTCCTCATCATATCGGCAGTGTTTAGTATCGCGATTAACACCAATTAATCATCTCACTACACACAGACCAAGATTGGCCCTTAGTAAGGCATCATGGCCATCCAATAGATTCGGATTCAGTGAAACCGTAGCCTGTCGACAGTATGGTTACCGTGCAATCAAATCCTTTCATCATCTATTATCTCATCGAGACTGAGGTACAGAAATAGTGTCAACCTCAAATATCATCGACATGTTTGTATTCAGTTAATGGACCAATGACTGGAATAATAAATTGGATTGAGCATCAACTCAATCCCACTATAGCCACATATTTAGTGTCATTGTCAATTTAGTAAATTACCCAATGAGATAACTTCTCCCATACCCAAGAGTGAATGAATTCTTTGTCCAATCCACCATAGTCTCGATTCACTTCTCAATGTAGCCAATCACTACCATATTAGGTAGCTCTGAATAGAACTATGTTAGGCTAGTGTCAAACTACACCAATTGGTGCACAAGGCACTCAGGTGATCTCAAGTCTAAGGATCACATGCACCACCATCCGTTAGAGGATTTATTCCATAGACACTAGGGGTTACCATCCATATGAAATCTTCTGGTGGGTCTATCCAATGAACTTGCACCAGGTTGTCGGCAAACAACCTTAATAAGTGGGATCAGTCATTGCCTTTTGATAGGGTCATTCAACACTAGATAGCCTTATCGTATTATCTGTGTCCTTGGTCAAAATAATATTGGGGCTATGAACGTTTCTAGAATGGCCACCATATGTGATCATAGGGTTCTCACTATCAAGATTTGAAACTCTTGATACCCTCGTCACGGTTCTACCATCCTAAAGACATATATCATTACATATAACTATCATTTACATGATATAGAAGAATATGTCTTTTATTGATAAATAAACATTTATTACAGAGTCAATTTTTACAATAATAGATTAGCTCTAAGGCACCTACTCCAACAAGCACCATTGATGTCAATCCCACCTTTTGAGTGGATGGAGATAAAAGGCTTAGACTCACATCAACAGTAGCCGAGGAAGGTCTACCTTGCTCTATTCTTCTCCTTTCCTAGCCGACTCAACTTGACATCTCTCCCTTATCTCCTTCACGATCAGGCACTTTAAACTTGCTCGTCATCCCTCTCCATTACAAGGTAGAATTCTTCCCGAGTTAGAGGGTGACGAGTAGAATTACCAAAAATAATGAAGTTGTTGTACTAGACCAATAGGACATATAGCAATAGGTTCCAATGGGGAAGCAAGACACCTTGCTACACTTCAAGGATGTGCTTCTACAAATGGCTCCCCCTTAAGTTCGATTCTTCCAAAACTCGACAATAATTCCTTTCTTCCTCATGGAGCGTAAGGATCGCCCAACTCTTCTCCTCAGTAAAAAGCCCCAGCAACGCACGGTTGTAATTCAAGTCTGCAAAAGAAAACACAATTAGATTCAATACACCAACACTTATGAAAAATAAAGTTTACTCACCCATTGTCTGCCAGAAGAATGGGATACCTTCGCTCCACTCTCATGAAGACCAAATCACCCTTTACAAAGAAGTAATCGTTCTTCCACTTCTTATCATATGTCTTCAGCCTTGTAACTAAATGCCTTTGGCCGTGCCAAAAACTTGATGTGTTGTTACTACAACATGCAATGATAGCAAGTACACTAGTCGCACAAAATAATAGAGTGATGAGTGAGTATCGTTCCCACGAGGATTGGTTGCTAAACACTAGTTTTCCTAAGTGTTTTTCAAGTTGGAGGAACCAAATTTGTTTGGATTAATGGGAGAGATTAAAACTAAAACTAAAACTAAACTTACTAAGTATTAAAAACTAATTAATAAAGGCAAGAATTAAAGACAAGAGTAATATCAATTTAACAAAAGGTTAGGGTTTTGACTTCATTCGGACTCTATGGACGAATTTTACGGATTATGCTATTTTCACAATCACATGCATGGAATTGTAAATCGAATTCTCTAAGTTGTCAAACATACCTTCTCAAGCTATGAATTCCTATTTTTCCCTATTAAACTTCCGCACCCAACAATTAGAAGCATAATAGATCCAAGTTCATTAAGCTAATAGAATCCTAGATTGATTTCATCGATTCTCAAATCTATCTCTAGCATTCAATACTACAATGGTGATTACCCAAGAAGCTTAATATGATTCATCTCTCAATCTCATCATATTTATCAAATAAAATCAATAAAAATAGAATAACCACACAATCTATGCAATAGAATATCAAAATAACAATAATCAATTGATTAACCCATAGAATTCGAGTTACATCAAAACCCTAACCCAAAATGGGTTAGTTCATAACTAAATCAACACAAACAGCAAGAAAAACAATAAACACAATATTCAACATATTGAAATGCAGAGAAAAGAGTAGAGATGTAAACCCCACGTTATTATTCTGATGCCCTAAGGTATGAAATTTACCTTTTCAAGTAATTTTCTTTTTTGAATGGAAGGGTAAAATGGTCAATTTACATGTATTTCGAGATGTGGCCGTTATAAAGTGTAAAGGATGATGTCATTGAAGAGAAATGAGGGTAGAATGGTTATAAAGTTGATTGATAAGGTTAAATGGCATAAACGGTAACCAAGGGTATAATGGTCTTTTCATACAAAACCATATGATTAAGTGTCCATAAAAGTGCACCAAGGGTAAATTAGTCATTCACCTAATGGGATTGCTTAATGGATAAGTGTTTCAAAGAAGTCAAATGGCATTAAATGAGTACTTATCTTTATGTTGTGGTAGAAATGACCAAAACGCCCTTATATGAAAAATTTATGCCAAATGACCTTTATATCTAACTTTTATTGACCAATCACATTAGAGTATCAATGGAATGAATATTTACAAGGTTTAAAAAGAGAGTAGTCGGCCTTGGAGACCCCAAATATATCATCTTCTTCTTCATCTCTCAAATCCACCATAAAAGCCACTAATCCAAGCTTTTATTCTCAAATTTTCTTAGGATTTCAAGTTGATTTTCAAAGGAGATCACCATCCACCCTTAAAGAACTTCAATTTCAGGGTTAAAGGTGAGTTTCAAAACCCTAGTTTTTCTGAATTTTTGGTTAAAAGAGAAATTCATAAGTGTTTGTGTGTGTAAGGTAGAAAGGTGAAACTTTGGAGCCAAGGAGGAGTACCTTTGTGCTTTGAATACTAAGGTAAGGAAAAAAATCTCCCTTATGACTATAATTGATAACACCTAGGGTTTATGAAACTTACATTTATTTATGTTAATATGAGTGTGATGCTATGTTTTGGTTATGGATTGTTTAAATGGGTGTGTTGATTGGTGTATGTGTGCATGTGGAGGATGATTATGCCAATTAAGAGATTTGTAGTTGGACGATGTTTTGGCACTTTTTGGTTCTGTAAAAAGGGAGGTTTTTATGGCCTTTTATACTAAGAATGATATGGCAAATGATAAGAATGTGCAAATGAAGGTGACATGGTTAAAATGAATAAAATTCGGAATTGGCTTTTTGAGACTTATACTGTACATGCTTCACTGAATCAGTCATAACTGAAGTTATAGAAGTCCGATTGAGTTGATTCTTGAAGTGATAAAAAATTGAGAAACAGACCTAAAACGTTTATGTTTTAGCCAAAAATAAATTCGAATTAGAAGATAATGGAAAATTGCTTGAAAGTAACGAACTGTATGGCATCCACCTTCTTAATGGAAATTCCCATTTGTTTCTAATTCTAATAAACCCCTGAATAATCTTACTACTGAAATTCTTTGTATTGTATGAGAAATTGAATGAATTAAGTTAAGAAGTTTAGTAGGAGAATATAGTATGATTGAGCATGGAATATGTTAGTCCATATGTTTGCATTCATAATGGTAATGCATATAGCTTATTTAGTTGTCTTATGAAAAATTTATGAAATGTTAAAGAATGAATTCCATGAGTCTCTTGAGGTATAAACCAATATCAGAGGAATGGAATTCTTATGGAAACCATGAGTCCTTTGAGGTGACGACCAAGAACAAGGTAATGGTTTAAATGAATCCGATCGGATAACAAAGACTAATGAAACCATCAAGTATAAAGACAAAAGAAATAAGCATGCCATGTACATGAATATTTCATAAGTCATATATGTTCTATATTATATTATGTATGATTATGTTATGACTTATGTTCATGAGAAAAGTCCAAAATGTATGATATGTTTAATGAACTTGTTATGTCAAAGAATGAAGGTCATGTTTTGTAGGTAGGTAAAGTCCTAAGTAATTTACTTGTATAATGAACCTTAATAGTTTATAAATGGCCATATTCCTTACTGAGCGATTAGCGCTCACCCCACGAAATGTTTTAAAATGTTTTGCAGGTAAGGATTAAGGCATGAAGCTGGGAGAGGATTCCGAGGGATGCTATGAGCATGAAGGGATGTTTTAATTATGACTTTTGAATGGTTTTGCTAATATTTAGTGTAGTAATTATGTTCATACCTCATAATGTAGTAATTATGTCCATGTTCTATAATGGGGTAAATATGTTGTATTAATAAAGGAAATCAAATTGCTAGTAAATTTTATAAAAGTGTATATGTTCTAGTAAGTATTACTATGGATTTCATAATTTACTCCAAGAAAGGAAATTATATTTTTTGATTATACAATGAACTTATTATAGAAAAAAAAAAATTAAACACATTTATCTATATATATGTTTTAAACTACAAGTTTATTCTTTAAATTGGATTTTAAAATAAACTTCTTTCCTAGGCGTGCGTTTTCTAGGTTCTCAATGGCCAAGGGATACTTAGGAAATACCCGGCTAGGGAGGGGTTTTACAAGAGATCTCCCCTAGTTGAAGAATCCACAAGATTCAAGCTCAAATCTTCTCTCTCAATGTCAAATCTATTCAAAACTCAATGAAAACAGATGAAAATTGGATGAACCCTCTCAAAATGGTAAGGTTTTCTTTATATAGTTCGCCCCAAAAGACCTAAAACTTTCCTAAAATAAAACTGTGCATTTTGGAGAAACTAAAATTCACAGACTTCGCCACGGTGATGAGATAAAATGGAATCTCGTGCTTAACAATTTTCACTGCGACGAACCTTCATGAAGAATTTTGAAATTACATAATTGCCCTCCACTTCCTTCTTTGCTTAAATCTTTGATCTTCGATGCTCTCCCATGGGAACAAGCTTCATAGTGCTTCACTCTGCTTCCGAACTCTCCCAAATTCTGAGATCTGCTCTACTTTTGGGTCCAAAAACTCCAATTCGCCTATTATTTGCTCAAAATGTCCATTTTGGCCTGCAACACAAAAAATGTATAGAATTAAATAGCAATTCAGGCATAAATGAACTAAGAAGTATCTAAAATCCAGCCACAAAGCCTAATTAAAATAGTATAATTTTCGGATTATCAAATACCCCCAAACTAAAGACATGCTCATCCCCGAGCATCAGGTACAAAACACAAAGAAAGAAAAACAACAAACAACCAAAAATACAAAACAACAAAACTGAAAATGATAAGACAAAATTTTACTCAAACTCGAAATACGAATTGCCTAGAATTTACACAAGTCTCAAAAGTTTGTTGGAAAATTATTACTAGAAAATGTTCAACACTCCAAGAAGTTATAAGTTGCATCAACTATCTTTCTCTATTGGTTCCCCGAGTAGGTGATCCCCACTTCAGTCCATATTCCGACTTCCCGGACTATTTTATGCAGAAATGCAAAATTTATCAAATGGTGATAGACTCCATAAGCCTACGTATCGAACTACTCTCCACTAATGAGGATTAGACATTGCTAAAGATCAAAAGGTCTTTATAGGCTTATAACATTAGGCTCGGTTAGTGGGCTTCAAAGGAAAGGAAAGGATAGGATAACAAACAACAAAACTCGGTTTCCTTAAAGCAAACACTAAAACTTAATCAACTTCCACTTTCTTTCTTAACCACCACTCAAGATGTCATCCATTTTACAACCCTCACTCATGTACACTTCTTATTTTTTCTACTGCAATGTAGTTCTCACAATGGAACGTTTTTTTTTTCTTTTTTCCAAAATAACAATAGAATTGAGGTTAATTACCCCTCTTATTCATCTTGCCCTTCTCACAGCCCCCAAAACTATTCTTTTAGTTCATTCACACAACTCCCCAAGCTCTTTGTGTTTGCATTAAGTTTAGAATCCTCTTAAAGGTTGCGGATGTGTTTAGGGAAAAAGGTTTTGGGCATTATTGGTTTCACAAGAAAAATAAAGCAACGATGATTTCATAAGACTCAAATGGGTCACTAGGGACAAAATTCATGGTCAATTGGAAAGGCTCAAACGTTCCGAAAACTGCCTAAATCATTTCCTCAATAATGTCTATTCCTAGAATTTCGCCTCAAGCACTTCTCAACTAGGTTCTAGAGTCTACCCACATTATCAAGGCTTTACCTAACCACATAAAATGAATCTAAGCATGCCGAAATAATGAAAATGGTGGTTGAACCACTCAACAAACCTCAAGCAAAATTCAGTCAATCAACATAAACTTAAAGCAATGCTTAAAATTTTTCAACAATAAAATCCCAACAATCTTATTCTCATCATAGACCTATGTAATTCATCACTAGTATACACAACAAAACATGAAAATAAAATAAACACAAATAAAAAAAATTCAAATTTTCCTACCCCTAAACGAAAGAAAAATGACATTGTCCCTAATGTCACATTATGTACGAATTAGGAATAGAAAAACAAAATCTACAAAGGTACGAGATAGTTCCCTGATTGTAACAACTGCTGTAAACTAGTACCATGCATGCATAATAACAATAGAAAATAGGCCCAAAACTTTTCCTTTTTATTATAAGTCATACGTCTTTTATACACAAAGAACGCCATTTACAAAAATGCCATTTTAAAAGACAAAATAGGGGAAACAGTGTAGCTATTGCTCCTCACTTACCAACGCCTCTCCGACTGCATCGTCACCTAGATCCTGCATCCACAAAGGAAAATAACGGGGTGAGCACAAAATAATGCTCAATAAGTAAAACCCTCTATCTGTCTATCCCCGTATGTATTACTCTTAATTCTTTCCTCACACTTTCTGTTGTTTCCTACTAAACGTCATGGCCTAGTATGGCCGGATGGCGTTCACACAGCACCATCTCACTCTTCATGACTATCGGGTGGAATTCACACAGCACCAACCCGTTCTTAGTGACTACCGAGTGGGGATCACGAAGCACCTACCCGGTTTTCGTAACTATCGGGTGGAGACCACATAGCACCTACCCGTTCCTCATGACTTTCGGGTAACAATTACCAAGCATTAAATCACTGTCGGGTGATGATCACAAAGCATCAACCCATCTCTAATCAAATATCGGGTGATGATCACAAAGCATCAATCCCTTTTCTAATAACTAACCGGGTGATGGTCACAAAGCATCCACCCGTTTCTAATACCTATCGGGTGATGATCACAAAGCATTAACCCATTTCTAATGGCTATTCGGGTGGTGATCACAAAGCATCAACCCGATTCTCATAACTGTCGGGTGATGATCACAAAGCATCTGCCCATTTCTAATACTCATCTCATTCACTCTATTCTAGCACTTCTCATTCTCTCTACCCTTAGAGTAGTTGCATCCACAAAGTTCTCTACTCATAAAGCAAGTGCATACACAAAGTTTCCTACTCTTTCTTAGGTCACTTCTCAATGCACAATTAATGCCTATGGATGGTTCATCTCCACTAATGCACTTATGAAATGCCAACATGCAATGTTGCAAGAATTAAGGTTCACTACTCATACTCAAACCTCTAATAGGCATTTCATCAAACAACTCAAGTGCATAATAAAACTCTACTATAACAATAATTCTAAATCTTTCTCTAACCATCCAAAATGGGGAGAAACCCCCTCACATAGCCACATATCCTGCCAAAGTAAGACATTTCCAAAAGGATTCCTCAATACCCTTCAATTCCATCTCAAACTACCTCTCCAACCCACATCTCACTTCTTATATTTGCAATGTATAAACAATCACAAAGCACTAGAAATCTCTATTTAAGCCTCAATAACATGGCATATAACATGTATATAACATACATACATAAGTGCTATCAAAACCCTAATCAAGAAAATTCCCAAATCTCAACTTGGGTTGGGGTTTACTTACCTTGTTATGGAGAGATTTCACTAACTCTTCCTTTCACTTGGTTTGCTTGACTTTTTCTCTACTCTTAAACAAAAGAACAAAAACCCTCAATATTCAATATATACAAAAACTCACAAAGCTTCACAACCAAAGCAAGAATCCTCACCTTAGGATGCCTTAGGTTGATTTTCTACCCCAAATCACTCCAAAAGCCCTTTAAAACTCCTTGATCAAAAGAAAGAGAATTTGAGAGGAAGCAAGAGAGGAGAGTGGCGATGGAGAAGAAGAATGAAGGGTTTGCAATGACCTAATTCCTTTTAATGAAATTTATACACAAGCATTCCCATTTTGCCCTTACTCTTCTTTGGGAATTCTATCTATATCCTTTGATTCATTACAAACACACCCCCATAGCAACATATTCTCCATGAAAATTTCTTACATTTTACTCCCCACTTTTCCTGCTAATTAGGGGTAGAATTGTCAAATTGCCCTTAGGGAAGAAAATATCTAAAACTTAACAAACATTTTGGTCGGCCTGTCATCACGGCAAGGAAGCTTCTGTCGCCGCGGCGAAACTGTCCAGCGCTTCCCGTGGTTTCAACACCTCTTCGCCGCGGTGAAGATTCTTCTTCGCCCCGGCGAAGCTTGGAACACTGAACTTCTTCTATTTTCAACCAATTTCAGGGTAAGTATTCAACATAACACTCAATCAAAGGTCAACCAAACGAATATTACCAAGAAACCAACTCAAATAAGAGCAAAAGAAGAAACAATAACTACGTACCTCAAGTGGGGCGTTACATTGATTAATCCGTGAAGTTGAAGTTTCGCTCAACAGCATGCACACCCGGTCCTTGGCTTTCTCATCACCATAATCTGTAAAAACAATTGAAATATTGTGGTGTCCACTGTGTTAGAAAAGTTCACTGACTAATATGAAAATATTACAATCCTAATCTCGCCTTTACAACTACTAGGAAATTAATACAAAAGTTAAACCATCCAAAAAAAAAAAACAATTTAGTTCAATGTTCGAAATGAAATACAAAAACAACTAAAAACAAAGAAATTAAAATACAAAAACAGGTGTTCAGGTTCATTCTTCGACCTCCCCCTCTCCCTCGAAATCGTCCTCTTCTAAGTCGAAGCCCATCCATTCTTCTGCATCCCATTCAGCCCATTGAAATTCCAAAGTATCAACGTTGAGCTTGGTGAAGCAACTATGTTGCATGTCATACATCATCTAGGTTTGCTTTGCTAGCCAATCCTGGTGTTTTGCCATCCATTTCATCTAACCTAGCATTTGCTGCATCATCTCCTTCATAGTGGCGATGGAACTGGATGATGTGGCAGTGCCTTGTGTGGTTCTCTATCGTTTTGTCCCAGCGTTGGGTTGCTCACTGGGTTGACGCTCAAGTAGCTTCCGATAGTAGGTTGTGTTGAGAACTAGGGCAGCATGGATAAGTGGTTCATCATCCTCCTTCTGTATTCCTGCTTTAATGCACAACTCGGTGATGAGATTGTTAGAGTAGATGCCCTAGAGCCAATCAATTATTGTAGAATTGACTCTTTGTAATAATGTTCATTAATTAATAATAAAAGGCATTTTATTCTATATCGCGTAAATCATTATTATTGCAATATGTATTGATATATATCCTTAGAATGGTAGAACCGTGACGAGGGTATCAAGTGTTTCAAATCTTGATAGTGAGAACCCTATGAGCACATATGGTGGCCATTCTAGAAACGTCCGTAGCCCCAGTATTATTCTGAAGCAAGGGCACAGATAATGCAATAAGGCTATCATAGTGTTGAACGACCCTGTCGAAAGGCAGTGACTGATCTCACTTGTCAAGGTTGTTTGGTGACAACCTGGTACAACACATGGGTGCTTGTTGTAGGCGGATATACCGCAGCAAGTTCACTAGACAGATCCACCAGAGGATTCCATATGGATGGTAACCCCTAGTGTCTATGGAACAAATCCTCTAACGAATGATGGTGCATGTGATCCTTAGACTTGAGATCACCAGAGTGCCTTATGCACCGATTGGTACAGTTTGACACTAGCCTAACGCAGTTTTATTCAAAGCTGCCAGTACAGTGGTGATTGGCTGTATCAAGGAGTGTATCAAGACTATGGTGGATTGACAGAGGATTCATCACTCCCGGTACGGAGAAGTTATCTCACGGCACAATTCAGTATATGGCAATGACACTAAAACTGTGGCCACAGTGGGATTGAGTTGTTGCTCTATCCAGATTATAATACGGGTCATTGGTCCAGAAACTGAATATATAATATCGAGACTAACCGAAGTTGACACTATTTCTATGCCTTCGTCTCGTAGAGATAACGTATGATGAAAGGATCAAATTGTACGGTAACCATATCGTTGATAGGTAGCTACTTTGAATCCAATCTATCGGGTGGCCATGATGCCTTGCTAGGGGCCAATCTTGGTCTGTGTATTAGTGAGACAATTAATTGGTGTTAATCGCGATACTATACGCTGCCGATATGATGAGGAGCCTATGGGTCACACACATAGAAGATAATCTAAGAGCCAAGAAGAAAGAAGGGCGTTTTCGTCTTTTATGGGCGAAAGGGTATTTTGGTAATTTCACAGTGCAATTAAATTTGCTGAGGTCGTAGCCTTTATTTAATTTGTTAGAAAAATTAAATAAGTGAAATTCTGTTTAAATATTTGTTCGCATATATTTAAATAAATTATCATTATTGTTAAATGTTAATATATATATTAAATATATATTAATTGATTTTTAATTGAGATAATGATGAATTAAATTAAAATATCTAATTGGGAGTGTTTGGCAAATATGGAGGTGTTTGGGTTGGAGCCCAAGCCCATTCCATATGGGAATAGGGCAACTTAAATTGGACTATAAAAGAAAAGTGTTAATTGAAAATATGTGGGAATTCATTTTATTCATTTTGATTATTTTTCATTGAAAAGAGAAAAACTCTCCAGCCCTAAAACACTCTCACTCTCACGCCACTTTTGCTTTTGCAAAGAACCAAAGTTCTTCTTTGGTTTGTTCTTCTTGATTTCTTAAGGCCAATGAGGATCTAGCAAATCCCTCCTTGGTTCTTATTGATTGTCTTCGTGTGGACCTCTACGGTTCGATCCTACACTTGGATCGGTAGCAAACACGTTCAGAGACAATATTGGTGGAGCCTCCAAATGTGGGTATGAATCTAAACTTTAGATTTATTTTATTTTCTGCAGATTCTTGATATTATACATAAACTGTAAAATTTGTGCCTTGATTTTAGGCTTTTAAGGAACGATCTACGGTTGTATAAAATTTTGTTTTCCGCTGAGCAACCGGGTCGTTTCCTAACAATGGTATCAGAGCCTAGGGTACTAGATTTTATGGTTTTTTATGAATGGTTGATTACATGTGTTTGTTGATAACATGTTGCCTTGATGAATCTGCCATGAAAACCCAGATTTTGTGAAATCTGAAAAATCTGTAAATCCACTTTTGAATGAATGAATCAATTGTTAAATTGGTTTAATAATGTGTTGATGAATGTAATATTGGTTGGTTAATATCCTGGTTGAACGTGTGTGCGTTTGATTTGATTTGGATGCATGTTTGTACACGAAAAATTGCAAAAACGCGAACTGTACTAATTGGGGATTTCCAGGTCTCGCCGCGGCGAAGTGCCTCTGGAAATTGTCGCCCCGGTGAAGGCTATGGCGGCAAAGTACATACTGTATACCTCACTGTGGCAAAGATGCAGCGAAGATAAAACCTTCGCCGTGGCAAAGTCTGTGCTTCCTCGCCGCGGCGACGCCTGTAGTTTTCCCAATTTTGTATTTTTGCAAAGGGTCTAATCTGCAGTTTTTAATAACCTATAAAGCCAATGTACATTCTGCACATTTAAGAGGGTAATTAATTAATAAACCCACCCAATTCAAAAATTGATTATTTTTTGAAATGTATGCTTTGTACTTGTTTGTATATTGCATGGTGCCCGGTACATGAGCCTTAGACCTAACGGTGAATGTTTTAAATTATTTTGGGTATGTATGGTTGTAATATTTTAAATAGGGCTGCATGTCCTGCCTTCTCTCTTCTTCTTAATGTACATTCTTTTCTCATCTCATTCCCCTCGAATGTAAATCGAGGTTTCTAAATTTGTTGATGTAAAATTAGTTTAATATTAATTTTATTGTAAATTTAGAATGATGTTTTTGTAATGTACTTGGAGTCGGAGCGAAGGACGAGGCAACCATACTTGAAGACTCAAGATATTTATTACAAGACCCCTAGGTGACCCACCGATTCCTCTAGGCTCGAGGAGATCGGTTTAGTTAGGCCATGTACCGGCACGTTTAATATTTTGTTTAGAATGCATGCTAAGGTTGAATGTTGAATAACATGCCAAACAATGTCATTCTAACAAAGATAATAATCTGATGAGACATTAAATAACAAACCCCTCAACTAAGTATATTAAGTCACGAATGCCTTCCATCACCATGGTTTTAATCAAACCACTGTTCGTCGGAACCTTGTTCGCCAAAGCGAAGGGTACACTTCTACCAGTGGGAGGTTAAAATTCATTGGAGTTTTCCTTAATGGTGATGGGTCGACTTAAAATGACGGTTTTGCTTGTTCGCCAAAGCGAAGGTTGATAAACGCGTCATAGGCATAATAGAGTAGTACACATATTATGTGTACGTGGCGACATGTAGTGTCCACTCTACTGATACTGAGAATCACACTTGAGGACAATGGTTGGAGCCATTGAATTATGTGATTGGCTTGTTGGCTTTTTCACATTTGAGGTTGATAGTAGGAGCTATCAACTGGTGTGGATTAAGTTTGTTGGCCTACCTAATCAACTCATTTTTGGCTTGTTCGCCAAAGCGAAGGTTTGAAATGGGCAGGATGGGATCTCGGTCCACTAGGAAAGTCAACGGGCTTTCCCAAGTTAATAGTGAGGGCTATTAGCTTGAGTAAAATAGTGGGAGCATCGTTTAATAAAAGACCATATTAAATTATAATGAACTTTATAATAACTTTATCTTTTCTGCAATTGTAGATTTACCAAAATGAGCATTATGAACCTGCGACCGATAATCGAAAAAGAAAACAGGTTGGATGGATCCAATTTCTCAGATAGGTATCGTAATCTTCGGATTATACTCAAGTCAGAAAAGAAATTGTATATCCTTGAAAAGCCATACATGCCTGAGCCTGATCCTGATGCCACTCAGGAAGTTAAGGATACTTATCAAAAGTTCCTTGATGATGTTGATAGCGTACAATGCTTGATGTTAGCATCGATGACACCTATGCTGCAAAAGCAGCATGAGAATATGGATGCTTCTTCCATTATTCTACACCTCAAAGAGCTTTACGAAACAAATGCTTGACATGAGAGGTACAAGGTGTCGAAAGCACTGTTTGGGAGTCGTCTGACTTAGGGTGCCCAAGTTGGTCCTCATGTGCTCAAGATGATCGAGCACATATAGAGGCTTGAGACTTTGGGATGTGGCTTGGATGCAGAATTACAAATGGATTTAATTCTACAATCCTTGCCTGACTCATATGCTCCGTTCATAATGAATTTCAATATGAACACGATGGAGAAAACCCTGTCAGAACTTCGAACATGTTGAGGATCAGAGAGGGACTTGAAAAAGTCCAAACCTCGTTTTCTTGGTTGATGCCGTAAAGGTAAGGGTGGAGGGTAAGGGTAAGGGTAAGGCCAAGGCCAAACCCAAACCCAAGCCCAAAGGATAGGTTGCTCTTGGTCCTGAGAGTGGCATAGGAAAGGGTAAGGTAGTCGCTTCTTTTGTGGCAAGCCCGCCACCGGAGGAAACACTGCAAGGCTTTCCTCAAGCAAGAAGAAGTCGAGGCTACGACTTCAGGTACTTTCATGATTGAGATTAACTTCTTCCTCAACATCTTGGGTCATGGACACAGGATGTGGTACTCACATTTGTACTGATGTGCAGGGACTAAGGCAGAGTAGAGTACTCGCCAAGGGAGAGGTGGAACTACGAGTTGGAAATGGAGCACATGTGGCTGCATTAGCTGTAGGGACTTATTGTTTATCTTTGCCTACGGGCTTATTGTTGGAACTACATAACTGTTATCACGTACCTTCTATTTCTAGAAATATTATTTTAGTATCCTTTTTGGATAATATGGGGTATCATTTTGAGATATCTAATGGATTGTTGTCCTTTAGTTTGAATGGTATTCTATTTGGAATTGCAAGGTTATATAATGGATTATATGTTCTTGATTTAAACAATAAAGATATTCTCAATATTGAAACCAAGAAAGCTAAACATAGCGATCAAAACCAAACATATCTCTGACATTGTAGATTGTGTCATGTTAATAAGACTCACATTGCAAAACTTCAAAGGGATGGAGTTTTGGCCCTTTTGACTTCCAGTCATTTGAGGTATGCGAGTCATGCCTTTTAGGCAAGATGACCAAGTCTCCTTTCACAGGACAAAGTGAAAGGGCTACTTAACTGTTAGGCATCATCCATAGTGATGTATGTGGTCCACTAACAGTTGAAGCCAGAGGTGGATATTCATACTTCATCACATTTACTGATGATTTCAATAGATATGGTTATGTCTACCTTATGAGACATAAATCTGAAGCCTTTGATAAATTCAAGGAATTCAGGAATGAAGTACAGAATATGTTGAGCAAAAGTATTAAAGCTCTTGGTCGGATCGAGGAGGTGAATACTTAAGCTCGGGGTTTTGAGTACTTGAAGGAATGTGGGATAGTATCACAACTCACCCTCCTTATACACCCCAACACAATGGAGTGTCAGAAATGAGGAATAGGACCTTACTTGACATGATTAGGTCCATGATGAGTTTTAGTGATTTACCTGCATCGTTCTGGGGTTATGCCCTAGAAACTGCGACTCACGTTTTGAACCATGTGCCGTCAAAGTCTGTAGATAAGACTCCATATGAGCTATGGAGTGGGCGAAAGCCCAACTTGTCTTATCTAAGGATTTGGGGTTGCGAAGCTTATGTTAAGAAATTGACTTCGAACAAGCTGGGCCCAAAATCCTGTAAATGTATATTTATTTGTGGGGTATCCAAAGGAGACCAAAGGATACTATTTCTACCACCCAGAAGAGCGCAAAATTTTTGTTGCTCGATCAGGTGTCTTCCTAGAAAAGGAATATTTTCTAAGAAGTACTAGTGGGAGAAAAGTAGAACTCGATGAAGTTCTAGAACCACAAGATACACTAGACGAAGGACGGGATGATGTGCCTCAAGAAGTAGTTAAGCATCATGAGGAGGTTACTCCACAACTTGTGGATCAAAGTGAACCACCTCAGGTAGCACAAGAGCTGCGTAGATCTGGGAGAGTACGCCATGAGCCCGAGAGATATGGTTATCTCGTGACTAAACATGGTGACGTACTAGTCTACAAGACGATGAACCCAGAACCTACGAAGACGCTATATCGGATCCAGATTCGTTAAATGGCTTGAAGCCATGAAATCGAGATGGACTCCATGTACCTAGAACCAAGTGTGGTCTCTGGTGGAACCACCTGAAGGGGTAAAACCCATAGGGTGTAAATGGGTCTTCAAGAAGAAGACTGACATGGATGGCAACGTGCATACTTATAAAGCACGCTGGTTGCCAAAGGTTTCAAACAAATTCATGGCATTGACTATGAAGAAACCTTTTCGCCGGTTGCCATGATTAAATCCATCCGGATTATGCTTGCAATTGCTGCATATCATGACTATGAGATTTGGCAAATGGATGTCAAAACTGCTTTCCTGAACGGAAACCTTGAGGAGGATGTGTATATGACACAACCTGATGGTTTCGTTCTTGATAGTCAAGCTAATAAGGTATGCAAGTTGCAGAGATCCATTTATGGACTCAAGCAAGCTTCAAGGAGCTGGAACATTCATTTTGATGAGGCCGTAAAAGAATTCGGTTTTATCAAAAACGAAGATGAGCCCTGTGTTTACAAGAAAGTGAGTGGGGAGCAGAGCATTCCTAGTGTTGTATGTCGATGACATACTTGATCGGGAATGATATACCAAACTTGCAGTCGGTAAAGACTTGGTTATCCAAGTGCTTCTCCATGAAGGACTTAGGGGAAGCAGCCTACATCCTTGGCATAAAGATCTATCGTGATAGATCGCGTAGGTTGCTTGGCCTAAGTCAGAGTGCATATATTGACAAAGTACTGAAACGATTCAGTATGGAAGAATCCAAGAAAGGATTTCTTCCGATGTCACATGGTGTTTATCTCTCTAAGGAATTGTGTCCTAAAACACAAGATGAGAGAGATAGGATGAAGAGGATCCCATATGCATCAGCAATTGGATCCATCATGTATGCCATGCTATGTACTCGGATTGATGTCTCATGTGCTTTGAGCACTTGTAGTAGATATCAATCGGATCCAGTGAGCGTCATGGATGGTCTCAAGAATATTCTTAAGTACCTTGAAGAGGACTAAGGATATGTTCTTGGTTTATGGAGGGAAGATGAGCTCACTGTAAGAGGATACAGTGATGCTAGTTTCCAAATGGACAAAGATGATTATCGATCGCAATCAAGGTTTGTATTTTGTCTCAATGGCGGTGCAGTGAGCTGGAAGAGCTCCAAGCAAAGCACTGTAGCGGACTCTACAATGGAGGTTGAGTATATTGCATTGTCAGATGCGGCCAAGGAGGCGATCGGATTAAGAAGTTCATCACTGAACTTGGTGTGGTTCTTACGATTGTTGATCCTATAGACATCTATTGTGACAACAATGGAGCAATTGCTCAAGCTAGGGAACCACGGTCTCATCAGAAGTCCAGACACATACTCAAACGATTCCATCTCATCAGAGAGATAGTTGAGAGGAAAGACGTGCAAATTAGTAAAGTGCATACTGACGACAATCTCGCAGATCCACTAACAAAGCCTCTGCAGCAGAAGCATGAAAGGCACTTGAGATCATTTGGTATTAAATACATGAATGATTGGCTATAGTGCAAGTGGGAGATTGTTAGAGTAGATGTCCTAGAGCCAATCAATTATTGTAGAATTGACTCTTTGTAATAATGTTCATTAATCAATAATAAAAGGCATTTTATTCTATATCGCGTAAATCATTATTATTGCAATATGTATTGATATATGTCCTTAGAATGGTAGAACCGTGACGAGGGTATCAAGTGTTTCAAATCTTGATAGTGAGAACCCTATGAGCACATATGGTGGCCATTCTAGAAACGTCCGTAGCCCCAGTATTATTCTGAAGTAAGGGCACAGATAATACGGTAAGGCTATCATAGTGTTGAACGACCCTGTCGAAAGGCAGTGACTGATCTCACTTGTCAAGGTTGTTTGGTGACAACCTGGTGCAACACATGGGTGCTTGTTGTAGGTAGATATACCGCAACAAGTTCACTGGACAGACCCACCAGAGGATTCCATATGGATGGTAACCCCAGTGTCTATGGAACAAATCCTCTAACGAATGGTGGTGCATGTGATCCTTAGACTTGAGATCACCAGAGCGCCTTGTGCACTGATTGGTACAGTTTGACACTAGCCTAACGCAGTTCTATTCAGAGCTACTAGTATGGTGGTGATTGGTTGTATCAAGACTATGGTGGATTGACAAAGGATTCATCACTCTCAGGTACGGGAGAAGTTATCTCACGGCGCAATTCAGTATATGGCAATGACACTAAAATTGTGGCCACAGTGGGATTGAGTTGTTGCTCTATCCAGATTATAATACGGTCATTGGTCCAGAAACTGAATATATAATATCGAGACTAACCGAAGGTTGACACTATTTCTATGCCTTCGTCTCGTAGAGATAACGTATGATGAAAGGATCGAATTGTACGGTAACCATATCGTTGATAGGTAGCTACTTTGTGAATCGAATCTATCGGGTGGCCATGATGCCTTGTAGGGGGCCAATCTTGGTCTGTATTAGTGAGATGATTAATTGGTGTTAATCGCGATACTATACACTACCGATATGATGAGGAGCCTATGGGTCACACACATAGAAGAATAATTTAAAAGCCAAGAAGAAAGAAAGAAGGCGTTTTGTCTTTTATGGGCGAAAGGGTATTTTGGTAATTTCACAGGTGCAATTAAATTTGCTGAGGTCGTAGCCTTTATTTAATTTGTTAGAAAAATTAAATAAGTGAAATTCGTTTAAATATTTGTTCGCATATATTTAAATAAATTATCATTATTGTTAAATGTTAATATATATATTAAATATATATTAATTGATTTTTAATTGAGATAATGATGAATTAAATTAAAATATCTAATTGGGAGTGTTTGGTAAATATGGAGGTGTTTGGGTTGGAGCCCAAGCCCATTCCATATGGGAATAGGGCAACTTAAATTGGACTATAAAAGAAAAGTGTTAATTGAAAATATGTGGGAATTCATTTTATTCATTTTGATTATTTTTTCATTGAAAAGAGAAAAACTCTCCAGCCCTAAAACACTCTCACTCACGCCACTTTTGCTTTTGCAAAGAACCAAAGTTCTTCTTTGGTTTGTTCTTCTTGATTTCTTAAGGCCAATGAAGGATCTAGCAAATCCCTCCTTGGTTCTTATTGATTGTCTTCGTGTAGACCTCTACGGTTCGATCCTACACTTGAATCGGTAGCAAACACATTCAGAGACAATATTGGTGGAGCCTCCAAACGTGGGTATGAATCTAAACTTTAGATTTATTTTATTTTCTTGTAACGCCCCACCTGAGGTACGTTGTTATTGTTTCCTCTTTCGCTCTCTTTTGAGTTGGTTTTAGTAATATTGTTTGAAGGAATGTTTTGTTGAATGTTTGCCCTGAAATTTGGTTGAAAATAGAAGAATTTGGGAGTGTACCAAGCTTCGGGCGGGAAGAAGAATCTTCGCGCGAAGATGTGTTGAAATCAAGGGTGAAACTCTTCGACAGCCCTGCCGCGGCGACAAAGGTTTCTTCGCGCGACAACAGGCCGAATTTAAAATGTTGAGTGAAGTTTTAGACATTTTCTTCCCCAAGGGCTAATTTGACCATTCTACCCCTAATTAGCGGGAAAAGTGGGGAGTTAATTGTAAGGATTTTTCATGGAGAATATGTTGATATGGGGGTGAGTTTGTAATGAATCAAAGGATATGGATGGAATTTCCCATAGAAGAATAAGGGCAAAATGGGAATGAGTGTTTGGTTTATAAATTTCATTAAAAGGAATTAGAATCAAAGAAACCCCTCATTTCTCTTCTTCTCAAACACAACTCTTCATTCTCCTCCTCTCAACTTCTCTTTTCTTTTGATCAAGGAATTTTCCAAGGGGATTTTGAAGTGATTTGGGGTAGAAAGGCAACCTAAGGCTTCCTAAGGTAAGGATTTCCTCCTTAAGTTGTGTGATTTGTAGATTTTAGGTTCATTTTGGTTTTTGAGGGTTTTCATTCTTTTGGTTAAGAGTAGAGATTAGGTCAAGAAAACCAAGTGAAAAGGAAGATTTGGTGAAGTCTCTCCATAACAAGTAAGTAAAACCCAACCCAAGTTGAGATTTATGAATTTTCTTGATTAGGGTTTTGATAGAAATGGATGTATGTATGTGATGTGCATGTAATATAGCCATGTATGGAAGGATTAAATAGAGATTTCTATGCCTTTGTGAATTGATTATACCTTGCAAATTTGAGAAATGGGTTGTTGATTTGGCAAGGTAGTTGAGATGGAATTTAAGGGGTGTTATGGAATCCCTTTTTGGAAGTGTTTTCTTTATGGCAGGTTTTGTGGCTTTGTGAAGGGGTTTTTCCCCATTTTGGATGGTTAAGAAAAAGTTTTAGAATCATTGACTTTGATAGAGTTTTATAGGCACATGAGTTGTTTGATGAAATGCCTAAAAGAGGTTTGAGTGTGAGTAATGAACCTTAATTCTTGCAACATTACATGTTGGCATTTCACAAGTGCATTAGTAGAGATGAATCCATCCATGTGCATTGTTATATGCATTGACAAGTGACCTAAGAAAGGGTAGGAAAACTTTGTGTATAGAAATTACCCTCTATGAGTAGAGAGCTTGGTGGGTAAAATTACTCTAAGGGTAGAGAGCATTGAAAAAAAATGCTACAATAGAATGAGTTAGAAGAGTAGTATAGTTGGGATGATGCTTTGTGATCATCACCCGATATTTATGGGAATCGGGATTGATGCTTTGTGATCATCATCCGTATAGCCCTTAGAGATGGGTCGATGCTTTGTGATCGTCACCCAATGAGTAATAGAAATGGGGTAGATGCTTTGTGATCCACTATCCGATTAGTTATGAGATATGTAGGTTGATGCTTTGTGATCATCATCCAACATTTAGTAGAAGCGGGTTGATGCTTGGTGATCATCACCCGATAGTGACTAGAGACGGGTAAATGCTTGGTGATCGTTACCCAAAAATTCATGAGGAACGGGTGGGTGTTAGGTGATCTCCACCCGATAGTTAGGAAGGAATCCGAGTTGGTGCTTTGTGATCCTCACTGATAGTCACTAAGAACGGGTTGGTACGTGTGAATTCCACCCGATAGCCATAAAGAGAGTGAAATGGTGTTGTGTGAACGCCTATTCCGGCCTCGTACCTCCAGGTAAGATGAGGTCCATGATGTTATTAGAAACAATTAGAAAAGGAAAGAATTAAGAGTCAGCACACATGGGGACAGATAGAGAGTTTTACTTACGAGCATTAATTTTGTGCTCACCCCATTATTTTCCTTTGTGGATGCAGGTTCTAGGTGATGATGCGGTCGGAGGGGCGTCGCAAGTGAAGAGGATTAGCTACACTGCTTCCCCTATTTTGTCTTTTAAAATGCACTTTTTGTAAACAGTAACCTTTGTGTATAAAAGACATGTGAATTGTAATGAAAAGAAACTCTTTGGGCCCAATTTTCTATTGTTAAATTGCATGCATTGTACTAGTTTTTAGTAGGTGTTACATTTTCTCTAGATTCTTGATATTATACATAAACTGTAAAATTTTTGCCTTGATTTTAGGCTTTAAGGAACGATCTACGGTTGTATAAAATTTTGTTTTCCGCTGAGTAACCAGGTCGTTTCCTAACAGAGATGTGGGAAGGGGAAACTCCCTCGCCCTGGTTGGGCTGCATTCTATATACTATTCAAGATGATCTTCCCCACATCCATCTTCTTTCCGGTGGCAATGGAGTAAAGCAGCAATGCCTTGCCAAAAGTTACTGAACTATAATGTGTTTCCGGCATCATCCTTGCACACACAAAATACTACCACAACCTAGCTGTCGGAGTCATATTGGTTCCCTTGATGCTCTTTTTTCCCTTTTTTGAAACCTCCCAAGGGGTATCCGGTTTTGCTATAACCTTAAGGATCTCACCCTCCTGAAATTGTTTCTTCTTAAACTCCAGATACTCATCAGGGTCAATCGAAGGCAAGTCAAAAAAATCATTGATGACCTTCGCATCAAATGGCACATCAAGACCCCTCACAAACACATGACCAAGATCACACTCAGGGAGGTTGGCGTAAAACATTCTTACTATCAGCTCTACAGTCGCATGTCCGGGTTCATCCATAAATGCATTCCACTTTCGCCCTTCACTCCACTCTTCAACATAAACAGTGGTCAAACCCTGCTCGATAATAAACCATTTATCCTTCCTTTTGATTGCTCCTTCATATAGTTGCGGAGCCTTTACATTAGCAAATCCGTCATCTACCTTCTTCTCTTTTCCTTTACCCTTTGATTGTGTTTTGAGCGGCATTTTAACCCAACTACAATTCTGACTCAACAGTTCAACTCTAAGCACCGTAGTATCAACCACAATCAATCCTGCAAAAAATATCACACTTCCAAAAATCACACCTAGACCCCCAAACTTTGATTCGTCCAAACTTGACAAAACACTCCAAAATTCAAAACCCCAACTCCTCGACACCACACAATTCAAGATCAAAAAATACAAACACCACTAAAATATCCACAACTCACTCAACAATCAAAATCTCAGATTCAACTCTAAAAATCGAAATTGATCAATAAAAAGTTTGGAGAACTTGAAATCTTACCAATCCCAAGGACTATTCACCAGGCTCCGATGGCAAGATCCCAAAATTTTTGGGAACCAAGGGTTTCCAAAATTTTCTTCAATTTTTCACACAAATTTTATTAAAATGAGTTGTTTTGGTGTTTGGGAGGGTTAAGAAGTGAGGAAAAGTGATGGGAATTTGTTGGAAAAGCTCTGGATTGAAATAGGGAAAATTTTCTCTCGAATGTGTTTGAAGTCTTGTTGCGTTAAAATGAAGAGTCGCTTGGGAATTTATAAAAAGCAGGCTTCACCGCGATGAAGAACAATTTTCACTGCAGTGAAGTTCTTCATTCCTTTGAAAAATTACCCAGTCGATGGTTCTTCGCTGCGAAGAAAAAATCCAATGCACAGCACGCAGTAATAACAACAACAATCGCGGCGAACTTTCCTTAGTCAATTTCGCCCAACTTTCTTCATCGCGGCAAAAACAAATGCTTTGCCGCAGCGAAAAATTTCAGAGCCCATAGAGCCTCGGCAGAGTCTGGGACTTTTCGAATTCCACTTCTTGCAAAATGCAGTTCGTCCGTGGCAAAGAAACTTATTCGCCACAACAAAAACTGGAAAATTTCCATTTTTTGCCTTGATTCAATAATTCACCTGAACACCCAAAAACACACAATTTAAACTTCATCAAAAAATCATAAGAAAACCAAACAACTTCAAAACAGTAAATAAACAACAACAAATGAAAACACTTGGGTCGCCTCCCAATGAGCGCTTGTTTATAGTCAAAAGCTTGACTTTCTCAAGTTCTTATGTCGAGATGTCAAGATGGATGGGGAATGACTTGCAACTCATCACCCCAATGTACGGCTTCAATCTCTGTCCATTGACCTTAAATGTGCCCTTTTCTTCATGTGACACCTCCACCGCTCCGAACAGGGTAAACTCTTGTAACTATGAAGGGTCCGGACCATCTCGACTTAAGTTTTCTAGGGAAAAGCCTCAATCTAGAATTATACAACAGTACTTTCTGACCCACTTCAAAGTTCTTCTTCCGGATATGCTTGTCATGCCACCTTTTTTTCTTTTCTTTGTAAATTCGAGCATTCTCATATGCTTCGTGACGAAACTCATCGAGTTCATTTAAAGTCAGCATCCTTTCCTCCCCAGCGCTCGTAAATCCATGTTTGGCTGTTTGGCTGCCCAATAGGCCTTATGCTTAAGTTCTACCGACAAATGACATGCCTTCCCATAGACCATCCTAAATGGAGACATACCAATCGAAGTTTTAAATGCAGAGCAATAGGCCCATAATACATCATCCTGTTAATAAACGGTCCCAAATACGCAGCGAAAACAAAATAAATATAATATAGAGATCGTTTACATGAGCCCAGATCAAGGGTATAATTTTACAATTCATATTAAAACAAAATCTGTAGAAAAATAAATCTGAGTTTAAAGAAAACAAACGCACGTTGGAGGCTCCTCCAAATTTGTCAACGAATGTTTTTCTATCAATCCAAGTGTAGGATCAAACCCACGTAGTCCACACGAAGACAATCTCAAAAGAACCAAAGAGGGATTTGCTAGATCCTCTTTGGCTTTAAGATTGAGAAGAAAGGAAATCAAATTGAATTTATTTCTAAGCAAAAGTGTTTCTGCCATGGGAGTGTTTTCAAAGGGGCTGCTCTGTTTTTTTCAAAGAAAAATTCTCTTATTTAATTAACACACATTTTCTTTTATAGTGAATCAAGTTGCCCTATTCCCATATGGAATAGGTTTAGGGCTCCAACCCAAACACCCCATGTTGCCAAACACTCCCAAATTAGATATTTTATTTATTTCATCATTATCTCAATTAAACTCAATTAATATATATTTAATCTATATGTTAACATTTAACAATAATGATAATATATTTAAATATGTGCGAACATATATTTAAATGTAATTTCACTTATTTAATTTTTCCTAACAAATTAAATAAAGGCTACGACCTTAGCAAATTTAATTGCACTGTGAAATTATCAAAATACCATTTCGCCTTAAAAGACAAAAACATCGTTCTTTCTTCTTGGATCTTAAATTATCTTCTATGTGTGTGACCCAAAGGCTCCTCATCACACCGATAGTGTATAGTATCGCGATTAACACCAATTAATCATCTAACTAATACACAAACCAAGATTGACCCCTAGCAAGGCATCATGGCCACCCGATAGATTTGAATTCAGCAAAGTAGCTACCTGTCAACGATATGGTTACAGTGCAATTCGATCCTTTCATCATACGTTATCTCGACGAGATGAAGGCATAGAAATAGGGTCAACCTTCGGTTACTCTCGATAATATGTATTCGTTTTCGGACCAATGACCTGTATTATAAACTGGATAGAGCAACAACTCAATCCCACTGTGGCCACAGTTTTAATGTCATTGTCATCTCCTGAATTGCATCGTGAGATAACTTCTTCCGTACCCAGGAGTGATGAATCCTCTGCCAATCCACCATAGTCTTGATATATTCCTTGATGCAGCCAATCACCACCATATTGACAGCTCTGAAAAGAATTGTGTTAGGCTAGTGTCAAACTACACCAATCAGTGCACAAGGCGCTCCGTGATCTCAAGTCTAAAGATCACATACACCACCATTCGTTAGAGGATTTGTTCCATAGACACTGGGGTTACCATCCATATGGAATCCTCTGGTGGGTCAGTCCAATGAACTTGTTGTGGTATAATTGCCTATAGCAAGCACCCATGTGTTGCACTAGGTTGTCACCGAACAACCTTGACAAGTGAAATCAGTCACTGCCTTTCGATAGGGTTGTTCAACACTATGATAGCCTTACCGTATTATCTATGCCCTTACTTCAGAATAATACTAGGGCTACGGACGTTTCTAGAATGGCCACCATATGTGCTCATAGGGTTCTCACTATCAAGATTTGAAACACTTGATACCCTTGTCACGGTTCTACCATTCTAAGGACATATATCAATACATATTGCAATAATAATGATTTACGCGATATAGAATAAAATTGCCTTTTATTGATTAATGAACATTATTACAAAGAGTCAATTCCACAATAATTGATTAGTTCTAGGGCACCTACTCCAACACATCCAACTTCCGTGAGTAATCGTTCCTCGATGCATTGACTGTCTTTTCTAAAATTCCGCCCTTTAGTTCTCTGTTCGACAGTTCCACTTGTCCGCTAGTCTGTGGATGGTATGGTGTCGCAACTCTATGTTTCACCCCATATTTTCCCAACAGTGCATCCAATTGCCTGTTGCAAAAATGCGATCCTCCATCACTAATGATTGCCCGTGGTACCCCAAACCTTGAGAAAATGTTCTTTCTTACAAAATTAACCACCTACCCTGGCATCATTGGACGGTAATGCAACTGCTTCCACCCATTTCGATACGTAATCCACCGCTACCAAAATGTACATGTTCCCATAAAAATTTGGGAAAGGACCCATGAAGTCAATTCCCCATACAACGAACAACTCAACAACTAGGATATTGTTTAGTGGCATCTCATCTCGCTTTGAAATATTCCCACTCCGTTGACATTGGTCGCATTCCTGAACCATCTAGAAAGAATCTTTGAAAATGGTTGGCCAATAAAACCCTAGATTGAAGAACCTTGGCTGTTGTCCTAACTCCTTTCAAAATGGCCACCCACTTCCCTTTTGTGACAATGTCGTAGGATACTCTCCATTTCCTCTTTTGGGACACATCTATGTATCATCTGATCAGTACAGTGTCTATATAGGAATGGCTCTTCCTAGAAGTAGTACTTCGAATCTGAGAAAAACTTCCTCTTTTATTCTTCTTCATTTCCCTAAATTGGTCGTTCAATCCTTGACAAATGGTCTACCACCACATTTTCCGACCCCTTCTTATCTCATATCTCCAACTCAAACTCTTATAGCAATAGGATCCATCTTATCAGCCGAGGTTTCGCTTCTTACTTTGCCAATAGGTGCTTGAGTATTGAATGGTCTGTGTAGACTATCACCTTAGCACCTAGCAAATATGAACGAAATTTGTCAAAAGCAAAAACCACAACCAATAATTCTTTTTCAGTGGTGGTGTAATTCAATTGTGCATTAGTGAGTGTTTTGCTAGAATACTGAATTACATGCAACACTTTGTTTTTTCTCTGTCCTAACACTACTCCTAGTGCAAAATCACTAGCATCACACATCAATTCAAATGGCAGCCCCCAATCGGGAACTGCAATAATAGGTGCAGACACTAATAAATTTTTTAAAGTTTGAAAGGCATGCATGCATTCATCATTAAAATCAAAAGCAACATCTGGGGTTTAGAAATCTTAGAAAAATCCTTGATAAACCATCTATAAAACCCTGCATGCCCTAAGAAACTCCGAACTGCTTTAACATTTGAGGGTGGTGGTAGCTTCTCAATCACTTCTGTTTTTGCTTGATCCACTTCTATGCCATCCCTTGAAATTCTATGACCAAGCACTATTCTTTCCTGGACCATGAAGTGGTACTTCTCCCAGTTGAGCACCCAGTTCGTCTGCTTACATCGCTGTAAAACAAGTGAAAAATTAGATAAGCAATTGTCAAAAGATGAACCAAAAATAGAGAAGTCATCCATGAAGACTTCTATAAACTGCTCCACCATATCACCAAAGATAGACATCATGCATCTCTGAAATGTGGCTAGTGCATTACATAATCCAAAGGGCATCCTTCAGTAAGTAAAGGTGCCATATGGACAAGTGAAGGTCGTCTTCTTGATCCTCAAGAGCGATGGCAATCTGATTATATCCTGAATAACCATCCAGGAAACAGTAGTAAGCATGCCTTACCAATCTCTCCAACATCTGATCAATGAAAAGAAGTGGAAAATGATCCTTCCTTGTTGCTTCATTTAATTTTCTGTAATCAATGCACTTTATCACTGTGATACCTCCCTTCTTTGGAACCACTTGCACGGGCTCACCCATGGACTATCAGAAATAGGATAAATTATTCCCGCATCTAGAAGTTTCACCACCTCCTTTCTCACCACTTCCTTCATCGAAGGATTCAATCTCCGTTGTGGTTGCACCCTTGTAACGACTTCTTTCTACTAATTTGCTCATAAAATATAGTTAATAAAAATACATGTATAATTAATTAGAAAGTAGTTAGGCCCAAATTTATCTTTACTTAATATATACATTCTTTACATAGCACAAAATAACATGTACAAAAACTATCAAAATGGTGGATAGTGTAGCCATTTCTCTCTGCTTGCCGATGTCCATCCGACCGCATCCTCACCTATTTCCTGCAAAAACCTAGAAAACAATGGGGTGAGCACAAAAATGCTTAGTAAGTAAATCCTCTACACCGCTATCCCCATGTATCACTCTTTAATTCTTTCCTTACTCAACCTTTTTTCTTATTTTTCTTTCTTTCTTGTTCTTTCCAATTTTATTCTTTCTTTCTTTCATGCTTCTCTCTTTCTTTCTATTTCTTTGACAAAACATGATAGAAATCCATGATAACAATGCATGAATGAAATGTACATGCAGTAATGCATAGGAATGCATTCTCTTTCTTCTCTTCTATTTTTCTTATTCTGTTTTCTATTTTTACGCAATTCATTTCTTTCTATTTCTTTCTTTCTTTTCTTTCTCATGTTTTCTCATTCTTTCTCATTCTTATTCTTTCTTATTATATGCTAATCGGACTCGGTTGATGCATGGATTCGAAACCCTTGGCCATGTGAGTGTATTCTCTTTCTCAAGTATGGCCCTCATCCGCATGCACTCTCACGGGCTATACCAATTCTTTTTCTCATTCTCAGGCCGCTCATTGAAGGCGGCGTACATGCGGGAATATTCTGCTCATCACTCATGGGCTCCCCACCGTACAACCTATTCGTTTCTCTTTTCTCTTCTCTTTTTAGCACTTTTCTTTCTTTTATTCTCTATTGCTTATTCTTTCTTTCTCTTGTGCTTATTCTTAGAGTGCCTTCTTCTTAGAATTCTTTAATCTTTCTTAAGTATTCCACATATATAATCTATATGCATATGGATGGCTCATGCTTGAATTCTTTCTTAAATGTATTCATGAAATGCAAATATGCAATGTTCCATAAATTAAGGTTCTCTACTCATACTCATGCTTCTCTTAGGCATTTCATCAAACAACTAATGTGCATACATAAACTCTACTTTAACTATAATTCTACTTGTCTCTTAAACCATCCAAAATGGGAATAAAACTCCCTTGTATCATCACAATCCCTGTCAAGGAAAAACACTCCCAAAAGTTTCCTCAAACTCTTTCAATTTCCACCAAACTTCAATCCATCATCATACAATCAAAACACTTCTCATAACCCAAAGATATTCAACAACAAGCATAAATAAACACCAATCTCATCTCAATTTCTCAATAATCATAGAATATACAAACATAAAGAAATCTCTACTCAATTGATTTCTTAAACCTTAACTTGGGTTCGATTTACTTACCTTATACTTGAGTACTATTGACTAAGGCTCTCTACTCTTGTTGGACTCAAACTTCCTCTTTATCTCCTAAGCATAAACTTAATAAGAATTCAACTCTTGCACAAATAAAACTCATAACTAGAGCAAGGATTCTTACCTCTTGTTGCTTAGGATTAATTCCTTGTCAAAACCCACTCAAAAGCCCTCAAAATCCTTGGAAAATTGAGTGAAGGATTGAGAGAAAATGAAGGATGGCAATGGCGGTGGAAGAAGAGAAAATGAGGGGGTTTATAAGACTAAACCCTTAATATCTCATACAATCAAGCATCCTTTCCCATTTTTCCCTTACACTTTCTTGGAAATGCCATCTTTGCCCTTTAATTCTTTGCAATCACAACCCCAACTCTAATGTATTCTCCATGAAAATTTTCTTACATTTTACTCCCCACTTTTCCTGCTAATTAGGGGTAGAATAGTCACTTTAACCCTAAGGAAAAATTCTCTAGAAACTTCATCAAGAAGTTCAACCGACTCTTCGCCGCAGTGAAGACTTTTTCTTCACCTTGGCGAAAAACTACAAAACCTCATCGTTGCGACGAACTCTGTAACTCCAAGATTTCGCCAAGTTTTCACCAATTCAGGGCAACCACTTAACCAAAACAACATATCAATTCAATTAGGAGCCAACCAAGCGATATCAACAAGATACAAGTTTAACTAAGGGCAAACAATCAACATTAAGGGAAAAATGAACAAACATGAGCTACGTACCTCAAGTGGGCGTTACAACCCTAGGCTTGACATCATCTTCCATAAGTATCTTATGCATACAAAATGACGAAGAGATGCCTCTAATATCCGAAATGGTCCATCCAATTGCTAATTTATGTTCTCTTAGTACCCTAATCAACCACTCTTCTTCCAATTTCCTTAACCTTGAACTGATGATTACTGGGAAGGTTTCTACTTCACCAAGAAACACATATTTGAGGTGGGAAGGCAGGGGCTTCAGTTCAAGCTTCGGAGGCTCTTCCTTTCTTTCCTTTTCCTTCTCCTTCTCAAAATTAAATTCCTCAAATTCTAGATCTTAGCTCTCATCAATCGACTGAAGTGCTTCCAACAATCTAGCACATTCATTCTTTGCCAACTCATCTACCTCTGCTATTTTTGATTGGGCAATACAAGCTTCTAGAGGTAGTTGTGGAGTGTTCTTTTCAATAGCCTCTTCCACTAGTTTATCCACCACATCAACACTAAAGCATGAATCTGATTCAGTTGGAAACTTCATAGCTTCAAACACATTGAACGTTACTGTTTCATCTTGAACCCTCAATAAGCAACTTTCCTTCTTGCACAACAATGAGAGCTCTCCCGGTGGCCAAAAATGGTCGGCCCAAAATAAGAGGCATTTCCTTATCCTCTTCCATGTCCAAATACAACAAAATCTGTCAGAAAAATAATCTTGTCCACCTTCACCAACACATCTTCGACTATACCCCTCGGGTGTTTGATGGATCTATCTGCAAGTTGCAATGACATGGTCGTTGGCTTCACTTCACCAATTCCCAATCTCCTGAAAATAGAAAAAGGCATTCCATTGATGCTTGCACCTAAATCACACAAAACTCGATCAAAAGTAATGTCTCCTATAATGCAAGGAATAGTAAAACTCCCTGGATCTTCGAGTTTCAAGGGTAGCTTCTTCTGAAGAATGGCACTGCACTCTTCCGTAAGCATCACTGTTTCCTCATCTTCTAACTTCCTTTTGTTTGATAAAATCTTCTTGAGAAATTTTGCGTAGCTCGACATCTGTTACAATGCATCTACAAAAGGAATGTTAATATGCAGTTTTTTAAATATTTCAATAAATTTGGAAAATTGCTTATCCTGATTCTTTTTCTTGAGTCTTTAAGGGAAAGGCACGGGAAGAGTGTGATGTGCCAACTCTGGTGGTATCTTGGGAAATGGCAATTTCTCTTTCTTTTGTCTTTGCCTCTCTTCCTGCTTTTGTTCATTGTAACGCCCCACTTGAGGTACATAGTTAAGATTTGATGAATGGCTTGAATGTTTATTGATTTATCCTCATTTGGGTCTATATGTTGTTAATATTGTTTGGTTTACCCTTGGTTGAAAAGGTGTTTTTGGTTTGGTTGAGTGGTTGCCTTGAAAATTTGTAAGACTTGGCGAAATCTTGAGGTTACAGCCTTCGCCAGGGCGAAGAAGAATCTTCGCCGCGGCGATGAAGTGCTATAACCCGGTAGCTGCTGTGAGTTTTCACCAGGGTGAAGAAATATCTTCGCCGCGGTGAAGACTCGGCTGAATTTTTCCCTTGAGTTTTAGAGAATTCTTCCTTTTGAGCCTCAATGACCATTCTACCCCTAATTAGCAGGAAAAATGGGGAGTGAATTGCAAGGAAATTGAATTGGAGAATAGTTGGAATGGGGATGTTTTTGCAAAGAATGAAAGGTCTTAGGTGGAATTTCAAAAAAGGAGCAAGGGTATATTGGGAAAGAATTGGAGAAAATATGAGATATTAAGGGTTTAGCTTTAGAAACCCTTTCACTTGATTCTTCTCCTTCACTTCCCTGAAATTTTCATGCAATTTCCCAAGGATCTTTGAAGAGCTTTTGACTAGAAATTGTTACAAGTTGATCCTAAGCACTAAGAGGTGAGAATCCTTACTCTAGATGTAAGTTTATTGTTGAAAGAGTAGAATCCTTATTGAATTTGTATTGAAGGTTTAAGAGGAAGTATCAAGTCATCAAGAGTAGAGAGCTTAAGTGGTTTCTTCTTAAGCTTAAGGTAAGTAAGTCCACCTAAGTTGTGATTTGCATGATTGAATGATGTGTAGAGATTTTATATATGATTAATGCTTGAATTTCTTATGTTGAAATGAGTTGATGAATTCATGAATGAGTTCAAGGTTGTTTTATGAAGAAATTTCCACCATGAGAAGGGTGGATTGTGTTGATAAATTTTGGTAGAAGTATGGATAGAATTAGAAGAATTTGAGAGGAATATTTGAAGTGTGTTTTCTTTGCAGGATGTGTGATGTTTTAAAGGAGTTGAACTCCAATTTTGGATGGTTAAGAAAGAAGTATAATTAAAATTAGAATAAAGTTTATGTATGCACACACATTGTTTGATAAAATGCCTAAAAGAAGCATGAGTAGAAGTAGAGAACCTTACTTTATGCAACATAGCATATTTGCATGTCATGAATGCATATAAGAAAGATTTTAGGCATGAGCCATCCAAAGATTTTAGGCATGAGCCATCCACATGCATATGTTTAATTGAGTAATCACATGAGAAAGAAATATGAGAAATGAGAAAGAAACACTCTATGAATAGAGATAAAGAAAAGAACCAATTCTCTTAGAATAAAGAGAAAGAAAGAACTAGCACTAGAGAATAAAATGAGTATTAAGTACTATAGAAAATAAAAGAAAATAGGTCATGCTATGGGGAATCCGTGAGTGTAGAGTTACCCGCATGTAAACCGCCATGAGAGAGAGAGTGGCCTCCGCCATGAGAGAGCGGAATGAGAATGAGAAAAAGAATTTGTATAGCCGTGAGAATACATGTGGATGAGGGCTATACGCGAGAGAGAGTACACTCACATGACCAAGGGTTCCGAATCCATGCATCGACCAAGACCAGCAAAGAATAAGAATAATAAAAAGAATAAGAATAAGAATAAGAGTAAGAGTAAGAATAAAAAAAAAAATAGAAAGAAAAGAAAAGAAAGAAAATGCATTGTTATGCTTTAATATCTCATCCATGCATGGTTATGATATTCTCCATGGGTGATGAGAATAGAAAGAAAGGAAAGAATAACGAGAACTAGAATTAGAGAAAGTGACAAGAGTACGAAAATAATTGATGAGTAATGCACGGGGATTATAGAGTAGAAGATTTACTTACGGGGCATCTTTGTGCTCACTCCATTGTTTTCTTTGTTGTACAGGACATAGGTGGGGAGGACTGGTCGGATGGACGTTGGCAAGCGAGGAGACTTGGCTGCACTGTCCACTATTTGTTAGAGTTTTTTTGTACAAATGATGTTGTAATATGTAAAGAATGTATTTATTAAGTAAAGAAATTTTTTGGGAACAACCTTTTTGATAAATATACTTGTCTTTTTATTAGTATGTTTTCACGATTATTATAGTAGAAAGAAGTTGTTACATTTATCAACCCTAGAACTGGTTGGTTTCTCTTCATCAACTTCCTCATCAAAATCTTCCTTTCTTTTGGTAGGCTTCCTTCTTTCCCCGATTGTTCTACTTCTTCTAACACTGTCCCACTTCTCAGAGTTATTGCATTTGCTTGCTCATATGGGTTAGGCATTGTATTGCTCGGTAGGGACCCCTATGGTCTCTCATTTAACTTATCAGCCAATTGACCCACTTATACCTCCAAGTTCCGAATAGACGCCCCTTGATTTCTGAAATTCGTCCTTGTCTCATTCATAAAACTTGTGGTCTCTTGCATAAACTTTCCAAACATGTCCTCCAATTTTTTCACTCTTTGCTCTCCCGGTTGATTGTTCACCCCTGCTTGGTTGTTTGGCAATGCTATTTGGTTCCATTGATTGTTTTGCTGATTCTATTAGTTTTGATTACCCCAAGACAGGTTCGGATGATTCCTCCAACCAGGATTATATGTGTTGTACGGATTGTTCGGTTGCCTTTGATTTCCTACCAAGTAGTTAACCTACTCCGATGATGAAGACGTTGAAGCAAACGTGTTCCCCACTTGGCATTCATTGCTCACATGACCACCTACACAAAATTCACAAATTAGTTTAGGAGCTTGAATAGAATTTACCTGCATACTTCCCAACTATTTCTAAAGTGTTGTGAGTTGGGCTGAAATGGTTGTATATGCATCAACTTCATGAAGAACCATAGATTTCTTTGGTTGCACCCTCTCATTAGGTCTTTGATAATTGTTGCTTGCTAGAACTTCAAGCAACTCATGAGCTTCTTGTAACACCCTACTTGAGGTACGTAATCAAGATTTGATGAATGGCTTGAATGTTTATTGATTTATCCTCATTTGAGTATGTATGTTGTTAATATTGTTTGGTTAGCCCTTGGTTGAAAAGGTGTATTCGTTTGGTTGAGTGGTTGCCTTGAAAATTGTAAGATTTGGTGAAATCTTGATGTTACAGTCTTCGCCGGGGCGAAGAAAGCTTCGCCGCGGCGATGAAGTGCTACAACCCCATGTAGCTGCTATAAGTTTTCGCCAGGGTGAAGAAATAGCTTTGTCGCGGCGAAGACTCGGCTGAAATTTCCCTTGAGTTTTTAGAGAATTCTTCCTTTTGGGGCTCAATGACCATTCTACCCCTAATTAGCAGGAAAAGTGGGGAGTGAAATGCAAGGAAATTGCATGGAGAATAGTTTGAATGGGGATGTTTTTGCAAAAAATTAAAGGGCATAGGTGGAATTTCTAAGAAGGAGTAAGGGTATAATGGGAAAGAGTGGAGAAAATATGAGATATTAAGGGTTTAGTTTTAGAAACCTTTTCATTTCTCCGTTTCCACCGCCTCTTTCATCCTTCAATTCTCTCAAACTTTCATTCAATTTTCCAAGGATCTTTGAAGAGCTTTTGACTAGAAATTGATACAAGTTGATCCTAAGCACTTAAAGGTGAGAATCCTTACTCTAGATGTGAATTTTATTGGTGAAAGAGTAGGATCTTTATTGAGTTTGTGTTTAAGGTTTAAGAGAAAGTATCAAGCCATCAAGAGTAGAGAGCTTAAGTGGATTCTACTTGAGCCTAAGGTAAGTAAATCCACCTAATTTGTGATTTGAATGATTGAATGATGTGTAGAGCTTTATATATGATTAATGCTTGGATTTTTATGTTTGAAATGACTTGATGGATTTATGAATGAGTTTAATGTTGATTTATGGAGAAATTTCCACCATGAGAATGATGGATTGTGTAGATAAATTTTGATAGAAGTATGGATAGAATTAGAAGAATTTGAGAGGAATATTTGAATTGTGTTTTCTTTGCAGGATGTGTGATAATTTGAAGGGGTTGAACTCCAATTTTGGATGGTTAAGAAAGAAGTAGAACTATAGTGAGAGTAGGGATTTATGTATGCACACATATTGTTTGATGAAATGCCTAAAAGAAGCATGAGTAGAAGTAGAGAACCTTACTTTATGCAACATAGCATATTTGCATTTCATGAATGCATATAAGAAAGATTTTAGGCATGAGCCATCCATATGCATATGTTTAATTGAGTAATCACATAAGAAAGAAATATGAGAAATGAGAAAGAAGACTCTAAGAATAGAGATAAAAAGAACTAATTCTCTTAGAATAAAGAGAAAGAAAGAATTAGCACTAGAGAATAAAATGAATATTAAGTGCTATAGAAAAGAAAAGAAAATAGATTGTGCGATGGGGAACCCGTGAGTGTAGAATTACCCGCATGTAAACTGCCATGAGAGAGAGCGGTCTCCGCCATGAGAGAGCAGAATGAGAATGAGAAAAAGAATTTGTATAGCCAAGGGTTCCGAATCCATGCATCAACCAAGACCGATCTACAAAGAATAAAAGAAATAATAAGAATAAGAAAGAATAAGAATAAGAAAGAATGAGAATAAGAATGAGAAAGAAAAGAAAAGAGAGAAAATGCATTGCCTTGCATTAGTGCATAGGCATCTCATCCGTACATGTTATCATGATATTCCTCATGGGTGATGAGAATATAGAGAAAGAAAGAATAGAAAGAAAGAAAAGAACAGTAGGAACAGAGAAAGAACAAAAGAGATTGACTAAGAGAAAGTGATAAGCGTAAGGAAAGAATTGAAAAGTGATTCACGGGGATAGCGGAGTAGAGGATTACTTACTGAGCATCTTTGTGCTCACCCCGTTGTTTTCTATGTTTTACAGGACATAGGTGAGGACATGGTCGGATGGACGTCGACAAGCGGGGAGACTTGACTACATTGTCCACTATTTTTTAGAGTCTTTCTGTACAAATAATGATGTACTATGTAAAGAATGTATTTATTAAGTAAAGAAAAAATTTTTGGGCCCAACCATTTTGATAAATATACTTGTATTTTTATTAATATATTTTATGATTATGATAGTAGAAAGAAGTTGTTACACTTCTTCTGGTGTCTTATTTTGCAGTGCTCCTCCCGGTTGCATCCATCATAGTTTGCACATTCACCATCAATCCATTATAAAACGTTTGGACTTGCATCCAAACTGGCAACCCATGATGTGGACACCTCCTCAGTAATTCTTTGTATCTCTCCCAAGCCTCGTACAATGATTCCAACTCTTCCTGTAGAAATGATGTGATATCATTTCTCAGCTTTGCCGATTTTCCTGGAGGAAAGAATTTGGTCAGGAACTTATGTGCTAAAACATTCCATGTTGTGATCGTTCTGGTGGTAGTTCCATTAACCATCCATTTGCCTTATCCCTCAATGAAAACAGGAACAGTCTCAATCTGATGGCATCATCTGCCACTCCGTTTGGCTTGAAAGTGTCACAGATCTCCAAAAAATTGGCAATGTGTAGATTTGGATCTTCCTTCAAATCTCCTTTAAACTGTACCGACTGCTGGATCATCTAGATGATTGTCGACTTTATCTCAAAGTTGTTGGCTTGTACCGCTGGTTTAGTAATACTCGACCCATTGCCATCAACTGAGGGAACTAAAAACTCCCTTAGTGTTCTATTTTCTGCCATCTCAACAACTATGACCTCTGGTTCAACTGTAGCCTCTCTTTCTCTTCTTTCTCTTTTAAGTCTTCTAGTGGTTCGTTCAATCTCAGGATCAACAAGAACCACTGGCTGACGTCTTGCTCTTCGCATAAACTACATAGAAAAAAAGAAAAAGTGAGATCACAAACCAACCAAAAAGAAAAACGAAAATTGAACAAACAACAATTAAAACATAAATAAACCCCTAATCTAGCTAACACAAGGAAACTCAATATTAACACAAAACTCAATCCCCGGCAACGGCACCAAAAACTTGGTGCGTTGTTACTATAACATGCAATGATAGCAAGTGCACTAGTCGCACAAAGTAATAGAGTGATGAGTGAGTATCGTTCCCACAAGGATTGGTTGCTAAGCACTCGTTTTCCTAAGTGTATTTTCAAGTTGGAGGAACCGAATTTGTTTGGATTAATAGGAGAGATTAAAACTAAAACTAAAACAAAAAAAATTACTAAGCATTAAAAACTGTTAGGAAACGATCCATATACGCAGCGAAAAAAAAATCATAATACAAGAATCATTCCAAAGAGTCAAGATCAAAGGTATAATTTTATAGTTTATAATAAAGTAGAAATCTGCAAAATTATTAATCATGAGTTTAAAAAAACATACGCACGTTTGAAGGCTCCTCCAAATTTATCTTTGAACGTTTTTGCTACCGACCCAAATGTAGGATCGGATCGACGTAGTCCACACGAAGACAATCACAAAGAACCAAAGAGTGATTTGCTAGATCCTTCTTTAGCTTTAAGATTAAAGAAGAAAAGAAATGTTTTGAATTTGTCAATCAATGAATGAAATGAAAAATTCACTTCTGTCGTGGGAGAGGAAATATGGGGCTGCTGTGTTTTTCCTTTTTAAAGAGAAGGTGAATAATGAATTAACTCTTACATTTTATAAATAACCTTTTTTTCTTTTATATTGAAAATTAGTTGCCCTATTCCCATATGGAATAGGCTTGGGCTCCAACCCAAGCACCCCATGTTACCAAACACTCCCAATTAGATATTTATTTTATTTCATCATTATCTTAGTTAAAAATCAATTAATATATATTTAATATATATTAACATTTAACATTAATGATGATTTATTTAAATATATATGAACACATATTTAAACGTAATTTCACTTATTTATTTTTCTAATAAATTAAATAAAGGCTACGACCTCATTCAATTTAATTGCACTATGAAATTACCAAAATACTATTTCGCCTAAAAAGACGAAAATACCCTTCTTTTTTCTTGGCTCTTAAATTATCTTCTATGTGTGTGACCCATAGGCTCCCCATCATACCGGCAGTGTATAGTATTGCGATTAACACCAATTAATCATCTCACTATACACAGACCAAGATTGGCCTTTAGCAAGGCATCATGGCCACTCGATAGATTCGGATTCAGCAAAGTGGCTACCTATCAACGATATGGTTACCGTACAATTCAATCCTTTCATCATACTTTATCTTGACGAGACAAAGGCATAGAAATAGTGTCAACCTTCGGTTATTCTCGATATTATGTATTCAGTTTCTGGACCAATGACCTGTATTATAATCTGGATAGAGCAACAACTCAATCCCACTGTGACCATAGTTTTAGTGTCATTGCCATATACTAAATTGCGTGAGATAATTTCTCCCATACCCGGGAGTGATGAATCCTCTGTCTATCCACCATAGTCTTGATACACTCCTTGATACAGCCAATCACCACCGTATTGACAGCTCTGAATAGAACTGCGTTAGGCTAGTGTCAAACTGCACCAATCGATGCACAAGGCACTCCGGTGATCTCAAGTCTAAGGATCACATGCACCACCATTCGTTAGAGGATTTGTTCCATAGACACTAAGGTTACCATCCATATGGAATCCTCTGGTGGGTCAGTCCAGTGAACTTGTTGCGATGTATTCGCCTACAGCAAGCACCCATGTGTTGCACCAGATTGTCACCAAACAACCTTGACAAGTGAAATCAATCACTGCCTTTGGTAGGGTCGTTCAACACTATGACAGCCTTACCATATTATCTGTGCCCTTACTTCAGAATAATACTGGGGCTACGGACGTTTCTAGAATGGCCACCATATGTGCTCGTAGGGTTCTCACTATCAAAATTTAAAACACTTGATACCCTCATCCATGGTTCTACCATTCTAAGGACATATATCAATGCATATTGCAATAATAATGATTTACGCGATATAAAATAAAATGCCTTTTATTATTGATTAATGAAAAACAAAAATCATAATACAAGAATCATTCCAAAGAGCCAAGATCAAAGGTATAAGTTTTACAATTTATAATAAAGTAGAAATCTGCAGAATTATTAATCATGAGTTTAGAAAAACATACGCACGTTTGAAGGCTCCTCCAAATTTATCTTTGAACGTTTTTGCTACCAACCCAAATGTAGGATCGGATCGATGTAGTCCACACGAAGACAATCACAAAGAACCAAAGAGGGATTTGCTAGATCCTCTTTAGCTTTAAGATTAAAGAAGAAAAGAAATGTTTTGAATTTGTCAATCAATGAATGAAATGAAAAATTCACTTCTGCCGTGGGAGAGGAAATATGGGGCTGCTGTTTGTTTTCCTTTTCAAAGAGAAGGTGAATAATGAATTAACTCTTACATTTTACAAATAACCTTTTTTTTCTTTTATATTGAAAATTAGTTGCCCTATTCCCATATGGAATAAGCTTGAGCTCCAACCCAAACATCCCATTATAACGCCCACATAGAGGTACGTAATTTAATTTATGTTCTTATGCCTTTAGTTGATTTTTGCTAAGGTTATTTTAAGGAAAATGTGAAGAAAATGTCTTAAACTTGCATTAAGGGTAAAATGGTCTTTTCACTCAAAATTAGTTGAAATTGTGGGGAGTGAAAAGAGATAGAATTTCATGGAGAATGCAATAAAAATGAAGGCATTATGGTAATTGACTAAGGGACATAGATGGAATTTTAAAGAAAGTGCAAGGGCAAAATGGGAAACTAATATATAATTTTTATGTTATATCAAATTGAAGAGTGAAACCCTAGCCACTCTTACCCATTTGCACGCCACTTACACCTCTATATTCTCTCAAATTCTTCAATTCTTCTTCAAAGGAAATTTAAAGGTTTTTGGTGTTTTTTGAGTGGATTTTCAATCTTAAGCTTCTATAGGTAAGATCCTTGCACTAAGAAGTGAATTTTAGTTTTTAAAGTGTTGATTTTGAATTTTGATGGTTTATGCTCATAAGATTTAAGAGGAAGAGAGTTTGATCAAAGGAGATTCTTAAAGGGTTGAATTTGCTCATATCAAAGGTAAGTAAATCCTACCCTAAGTATGATTTAAGTTATGTTGCGTAGAGAACTTTCTTTATGCATATATATGTGCTATATGTAGAATTGTTGATGGATTTTGTGTTGAATAATGATTAGAACCTATCCATGAGAAGTTATGTTGGTGTAGTTGTTATTTGATGAATGTTGGATGAGATTTGGAAGAATTGAAGTGAAAATTTTGAAGTTTGTATTTTGGGCAGATTTGGAGTTAATTATGAAGGAGTTTAATCCAAATTTTTGGTGGCCTAAAATAGAGATAAAAGTGTAGTCAAATTAGTGTTGATTTTTGCACATGAATTGTTTGATGAAATGCCAAGGAGAAGTGCATGTATGAGTATGATTATGTGTTACCTTGGGATGTGTTTGTAGATGGTAGAGAAGGACACGTTTGCATTCCATAATGCATAATTGCATTTAAATATGTGAAGTTAGAAAGAATTATAAGTATGAAACCATCTACATGCATACATATTCATAAGAGCATGAAAATGCCCTAAAATTTGTTAAAGAGAAAATAAAAAGAAATGAGAATATTAAAGATATTCAAATCTGAATTTTTCTTAAAGAAGTGTAAAAAAAGATAAAAAGAAGAGAAGGGTTATTGCGATGGGGAGCCGTGAGTGACATAGTCCCACATGCACGCTGCCTTTAGTGACGGCCTCAGAATTCAGAGAAAAAGAAATGTACATTCGTTAGAAGTGTGTGTGGATAAGGACTGTACCCATAATTAGAGAATTCACTCACACGGCCAAGGCTCCAAATCCATGACTCAACCGAGTCCGATCGGCAAGAATAGAAAGACTAGAAAAGAAAGAAAAAAAAATAGAAAGAAAGAAAAGAAAAAGAAAAGAATAAGAAAAATAGAAAAGAAAATGCATAATTTATGCATTTGTGCATTTGCATCATGAATATACATAATACCATGCTCATTATCATGGGTAGTAAAAAATTTAGAAAACAGAGAAAGAATAGAGAAAGAACAGAGAAGAACAAGGAAAGAATAGAGAATAATCGGAAATGTGATGTAAGGAAAGAAAATTTGGAATTTTAAGCAAAGAGAGAAAAGGGTAGCATAGTGGGTTTACTTACTGAGCCATTAGTGCTCACTCCGTTGTTTTTAATGTTTTGCAGGTAATAGGTGAGTTGCGGTCGCTCGAAATGTCATGCAATGGAAGGGTTGGGCTACACTGTCAAGTTGCTATTTTTGAGAACATTTTGTAAATATTTGTATATAAAGAAAAATTAAATATGGGCCCATACTTTATTACTCTGATATATATATGTGTATTTTCTTATATACATTTTAGATGAGTTTTAGTGATTATTTTACGAGTATACTAGCTAGAAAGAAAGCATTACATTTTTGGTATCAGAGCAAAGGTTTTGGGATTTGACAGTGTGCCACTCCTGCCACGTTGATGTTCCGTAGCCGATTCTGTAAGTTAATTCTTTCCTTACTTGTAGGAGATGAGTGAATTGAGTTGACTAAAAGTGTTGGTTTATGTAGATGAGACGTAGAACCTAAGGAAGCAGTAGGAAGGAAATGAGCACGGGTGAACCTTCCAACCCTCTAGAATCTACTCCCCCTGTCCTCAATAAAGCGAGGATTCGTAATATTATACAGCAAGTCTGACAAACACATATTTAAACGTAATTTCACTTATTTAATTTCTCTAATAAATTAAATAAAAGCTACGACCTCAGCAAATTTAATTGCACTGTGAAATTATCAAAATACCCATTTTGCCTAAAAGAGACGAAAACGCCCTTCTTTCTTCTTGGCTCTTAAATTATCTTCTATGTGTGTGACCCATAGGCTCCTCATCATACCGGCAGTTTATAGTATCGTGATTAACACCAATTAATCATCTCACTATACACAGACCAAGATTGGCCCCTAGCAATGTAATGACTTCTTTCTACTAGTATACTTTAGAATATATATAATAAAACATACATACTTAGCATTTGAAAAATAATTGGGCCCAAATTTTTCTTTACTTATAAAATATTATTCTTTACATATATCAAATTAACAAGTACAAAAACTTAGCAACAGTGGACAGTAATGCCAATCCTCTCCACTTGTCGACATCCTTCCGACCGTTGCTTACCTATTTCCTGCAAAAACATGGAAAAACAACGGGGTGAGCACAAAAATGCTCAGTAAGTAAATCCCTTGTCTCTTCTCCTTCTTTGGTTCTTTCCTTACTTAATTCTCTTCTTCTTTCTTTCGTTCCTAGTTCTCTCTCTGTTTCTAATTCTTACTGTTCTTTCTTTCTTCCTAATTCTTGTTGTTCTTTCCTTCTCTCTATTCTTTCTTTCTATTTTTTCTATTCTTTCTATTCTTTCTAACCATGATGGAATTCATGGTAATATGCATGAATGAAATGCATATGCAATAATGCATAAAAATGCATTTTCTTTCTTCTTTCTATTTCTTTTTCTATTTTCTTTTCTTTTATTTTCTTGTCTTTCTATTCTTTTCTTTCCTTCTTGTCTTGCTTGCTCAAGCTTCTCTTTTCTTTTCTTTTCTTTTCTTTTCTTTTCTTTTCTTTTCTTTTCTTTTCTTGTTTAAGCCTTCTCATTCTTTCTTATTCTTATTCTTTCTTTTCTTATTATTTGCCTATCGGACTCGGATTGATGCATGGATTTGGAACCTTGGCCGTGTGAGTGAGTACTGTCCTCATCTACATGCACTCTTGCGGACAGTACAAATTCTTCTTTCTTCTTAGGCCACTCAATTAAGGTGGCATGCATGTAAGAAATTCTTTTTGGTACAACCCTCATCCACATACACTCTTACGGGTCGTACAATTCTTCTTCTTCTTATGCCACTCAATTAAGGTGGTGTGTATGTGGGAATTTCTTCTTACCACTCACGGTTCCCTATCACACCAACCTATTCTTTTCTCTTCTTTACCATTTTTTCTTTCTTTAATTCTTTAATGCTTATTCTTTCTTTCTCTTTACTCTTAAAGTGTTTTATTCTAAAAATTCTTCATTCTTTCTTAAATTATTACACATATACAAATATATGCATATGAATGGCTCATGCTTAAAATTCTTACTTAAATGCACTCATGAAATGCAATTACGCAATGTTGCATAAAATTAAGGTTTCTACTCATACTCATGCTTCTCTTAGGCATTTCATCAAGCAATAAATGTGCATATACAAACCCTAATTTAATTATCATTCCTATTTGTTTCTTAAACCATCCAAATTGAGAGAAAAAACTCTCTTGTATCATCACCATACCTACACGGCAAAAACACTCCCAAAATTTTTCTCTCCAATTCTTCCAATTTCAACTCATCATCATACCATCACATACACTTCTCATACTCAAATATATCCAACAACAAGCATAAATAATCATCAATCTCATCTCAATTTCTCAATAATCTTAACATATGCATGCTTAAAAGAAATCTCTACTCACTTGATTTCTTAAACTTTAATTTAAGTTGGATTTTGAGTGGAATTTACTTACCTTATACTTGAGTAATCACTACTAAGCTCTCTACTCTTGTTGGATTCAAACCTCTCTTAACCCTAAGCATAAACTTCAGAAGAACTCAACTTTTACACAAATAAATCATAGATAAAGAGCAAGAATTCTTACCTTTTGTTGCCTAGGATCAAAACCCTGTTAAAATCCACTCAAAAGCCCTCAAAATCCTTGGGGAATTAAGTGAAAAATTGAGAGAAAATGGAGAAGGAGAGTAGCGGTGGAATGAGAGAAATAAGGGTTTCAAACCCTTAACATTTTATTTTATAAACACACTTTCCCATTTTGCCCTTACTTTTTCTTAGAAATTCCATCTTTGTCCCTTCCTCATTTTTATTGTATTCTCTATGAAATTCTATCTCTTTTCACTCCCCACAATTTCAGCTAATTTTGAGTGAAAATACTATTTTACCCTTAATGCAAGTTTAAGGCAATTTCTTCATATTCTCTTAAAATAATTCTAAAAAAAATCAACTAAGGGCTATAAAACATAATTTAAATCATGTACTTCCATGTTGGGCATTACAAGCAAGGCATAATGGCCACCCGATAGATTCGGATTCAGCAAAGTAGCTACTTGTCAACGATATGGTTACCGTACAATTCGATCCTTTCATCATACTTTATCTCGACGAGACGAAGGCATAGAAATAGTGTCAACCTTCGGTTACTCTCGATATTATGTATTCAGTTTCTGGACCAATAACCTGTATTATAATCTGGATAGAGCAACAACTCAATCCCACTATGGCCACAAATTTAGTGTTATTGCCATATACAGAATTGCGCCTTGAGATAACTTCTCCTGTACTGGGAGTGATGAATCCTCTGTCTATCCACCATAGTCTTGATACACTCCTTAATGCAGCCAATCACCACCGTATTGACAGCTCTAAATAGAACTGCGTTAGGCTAGTGTCAAACTACACCAATCGGTGCACAAGGCGCTCCGGTGATCTCAAGTCTAAGGATCACATGCACCACCATTCGTTAAAGGATTTGTTCCATAGACACTGGGGTTACCATCCATATAGAATTCCTCTGGTGGGTTAGTCCAATGAACTTGATATGGTGTATTCACCTATAGTAAGCACCCATGTGTTGCACCAGGTTGTCACCAAACAACCTCGACAAGTGAAATTAGTCACTGCCTTTCGACAGGGTCATTCAACACTATGACAGTCTTACCGTATTATTTGTACCCTTACTTTAAAATAATACTGGGGCTACGGACGTTTCTAGAATGGCCACCATATGTGCTCATAGGGTTCTCACTATCAAGATTTGAAACACTTGATACCCTCGTCACGGTTCTACCATTCTAAGGACATATATCAATACATATTGCAATAATAATGATTTACGCGATATAGAATAAAATGCCTTTTATTATTGATTAATGAACGTTATTACAAAGAGTCAATTCTACAATAATTGATTGGCTCTAGGGCATCTACTCTAACAAAAACTAATTAATAAAGGCAAGAATTAAAGACAAGAGTGATATCAATTTAACAAAAGGTTAGGGCTTTGACTTCATTTGGACTCTATGGATGAATTTTACAGATTATGCTATTTTCACACTCACATGCACGGATTGTAAATCAAATTCTCTAAGTTGTCAAACATGCCTTCTCAGGCTATGAATTCCTACTTTTCCCTATTAAACTTCCGCACCCAACAATTTGAAGCATAATAGATCCAAGTTCATTAAGCTGATAGAATCCTAGATTGATTTCATCGATTCTCAAATCTATCTCTAGCATTCAATACTACAATGGTGATTACCCAAGAAGCTTAATATAATTCATCTCTCAATCTCATTATATTCATCAAACAAAATCAATAAAAACGGAATAACCACACAATCTGTGCAATAGAATATCAAAATAACAATAATCAATTGATTAACCCATAGAATTTCAAGTTACATCAAAACCCTAACCCAAAATGGGTTAGTTCATAACTAAATCAACACAAACTGCAAGAAAAACAATAAACACAATATTCAACATATTGAAATGCAGAGAAAAGAGTAGAGATCTCCCCTAGTTGAAGAATCCACAAGATTCAAGCTCAAATCTTCTCTCTCAATGTCAAATCTATTCAAAACTCAATGAAAACAAATGAAAACTAGACGAACCCTCTCAAAATGGCAAGGTTTTCTTTACATAGTTTGCCTTAAAAGACCTAAAACTTTCCTAAAATAAAATTGTACGTTTTGAAGAAACTAAAATTCACAGACTTTGCCGTGGCGACGAGATAAAATGGAATCTTGTGCTTAACAGTTTTCACCGCGGTGAACCTTCATGAAGAATTATGAAATTATAAAATTGCCCTCCGCTTACTTCTTTGCTTGAATCTTTGATCTTCGATGCTTTCCCATGGGAACAAGCTTCATAGTGCTTCACTCTGCCTTCGAACTCTCCCAAATTCTGAGATCCGCTTACTTCCGGGTCCAGAAACTCCTTTTCGCTCATTATTCGCTCAAAATGTCCATTTTGGCCTGCAACACAAAAAATGTATAGAATTAAATAGCAATTCAGGCATAAATGAACTAAGAAGTATCTAAAATCCGGCCACAAAGCCTAATTAAAATAGTATAATTTTCGGATTATCACCGTAACATAAAGAGGTACCTCCCCCTTTCTTTATCATGCTCCTTTAGGTAGTACGAGTATAGCAGATCCATAGCTCTAAACTTTATGTGAAGTAGCATGCATAGACATTCAATGGGCATGAGCAATTGCCAAACATTCGACATCAATTGGCTCGAAGCAATGCCGCAATGGCTTAATACATCATGCACCAATCTTGGGATGGGAAAACGCATCCCCTCTGCCAGGGTTAGCTCATAGATACTAACCCAGTTTGGCACGAACTAGTCCACCCTTTCGTGTCTAGTTGGCACTCTCATCTCTATAGAATCGGGTATCCTATAAAGATACCTGAGCTTCATCATCTCCACCGGCTCAAGCCTAGACGACGGATTATCAACGAGCATCCCAACTTGGGGACGTCTCAGCTCATCTCTGTAACAACTCTTGTAAACTAGTACAATGCATGCATAATAACAATAGAAAATTGGGCCCAAAAACTTTCTTTTCATTATAAGTCATATGTCTTTTATACACAAAGGATATTGTTTACAAAAGTCATTTTAAAAGACAAAACAAGGGAAACAGAGTAGCTATTGCTCTTCGCTTGCCGACGTCCCTCCGACTGCATCATCACCTAGATCCATACATCCACAAAAGGAAAAATAACGGGGTGAGCACAAAATAATGCTCAGTAAGTAAAACCCTCTATCTGTCTGTCACCGTATGTATTAATCTTAATTCTTTCCTTACATTATCACTGTTTCTATTTCTGTTTCTACTAAACATCATGGCCTCATCTTATCTGGAGGTACAGGCCGGATGGCGTTCTCACACAAAGACCATCTCACTTTCCATGACTATCGGGTGGAATTCACACAGTACTAACCCATTCTTAGTGACTACCGAGTGGGGGTCATGAAGCACCTACCCGGTTTTCGTAACTATCGGGTAACGATCACCAAGCATTAACCCATCTCCAATCACTGTCGGGTGATGATCACAAAGCATCAACCCACTTCTAATAAATGTCGGATGATGATCACAAAGTATCCAACCCCTTTTCTAATAACTTATCGGGTGGTGGTCACAAAGCATCCACCCGTTTCTAATACTTATCGGGTGACAATCACAAAGCATCAACCCATCTCTAATGGCTATTCGAGTGGTGATCACAAAGCATCAACCCATTTCTCATAACTATCGGGTGATGATCACAAAGCATCGACCCATTTCTTATAACTGTCGGGTGATGATCACAAAGCATCGACCCATTTCTCATAACTGTCGGGTGATGATCACAAAGCATCGACCCATTTCTACTACTCTTCTCATTCACTCTATTCTAGCATTTTTCATTCTCTCTACCCTTAGAGTAGTTGCATCTACCAAGTTCTCTACTCATAGAGTAATTGCATATACAAAGATTCCTACTCTTTCTTAGGTCACTTTTCAATGCACAATTAGTGCCTATGGATGGTTCATCTCCACTAATGCACTTATGAAATGCCAACACGCAATGTTGCAAGAATTAAGGTTCACTACTCATACTCAAACCTCTATTAGGCATTTTATCAAACAACTTAAGTGCATTATAAAACTCTACTATAGCAATGATTCTAAATCTTTTTCTAACCATCCAAAATGGGGAGAAACCCCCTCACATAGCCACATAACCTACCAAAGAAAGACACTTCCAAAAAGGATTTCTCAATATCCTTTAATTCAATCTCAAACTACCTTTCCAACCCACAACTCACCTCTTATATTTGGAAGGCATAAACAAGCACAAAGCACTAGAAATCTCTATTTAAGCCTCAATAGAATAGCATATAACATGTATATAACACACATACATAAGTGCTATCAAAACCCTAATCAAGAAATTTCTTAAATCTCAACTTGGGTTGGGGTTTACTTACCTTGTTATGGAGAGACTTCACTAACTCTTCCTTTCACTTGGTTTACTTGACTTTCTCTCTACTCTTCAACAAATGAACAAAAACCCTCAATAATCAATAAATACACAAAACTCACAAGACTTCACAACCAAGGCAAGAATCCTTACCTTAGGATGCCTTAGGTTGATTTTCTACCCTTAATCACTCCAAAAGCCCTTAAAACTCCTTGATCAAAAGAAAAAGAGTTTGAGAGGAAGCAAGAGAAGAAAGTGGCGATGGAGAAGAAGAATGAAGGGTTTGCAATGTCTTAATTCCTTTTAATGAAATTTATACACAAACCTTCCCATTTTGCCCTTACTCTTCTTTGGGAATTCCATCTATATCCTTGATTCATTACAAACACACCCCCATATCAACATATTCTCCATGAAAAATCCTTTCAATTTACTCCCCACTTTTCCTGCTAATTAGGGGTAGAATGGTCAATTTGCCCTTAGGGAAGAAAATATCTAAAACTTAATAAACATTTTGGTTGGCCTGTCGCCGCGGCGAGGAAACTTTTGTCGCCTGAAACTGTCCAGCAAGTTTCCCCGTGGCTTCAACACCTCTTCGTCGCGGCGAAGATTCTTCTTCGCCCCGGCGAAGCTTGGCACACTGAACTTCTTCTATTTTTAACCAATTTCAGGGCAAGTATTCAACACAACACTCAATCAAAGGTCAACCAAACAATATTACCAAGAGACCAACTCAACTAAGAGTAAAAGAAGAAACAATAACTACGTACCTCAAGTGGGGCGTTACAATCTCTGTCTACCGCTAGTCGAGGGGACCTTGCTCCCAACATTCTGATCCACATTGCAAGCGCTCCCTAACTCAGATCTGGTATTTGAATCCTCGTTGTTGGAGCCTTCGTCACTCAGATTTGCAAGAGGATCACTCAGCATATGCCCAACATGGAAAGCTATGTTCACACCCCTAATTGGAGCCACCTCACCATCTTTAGGAAGCACCATCATGGTCGGGGCATCTTTATACCAATAAGCCCATGACGTGTTCAATCAACTCTACCTATTGAAGACTTTACTTTAAACGCCACTTGACTCTTATGACTAACCCTCACTCCACTCAACTTTCCTCCTACCGAGGAAAACTATACGCACCTTCATCCGACTTGGCCAGATAAACTATCGTTCTTCACTGTAACACTAGAAACCACCAAAAATCCAAAAACTGCTTCACGAAACCAGCCTACCACAAAACCACTGAGAAAATTGCCATTCCTCATAATTCAATTTTTTACTCCAAAACTAACCCACCCAAATCTCTCCGAAACTAGCTCTAAACACTTAGAAATGACTATAAAGCATGGAAAGGAACCAAAAAAAAGCAAAAAAATCAAGGAAGAAACGAAGATTTACCATGAAGTGGTTGAAATAACACAAAAACTCTCTAAATGATAGGAACTTTTGTTGCTCTCTCTCTCAAATACAAAAGCTGAGGTGTGCCAGAAATGAAAATACACACAATTAAAAATAGGTCATTTCAAAAAGTGACAAGTGGCAGCCATCCATTGGAAGTCCAAAGGCAGAAACGTTTCATTTCCCACCTCTTGAGTCACGTGCGTTGCACACGTTATGAGACATATGGCCTCCCTCACTAGTGCGCCTTCAAAAAACTGTGGTATGTCTCGCCCCAACATGGCTCAACCGACATACATTGGCCTAAATACTTAGTCCTAGAAACGCCAAAGGCTTGTCACTCAGCACTACCCCACTGGCGGTCTCCAAGGAGTAACACTCGAACCCTAGAACCTCATATGCTCTAATTCCATGCCACTTAGTACATATTGTTAGTAAATGTTAGTGTATGCCCTAGAAACCATTTGTGTTGTCAGTTTCAAAGCATTTTGTCTTGTACAATATGTCATAAGTAATAGAAGAAAAAGTTCTTCAATTCATATATATAAATTGCTTCCTTTATTCAGTCATGCATTTAAAACAAAGTATATATATGAATTGTCCAGATGATTCATTTAATCGATAAATGAATTTATCAAAAGGTTTCCTACAGAAGCAATATAGAGCAATATAATTTGGGCAACTATATTGCATAGTGGGCATACTAGATGCTTCTGAAAGATATCATGAGTTGATATAAGTATGGATGATGATGATGATAGTCATGTCATTGGGGCATTAGTATGGATTAGTGGTTGGTGAACTGTTTTTCAAAAATGACCGAATAATGACAAATCACTTGGAAAAGCATGTATCAATGATTTATTGTTTGGTTATATTAGTGCACGATGTAGTCCTTTGACCTAAGCTATTGTGGTTGATTCTCATACGAATGCGTATGGTTCATACGATGTATAAGTACGAGACTAGTCATGTTTCATATGATAAAGCCTATTTGGGCATGCATTGTTCATATGCGGAAATGAACGATGGTCAAGACGAGATCCATTGACTCAGAAATATAAGATCAGGAGTACCGCTGACTCCATCTGGATCCGGGTTCCTAGACGAGCGTCGATAAATGTCAGAAATCAAAATCTTTAGCTAGAGTTTCTTATTAGTCATACGAAAGTAAGTTCATGATGATAAGTTCTGGACATATTGATCAACGATTTAGTAGAAGATCGAGTTGAGGATTTTGACATTCCATGAATCTGTACTCGATCAAGATATGTCAATGGAGGGATTTTACCTGCATGGTACATATGATCGAAAAGGGTTTGATGAAGTATTTTTTCATCATGGTTAGGGACTATGACACATTGCTAGATGTTTACCATAGGCGTTGGGCCTCTGGATAGGTTTTTTTTCGAATTCATCTCAAACAGGCTCACAGCTAATCCACAGTGGACCTACATGGTCACACCAATAGCCTTGAGAAGTTAGAGAAGGATAAGAGAGAGAAATGATTATCCAAAGAGGGCTAGCACCTTCCGAGGGTAATGACAGAATTTCTATGGTAATTGTTACATAGAAAATTATTCGTGACATTTTAAAGGTTAAAATGGTCAAGTAATAATTAATTGTATTTAATTATTATATCTTAAAGCGTTAAGATAAATGAGATGAACTAAAATAACCTTTTAATAGTTAAAGGGCAAAAGGGTAAACTTACAGGTTGTTAATGTTAACTAGTGTAGTTTACATAGGCCCTTGAATAATATTGATTATTCAAAGGCCAAATTAATAAATGCTTGGGCTCCTTTTAGAATAAGATTTTATTAGGGCATACAGGTGAAAAGAAGGAATTACAAAATGACCCATGTATATATAAATGCAAATGGTTGCATTTTAGGTCAAGTTGTTCATCGTTCAATCAAAAGAAAAACACAAGCTCTCTCTTAGGTTCGGCCACCCTCTCTTTCTCTCAAGGTGGTGTTAAAGTGTGGAGGGTTCATAGCTTTGAATCTTGGCTTCATCAAACCTAAGGTTTAAGGAGAAGGTATAATGTTAATTTATGCTTTATTTAAAGTTTTGAATCCTATAATCCATATCTTAGCTTACATGTCTTGTTTACAAGCTTTCCATCATTTTTCCGCCACCTCTTCATGGTTTTTCAAATGGTATCAAAGCTAAAAGCTCCTTGCATGTCAAATTTATAAGCAAAAATGACATTTTCCAAGTGTTCTTGTGTTTATCATGTATGAAAGTGACATGCATGTTCTTGTTTTGGCCTTAGTAATAAGATAATGAAATGTTTATTGTTTTTCCTAGGAATGAGATTTGGCCATGACATAAAATGTATAAAGATGTTTTGATTTTGTAATTTGAAGCATGCAAGAATCATTATATGTTTAATTTATATATATACTATTTATGGTGACAAAAGTGTTCATGCATGCCTTGATTAGTGCATAGAATTTTTCTTGCTAAATTCGGCCATGCATATTTTTGTTCATTTGACGCTTGTTTTATTCAAATGAGTTTGTAATGTGTTTTGGAAGTTGTTCCATAAAGGGTCTAAATGTATGCTTGGATGATGGTTACTGCATGAGATGTACTAAGAAATAATCATGCATGTTCATTTCCATGACTTTGATTAAATTGTTTATACTTTGATATGCTAAAATGTTATCCTTTAATTTGATTAAAGTGTATTTTGTATGAAGAGTATGCAAATGTAGCAAGTGCTTAGTGGTGGAAAATAATTATGGCATGAAGTTATGGATTATTAATTCATGTATTGAATTATGATATTATGTATGCATGATTAATTGATGATGGTAATTTTAATGTATGATATTTAATTTGATTATATTGTCATATAATGCATCATTGCATGGCATAAAATATTATATTTTTGAAATGTAATAATTTATTTTGTATAGATTCAAAAAATGATGATGCAAGATGACATGATTGTTTTTTAAAAGATAAATGTGTTATAAAAATTATTACTTTATTTAAAGTAACTTGTGTGATAGAATGATCACTCTTAAAGTAATAAAAACTCATTTATCCATGTCATACATGGCTTTTTTGAAAAGTCTTGAAATGATGTTAATAATTAAATAAAAACAATAATTATTATATCTTTGGGTGGAATATGACAAAAGTGTTTGTGTAATGATTCCCTTGAAATTTATAATTGTTGCATGCCCCAAAGTTATGATAAAGTTACCATATGCATATCTATATATATATATTAAATTTTTTATATTCATGCCTTTAAATAATTGTTTATCATATTTGGTATGAATGGTTTAATATTTATTTAAGTGATGGATGAATATTAGATTAGAGGGTTGATCATGGGTCCCATTTAGTTTTCAAAATATTCAAAAGGGTTTGTAATATTCTTTTATTAAATGGCTTGTAATAATTAAATTTTATTTATTTATTTTAATCGGGCCTACGTACCTAAGATCCATTTTGTAATTGAATCGGCTGGACGGGAACTCGAAGATCATCCGGATGACAATTTGAACAAAGATATAGGATTAGGGTAAATAGTTTACCTTTAGGATGTATTTTCGGAAAGCCCCATGGTCAACCCACATGCTTTAATTTATGCATATATGTGATATGTATGGAATGTCAGTTAAACATGGCATGTTGAAAAATTAACTTAAGGTTAAACCTAAATCTCCCCAATTAAAATTATTAAATCCAAGTCTCCCATTATGGGATAACTAAATTCTTTAATATAAATTTTAATATCCCAAGATTTCTATTATGTGCGGGATATGATCTTTATATCATAGAATTAAGTTGATCTAGTTCTTAGATGGATATTTTCATCTTGACCAAGATTTCTATTATGTGAAGACATGATGAAAATATCATCCTAAAAAAGCACAATGGTTTGGATTTAACTAGCATAGGGTACCAAGAATTCTATTATGTGAGGTATCCGAAGCTAAGACAAGGAATATGGATCAAATCTTATATAGTGATATAAAAGGAAAATAGTTTCCTACTTATTAAACTTAATTGACCAAGAATTCTATTATGTGAGGTTAATTGAATTTAATAAGAAATTGATTCTCCACTAAGAAATTTAATCCAATGAAAATTTCCGCATCCTATCTAAGGGAGTGTGGGACTCGAATAAAATAGTGGGAGCAAATTTGATTATGCAATAAAAGGTTTAAAAGGATTATAAGACACTAAAAAAACTATTTTTCTTTGCAGTTTCATCTTTGTCATGTATAATCAAAAAATGGCCAACAATGTTCTCCTAAGGATAATGGATAATAACATGTTAACCGAATCCAACCTTAAGGATTGGCTAAGAAATCTCAGAATCGTTCTAGATTTCGAAAGGATTGCTTATGTCCTGAAAGCACCTCTTTACTTGATATTGGACCTGATGCTCCACAAGCTGAGCTTGATGCTTTTGAAAAATGAAGGAAAGGATAGTAGGAGGGCAAGAAACTACATGCTAGCCTCAATGAATAGAGAACTTTAGACTAACCATGAAAAGGTTTTTGAATGCTTATGATATCCTCACAGCTCTACAAGAGTTGTACAACAAAAATCCAAGAGTTATGTGCATCCCTTTTTAGCATGAAGCTAGGGGAAGGGGTACCTCCAAATAATCATACAATTAAGATGATCAATAGATTAGGTCGGTTGGATGGATATGGGGTGGTCATGCTAGACCGCCTTAAAGTGAATTTGATTCTATAATCTTTTCCTTCAAGTTATAAATCGTTTATAACTAACTACAATCTCAATAGGATTGAGTGAAACCTCTCTAAATTGCTAAACAAGCTTCAAGAATTTCACAGGCCGAATGTGAAATGGAAAGGACATGAGGACATCTTTACCGCCTCCACCAACAGGGCCAATAAAAGGCCCAAAAAGCAACAGAAGAGAGGTCCAACATTTGGACCCAAGAATAAGAGCTTCAAGAAGCCAACGGCAAAGGTAGAGGAAGGCCAATGCAGAAGAAAATATTTCCACAGTAGAAAAAATGGTAACTGGAAGAGGAACTGTCCTCAATACCTAAACAGTATGAGGAAAGGCAAAGGAAAAGTAGATACGAACCAATGTCTTATGATTGAATATGAATTAAGTGTTAATTCAGATAGGCATCCTTGGATATTAGATTCAGCAGCAACATCTCATGTTTGTATGTCTTTATAGGTACTTCAGAATAGTTCTGAGGTGACAAAGGGCGAGATCATTTTAAGGATGGAAAATGGGGCATGAGTTGCAGCCAAGGCCATAGGGACTTGCCCAATAAGACTACCTTCAAGACATGTTTTGAATTTATTTAAAGTATTATACTTTGACAAAGCCACTAGAAACATCATTTCTATTTCTGCTTTGTGTAAAGCAGGTTACCATGTACTGTTTAATGGAAATAAATGTTCAATACATTTTGGAAAATGTTTTAGTTGGTAAAGCTGTGAATACAAATGGTTTTTATGTATTGGAACAAAATGATTATGCTTTAATCAATACCATTTCCAATAAAAGAACTCAATCTAAATCAAATCCTAAAATTCTATGGCATTCATAGATTAGGTCATCTAGGAAAGAGAAGATTAGTACAACTTGGAGAAAGTGGGATCATAAACAGATTGCGTTATGAACACTATCCAACCTGTGAATCATGTCTCCAAGGAAACATGACCAAGTCTCCTTTTAAGAATAAATGAGAGCAAGCTAAAGAATAATTAGGACTCATACATATAGATGTGTGTGGAACCATTTAGTACTTTAGCCAATGGAGGATTTGGATACTTCATTACCTTTACAGATGATATGTCATGATATTGGTATTTCTATTTAATGAAATACAAATCTGAATCCTTTGAAAAAATCAGAGAATTCAAGAATGAAGTAGAAAATCAAACTAGAAAGAGTATTAAATACTACGACTAGATCGTGGGGGTGAATGCTTGAGTACAGAGTTTCAAGAGTTCTTAAAAGGAAATGGGATCATCTCACAATTAACTTCTCATTATACACCCCAGCTTAATGGAGTATCTGAAATGAGAAATCGTATCCTATTGGATATGGTATGATCGATGGTGAGTTTTACATACTTGCCAATGTCTCTATGGAGATATGCTCTCTAGACCACTGTGCACATCCTTAATAGGGATCCCATCTTAAACTGTCTGGAAAACACCGTATGAGATATGGTTATGGAAAACATCCAAGTCTTAATTATATAAAGATTTGGGGTTGTCCAGCTTATGTTAAATCAGTTAAATCTGATAAGTTGGACATTAAATCTGAGAAAGGTTGGTTCATTGGATATCCTAAAGATAGTTTAGGATATTAACTTTTACTTCCCAAGTGATCAAAGAGTTTGGATCAACAGAAATACGTGCTTCCTCGAGAACGAGTTCTTAAAGGAAGGCGGTGTTAGAAGAATATTGAACTCAAGGAATAGTTCGAAGAGCTAAGAATCGAGATAGTTGAAGCTGGAACGTCCACTCAACGAACCTCAATATCAGATACTATGGTTCTAGTGCGAAAGTCTTCTAGAATATCAAAACCTCCTGAAAGATATGGGTTCCTATATAAGCAAGATTTTGAATCTTACTTAGTGGGAGTAGAAGATCATGATGATGATCCTAGAAGCTTTGAAGAAGCAATACTGGATAGAGATTCAAGAAAATGGATGGAAGCAATGAATTCTGAGATAGAATCAATGCATGCCAATCAAGTATGGTCATTTGTGGATCCACTAGAGGGAATCGTTCCTATAGGTTGCAAATGGGTCTACAAGAGAAAAGTTGGCAAGGATTGGGAGGTAGAGACCTTCAAAGCTCGTTTGGTAGCGAAAGGTTATACTCAAAAACAATGATTGAATTATGAGGAAACCTTCTCGCATGTAGCTATGATTAAATCCATCTGTATAATGCTAGCCATCGCAGCATACCATGATTATGAAATTTAGTAGATGTATGTCAAAACAGCTTTCCTTAATGGGTTTATTGAGGAAAACATCTATATGGAACAACCAATAGGTTTTGTATCCTCTACTAAAAAACATAAGGTATGCAAGTTACATCAATCCATTTATGGATTGAAGTAAGCTTCAAGAAGCTGGAACATTCGATTTGACGACATAATCAAATTGTTTGGTTTTGTCAAGAATCTAGATGAGCCTTGTGTATACAAATTGGTTAAAGATAATGCCATCACGTTTCTCATATTATATGTAGAAATGGGGAATGATGTAGGCATGATGACAGAGGTTAAAGTCTGGTTATCAGAACCTTCTCAATGAAAGACTTAAGAGAAATGACCTATGTCCTTGGCATTCATGTCTATAGAGATAGAATGAAAAGGATAATTGGATTGTCCCAGAAATTGTATATAGGGAAAATGTTGAAAGATTCAGCATGGAGAACTCTAAAAGAGGCCTCTTGCCCTTCACTCACAATCTTTATCTTTCCAAAAGATGGGTCCAAAGACCAATGAAGAGCGATAGCAGATGCATAGTGTGCCTTATGCGTCCGCCATAGGCAGCTTAATGTACGTAATGCTATGTACAAGACCTGATATAGCTTATGTTGTAAGTGTTATGAGAATATATCAATCAAATCTAAGGGAGAAACATTGGTCAGTTGAAAAATTGATCCTTAAGTACTTAAGAGGAACTAAGGATCTGGTTCTGAGTTATGGATGTTCAAAATTAAACATTCAAGGATACTCAGATTTTGATTTCCAGTTAGATATTAACAATAGAAAGTCTACGTCAGGGTACATTTTTATATGTATTGGAGGTGCTATTAGTTGGAAAAGTTCCAAACAGACAACTACAGTAGACTCCACTATAGAAGCTGAATACATTGTTGCTTTAGAAGCAGCAAATGAGGCTGTTTGGATGCAAAAGTTCGTAATTGAACTAGGTGTGGTTCTAAACATGGCTTACTTGATAAGCATGTTTTATGAAAATACTGGAGCTATTACACAGGCAAAGGAACCAAGGGCACACCAAAAATCCAAACACATTCAGCGCAAGTATCACATTTTGAGAGAATTCGTTGGAGTTGGAGAGATTATAATTCTAAAGACACCTTTAATAGAAAATGTATTTAATCCACTAACTAACACGATGACATAGAAGTAATTGGACCATCATCTTGAGAAGATGGGTACGAGATACAACATCGAATGGCTTTATTATAAGTGGGAGTTCGTTAATAAATGTTAGTGTATGCCCTAGAAACCATTTGTGTTATCGATTTCAGACCATTTTATCTTGTATCAATATATCATAAGTAATAGAAGAAAAGAGTTCTTCAATTCATATATATAAATTGCTTCCTTTATTCAGTCATGCATTTAAAATAAAGTATGTGTATGAATTGTCCAGATGATTCATTTAATCGGTAAATGAATTTATCAAAAGGTTCCTACGGAAGCAATATAATTTGGGCAACTATATTGCATAGTTGGCATACTAGATGCTTCCTAAAGATATCATGATTTGATATAAGTATGAATGACGGTGATAGTTATGTCACTAGGGCGTTAGTTGGATTAGCGGTTGGTGAATTGTTTTTCCAATGTGACCGAATAATGAAAAATCACTTGGAAAAGCATGTAGTCAATGATTTATCGTTTGGTTATATCAGTGCACGATGTAGTCCTTTGACCTAAGACATTGTGGTTGGATCCGATACAAATGCGTATGGTTCATATGGTGTATAAGTACAAGACTAGTCATGTTTCGTATGATAAATCCTATTTTGGTCATGCGTTGTTCTTATTTGGAAACGAACGATAGTCAAGATGGGATCCATTGACTCAAAATATAGGATCAAGAGTATCACTGACTCCATCCAGATCTGGGTTCCTGGACAAATGTCGATAAATGTCAAAAATCAAAATCTCTGGCCATGCTTTCCATCATTTTTTGCCACCTCTTCATGGTTTTTCACATATCCTGAGATGCCAAGAAAACGGATTATAGTGAGTCGTGACGATCCATGCGGCAGTCATATTACTGTCAAATCATGGCTCAAAGCCGAATGGATTAGCAAATGTTTCGAATAGCTTGGGCTACTCGAAATAGTCTCCATAAAACCATTCGGCTACACACTTGCCATTCATCTCCGCAAGCCAAGCCGAATAGGCTCACGAACGCATCCATTTGCTGTCAATCTACAATCGGTTTCACTCCACTGCCAAGTCGAACCTGAACTGTTTGTGCCCCAAAGGTATCAGCAAACATTCCAAGATGAGTCCTTCTTGTAGGAGAATCAGGTCACTTGTATTCTATATACGAGTAATAGAATCTACTCTCTAAGCTAAATACCCTTTAACTTAGAGAGTGTGCGACAAATTGTATGGGTAAAAAATTGTATTGCTCCTAACGAGGCCCAATAACGAAATGGGCAAAACATGCCTCAAATTCTAGTTGGGCTTACGCTCAAATCCACCTTACGAGTTGCCCTCTTTATGAGTTGGCTGCCCTGCAAGATAAACTAAGCGAGGTCAAGCCCACAACAGTCCAAAAATAGGAAGCTGAATCCTATTCTATTTCCACTTATGTTAGGATCCTAGAACACAATCAGAGATGTTAAGCTTAACCTAATAAGAAAATGAAAGCATATCTCTTTCCCAATGATAACTCTTTATCTAGTAGGACTCAGAATCCTATTAGGATTCGAACCTCTTGGGTTCACTATATAAACAGGGGTAGATTCCTTCATTATTGATTCAGAAATCACCTACTAGTTCTAGTACTCTCACCCTCAAGGTCTTAGAATATTCTGGCAACATCTTGGCGCTACCCGAGTCCCCACAACTGCAAAAGCATCCTCTGCAGGTCCCTTAGATTATCATTGGCTCACATCGTAAGATTCGATCCTCATAATTGTAATCATAGATTTTACTGTCTATAGTCACAATATAACAAGAAAACTGAAAAAGCTTATAATAAATCAATTGAGGACCTATAGAGAAAATATTAAAGACAAGTGATTTATTGACAACGATTGCAACAATCATAGTTATAAACTTCACCAATCCTTTTATTGCAAGTTTTACATCTACAACTCTCACGATACTAGAGGAATTGTACAACACCAAATGTTCTTTAAAAGCCTTAATTATAAGCTCTTTTTAATTATTTATTCAGCTACATATTCTATAAGTATCACATGAAGTTGCAGCAAGAAGTGATGCTTCAAGGATAGAACACATCCAGTGGTTGACTCAGGATTTTTGCCTGGGGGCCTCCGTGGCTTCGCCATTGTTTGCCAAACAACTAGTAAAAGCTTTTAAAAAATCACAAAACCTTAAGCAAAGGAAATAATACAATATCAAGAACCTGAAAGGAAAGAATGCAATAACACAGTACTTTCCCACTTGAATAAATCTATGAGAAACAAAACCTTGAGCAAATGTGTTGAAAATAACATCCAATTCACAAGGAAACACAAGAAAATTTTTACGTGGAAACACAATAAAATGAGTAAATACATATTATTAATTAATAAAAAATTTAGTATGAATTGATAAAAAAAGGTGGAATTTTCTTAGTATAAACATAGATAGTAACCCAAATTTCTTTAATAATTTTGAGCAGCTAAACGGTGACGTTTGAAATGTAGAAAAGTGGTAGGCGAAAGGTGAAGAATAACGTCCAGTAAAATATAGTTAAGGTTTAATTTAGGAAAGCAAGAACATTTTAGATACAAAACGCAAAACAAACTCACAAAATCTATGCCTTTTTCCATCAAATTAAAAATCAAAAACCTCTAAAAAATAAGCATGATTCAACCTAAAATAAACTAAATTGAAATGAGCAGTACACATACTTAAAACTGATAAAACAGAAAACGAAACGAATTGTGCCACCGTGGTGAGTGAAAGAGAGAATAAGAGAGTAAAGAATTTTGAAGATAAAATCATAAAAAGCAGGTGGAGTCTTGGAGAAGAAGAGTGGAGAGAGTTTTAGACTTTTAATATGATGTGGGCCTGAAATAATTTTTTGTGTGCCTAGATATATGTATAATATTTCTCATTTTTTTAAAATTTGAGGGTAGGCATGGGTATATATATTAATAGCAATTTTTGTGGGTCTATATATTTGCAATGTTTTTTTTTAAATCTGAGGTTAGGCCTGGGCTTACCCTCAGAAGGGCTGGGTCTGCTCCTGCTTGTGACACAAGTCCAATCATTACTCGAAGACTATAAACAGAGTTGAAGCTTCCTTATCTGCAGTTTCATTTTCTCAATTTTCTTGCGCATTATCAACGCATAATGCGCTAATTGGATTATAGAGTAAACGATAGTTCCCACTTAAGGTTGGGCGAAATCCGAAATTCCCATTGCTAGTTTCATAAATTCCAAATTTCCACCCTTAAATTAACATTCCAGATTTTCATCCTTAAATTAACAGAAACAGAAAACTATTTAATGTAACGGTTAAAGGGTAAAGTGGTCATTTACCAAGGGTGAGTCGGACGTGTGCATGGATACTTTTAGCCTTTTTTTCGGCTACCTTTCCACCTAAAACAGCCCCCTCCCTCTTCCTTGCTTCCTTGAAAAATCTAGAGTAAACTGTAGGTCCACAAGGACCATGAATATTACAGCAATATTCTTTGGTCTTGAAAACATGACATGGCCCGTTACACTTACATTCACCATCAACCTTCAATTGACTTGGACACTACCCAATAATATTACCTGTATATTTGATCACACGGTTGCACCCTCCAAAAACTAAGCTAAATTCCATTGGAACATAAAATCCTTCAATATTAGATATATCTATAAAATCCTGGTTCATATCCTGGTTTAGTGCAAATTCAACTAAGGTATTAATGGATGAAACCATAGTCTTGACATTGGAGGATGTAACGCCCCACTTGAGGTATGTAGCTAATGTTTCTTCTTTTGCTCTTTTTTGAGTTAGGTTTATTAGTATTATGGTTTGGTTGGCCTTTGGTTGAGTGGTATGTTGAATACTTGTCCTTGAAATTGGTTGAAAATAGAAGAAGTTTAGTGTTCCAGGTTTCGCCGGGGCGAAGAAGAATCTTCGCCGCGATGAAGAGGTGTTGAAGCCGGGGAAGCTACTGGACAATTTCGCCGCGGTGACAGAAGCTTCTTAGCCGCGGCGACGGGCCGACCAAAATGTTTGTTAAGTTTTAGATATTTTCTTCCCTAAGGGCAATTTGACCATTCTACCCCTAATTAGTAGGGAAAGTGGGGAGTAAAATGTAAGGAATTTGCTTGGAGAATATGTTAATATGGGGATGTGTTTGTAATGAATCAAAGGATATAGATGGAATTCCTAAGGGAAAGTAAGGGCAAAATGGGAATGCTTGTGCATAAATTGTATTAAAAGGAATTAAGTCATTGCAAACCCTTCATTCCTTCTTCTCCACCGCCACTCTCCTTTTTACTTCCTCTCAATTTCTCTTCCAATTGTTCAAGGATTTTTAGAGGGCTTTTGGAGTGATTTGGGGTAGAAAATCAATCTAAGGCATCCTAAGGTAAGGATTCTTGCTTTGGATGTGAAGTTTTGTGAGATTTTATGTATATTTGACTATTGAGGTCTTTTGGTTGAATTGTTTAATTGTTTAAAGGGTAGAGCAAAATCAAGCAAACCAAGAGAAAGGAAGAGCTAGTGAGATCTCTCCATCACAAGGTAAGTAAACCCCAACCCAAGTAGAGATTTGAGAACTTTCTTGAGTAGAGAGTTAATAGCAATTATGTGTGTATGTATATACATGTGATATGCTATGTTATTAAGATTTAAATGGAGATAATTATTGCTTTATGGTTGTTCATACACTTCAATTATGAGAAGTGAGATGTGGGTTGAGAATGTAGTTTGATATGGAATTGAAGGATATTGAGAAATCCTTTTTGGCAGCGTTATTCTATGGCAGGATTTATGGCTATGTGAGGGAGTTTTCTCCCATTTTGGATGGTTAGAGAAAGACATAGAATTATTGTTATGGTTGAGTCTTGTTATGCACTTGAGTTGTTTGATGAAATGCCTAATAGAGGTTTTAGTATGAGTAGTGAACCTTAATTCTTGCAACATTGCATATTGGCATTTCATAGGTGCATTAGTGGAGATGAACCACCCATATGCATTATTTGTGCATTGCGAAGTGACTTAAGAAGAGTAGAAAACTTTTTGTATGCAATTGCTTTATGAGTAGAGAACTTTGTGAATGCAATTACTCTACGGGTAGAGAGAATTAGAAGTGCTAGAGTAGAGAAAGTCATTAGAAACAAGTTGATGCTTTGTGACCGTCACCCTATATTTAGCAGAAACGGGTTGATGTTTTGTGATCGTCACCCTATATTTAGTCGAAACGGGTTGATACTTTGTGATCGTCACCCGATAGTTATTAGAAACGGGTTGATGCTTTGTGATCATCACCCAAAAGTCATAAGAAACGGGTAGGTGCTTTGTGGTCTCCACCCGATAGTTATGAAAACCGGATAGATGCTTTGTGATCCCCACTCGGTAGTCACTAAGAGTGGGTTGGTGCTATGTGAACTCCACCCGATAGTCATGAAGAGTGAGATGGTGTTGTGTGAATGCCATCCGGCCGTACCTCTGGTAAGATGAGGCCATAATGTTAGTAGAAAACAATAGAAAGAAAGTGTGAGGAAGGAATTACGAAACATAGTTACGGGGATAGACAAATAGAGGGTTTACTTACTGAGCATTATTTTGTGCTCACCCCGTCATTTTCCTTTATGGATGCAGGATCTAGGTGATGATGCAGTCGGAGGGGCGTCAGCAAGCGAGGAGTAATAGCTACACTGTTTCCCTGTTTTTGTCTTTTAAATGGCAGTTTGTAAAACAATACTCTTTGTGTATAAAAGACTTATTACATATAATAGAAAGAAAAGTTTTAGGCCCATTTTCTATTATTATTATGCAAGCATTTTACTAGTTTACAGCAGTTGTTACAGACTAGCCCCCCACAGTCACCAGTTTAGCAACTCCCTCGCCCAACTGCATCAAATTGGCAACTGGTGCAAGCCTATATGTGGGTTGTTGTTGCTCCAGGATTGGTGTCAAGGGGCCAGTTTTGGCCACTGTCAAGTTGCTTACCTCCACCGAGGAGGCAGTGGCCAAGACCGCGTAAGGGCAATTATTTATAATAGTAAAATTGGCTACATTGACCACAATGAAGTAGAGAGAAATTATGAGAAATAAAAAAGACATTGAGATTAAGAGGGTTTTGAAGAAGCGTTGATTATAGTTATATGTTTAAAGGAAACACTTAAGGGGTCTACATAGTGGTAGTGTTGTGGAAGTTTCGTCATAGAGGGCTTCATGTTCGGGACCTGCATTAGCTGTACTGGTGACCAGGTGTAAGGTTATTATGGTTTTCACCATAATATCCAAAGGAAAGTCTGAAAATGGATCCATGTGTTTACATAGTTGTTAACCATACAAATCTTTGCAATTGATCAATAGAACATGATGGTTCTAGGCCGGAGAATGCAAAGAAAAGAAAAGGAGAAAACAAATAATTGTATGCAAAAAGTCACTTTTTTTCATTCAAACTGAAGAGTTTATACAATAGCCACCAAACTATCTACTGTTACAACAACTACAGCAGAGATTTCATATTTGAATTTTAAATTCTAACAACTAACCAAACCAAACTCTAAATACATCATTTACATGACTTAATCAAACCTAAGTCATTCAACTAAAATACACCAAAAACTACAACCATGCACGTCCGACTAACTGCAGAAACTAACCTCAACTGGTGCCAAAAAGTTCAAACTGAAACCTAGAATTTTGATGCATTTCCAGCAAGGTATCACTGCATCAACACTCCTTCTTGATACCTTTGCTGGAAACACCAAGTTTGAGTCTAAATTCTTCAAACTTGGCTTTATGCAATGCTTTGGTCATAATGTCTGCAGTTTGGTCCTCGCCCTGCAATGAATTAAAGTAACTTCACCATTATATTCAGCTTCCCTTACAGCATGAAACTTTATCTTAATATACTTGGTCCTGCCATGAAGAACTGGATTTTTGGCCATGGCAACAACAGACTGGTTGTCACACAAAATTTGGTGTTGGACTTCCCTGATACTGCTTCGCTTCAAATCTCCCAAAACTTTCCTAAGCCAAACAACTTGGTTCATAGCTGCTGCAACAGATATATACTCTGCCTCTACTGTGGACTGTGCCACAGTCTCTTACTTCTTTGACAACACTAATCGAACTAATTGATGTAGAATACATAACCTGAGGGTGTTTTTCATGTCATCAAGAGATCCTCCCCAATCATTGTCAGTATAGCCTAACAACACCAAATTTTTAGACATTTTGAACCCAATGCCAAGCCTGGAAGGTCCCTTTCACATATCTTAACACTCTCTTGGCTGCCCTATAATGCAGTTCACTTGGACAACTAATGAACCTGGAGAGATAACTGGCAACAAACATGAGGTCTGGTCATGTGGCTATTAAGTACAACAAGCATCCAACTAGACTTCTAAACATTCCCTCATCCACTCTCATTGCACCATCATTCTTCCTCAACTTCAGATTGGGAACAAGAGGAGAATCTGCAGGTTTGGAATTTTCCATGCCAAACTTTCTAAGTACCTCATTTGCATACCTTTCTTGGCACACAAAAATTTCATTGTTGGACTAAACTATCTCCATACCAAGAAAATATGTCATCTCCCCCAAATCTCCCCCAAATCTATCATCTCAAATTCACATTGCATGGAATTTTTAAATTGACTCAACTAATCTACATTGCTCCCTGTAATCAACAGATTATCCACATACAAAAATATCACAATCAAGTCACCTCTAGTTTCCTTAACATAAAGTGTATGCTCATTAGGACTTCTAACATATCCTAGGCTACTTAGATGATCATTTATGCGATGTACCAGGCTCTAGGTGCCTACTTTAGGCCATACAAGGCTTTCTTCAGTAGATACACTTTGTCTTCTTCACCCTTCACTAGATAACCTTCAGGTTGCTCCACAAAGATTTCCTCACTCAACCAGCCATTCAAGAATGCTGACTTAACATCAAGTTGGAAAATTTTCCAGCCAAATTGGGCTGCCATAGCAAGAAGCAACCTGATAGTGTCATGTCTAGCCACGGAGCAAAAGTGTCAGAAAAGTCCACCCCTATTACTACTGTGCAAAGCCTTTAGTCATAAGTCTTGCCTTGTGTTTATGGACTGAACCATCAAGATTAACCTTCAACTTGTAAATCCATTTTACTTGGATTATTTTCCTATTTCCAAGTTTGTCAACAAGCTTCCGGGTATTGTTTTTTCTCTATCATACTCCTCATGCATTGCATTCCTCCAAGCTTCTGACTCAGCAGCTTCAGCATAACTTTTTGGTTCAAGCACTGCCACATTACACCTTGCATATACATTAGCTAAGGTTCTGATCCCTCTAACCGAAGGCTCTTCATCCTCTTTAATTTCAGCCTCTTCAATCAGATTCTTGGTTGGCTACTGTAGTTTGCAGTCAACATCAATCTTCTTATTCTCCTAATTCCAAATTGCCTTTTCATCCACTTTTACATCCCTTGTAATCACAATTTTCTTTGATTCAGGGATGTACACTCTGTACCCTTTGGATTGGTGTTGTATCCTATGAATATACCTATCTTAGCCTTATCATCAAGCTTGGTTCTCTTCCCTGCTGGAACCATGACATAGCATACACTCCCAAATATCTTCAAGTAACCCATTGCTTGTTTAATTCCACCAGGCCTCAGCTGGAGTTTGGCTCTTGACTGCCTTAGTTGGCAATCTGTTCAGAAAGATAGACTCCTGTATTGACAGCCTCAACCCATAACCTTTTTGGAAGTTGTTTCTCTGCCATCATACACCTTGCCATCTCCATGATGGTTCTATTTCTTCTTTCACTTACCCCATTCTGCTGTGGGGTGTAAGGTGTAGTGAACTGGTGCCTAATTCCAACCTCTTAACAGATTGAACATAATTCTTTTGATGTGTATTTTGTTCCATTATCACTCCTTATGGATTTAATCATTGTTCCAGCTTAATTCTCCACCAGTAGTTTGAACTTTCTGAATACAGTAGTTACTTCATTTTTCTGCTTCAAGAAGTATACCCATGTCATCCGTGTGAAGTCATCTATGAAGAGCATAAAATACCTGCTTCCACTCATGGATTCAGTTTGCATAGAGGGCCCTGAGCATCGGTATGGATCAGTTTGAAGTTTTCTTGTTACTCTCGAAGAAACTGTTTGCATAGGGCCACAAACATCAGTATGGATCAGCTGAAGTTTTGCTGTTGCTCTCCAAGCCTAATCCGAGGGAAATGGTGGCTGCTTTAACTTATCCGGCAAGCACTGCAAAGACTACTCTTCTCTTCAATCTCAAGTAAGTCTTAGACCATATTTTTTTTCCTCAACTCTTTGAGACCATTGTAGTGAAAATGGCCAAGTCTCTTGTGCCAGAGTTCAGACTCTTCCAGCCTAGATGACAAGGCTAAGTTGCTAGAATTTTTCCACTCAACCGGGAAGCTTTTTCCCAACATTTTCACACACATTAATTCATTTCCTTCAGCATCTAATATGGTACAGGCCTGGTTTTGAAAATGTAGAGAATAACCCTTCTCTAACATTTGCCTAACACTTAACAAGTTTTGACTAATCTTAGGCACCTATAAGACATAAGGAATAATTTTGGTACTTGACAAAGTTTGGACAACCAAATCTCCTATGCCTTTGACCTCCACAAAATCACCATTTCCAATTTTAACTCTGGAACAATATGAGTTGTCCAGGTTTATGAAACTTTGCAGGTTTGCAGCCATATGGTTGGTGCAGCCACTATCAATTAGCCAAGCTTCATTACTGGTTTGTGTTGTGTAACATAAGGCCACAAAGAGTTGTTCAGCCTCCTAACATTGCTGCTGATCTTCTCTAACCTAAGCTTGATGTGTTGGTTGGCTTCTTATTCTTACAAACCTTTTCTATGTGCCCAAATTGTTTGCAGCCTCTACATTGTATCCCTAGTCTATACCAGCACCTCCTCTCTGAATGTCCCTTCTTTTTGCAGTGAGTATAGGCAGGATACTCCTTCACTCTACCTGATTTCTCTCCCATTGATTGTTACTCCTTTCTTTCCCCTTTTTATCCCTAGCATACCTCTTGTTTTGTCCTTGTGCGGGCTTGCCTTTTTGGTTTGCTACCATTGCTTCCTCACTTATGTCTTCTTGCCTCAAGATTCTTCTTTGCTCTTGAGCTTGGAGTGCATGAATAAGCTCAGTCAAGGTGATCTGAGACATGTCCTTAGAGTGCTCAAGGGAAGAGATTTTGGACTCAAATCTCTCCGGCAAACTTACCAAAACCTTTTCCACCACTCTTCTATCTGTCAACTCCACTCCCAACAGCCTTATTTTGTTGACAACACTCATCAATCTATCAACATATTCCTTGACCTTCTCTGATTCCCGCATCCTCTACATCTCAAACTCTCTCCTTAGATTAAGCACCTGCATGTTCCTAGTTGTGGTGTTGCCTATGTACTCTTCTCTTAGCTTATCCCATGCTTCTTTTGGAGTCTCATATGCCATCATCCTTGTGAATACAAGGTCAGTCACTACTGCATGAATGTGAGAGAGAGCTCTCGGTGCCTTGGTTGTTTCTTCCTCATGCAGTCTCATTTGATTCAGGGTAGGATTTTGTCCTAATGGAGGTGGCTTCCTGTTTTCTTCCACATATTGCCACAGCCCTTGACCTCGGAGGAAAGCATTCATCTTAACAGCCCATATGTGGTAGTATTCCCCATTAAACACTGGTGGAGCCATCAAAGCAGATTAAGTAGCCATGTCTCAGCTTTTGTGTCTATCACATAAAAGAAAAAAACAAATGTAGGCTGTTTTGAACTGAAATGGAAGGTGTTCTTGATTTGTGGTTGATGGTTGGATACAAGAAGCTTCAGATTTTTGTGAGTGACTCTGATACCATTTGATGGTTCTAGGCCGGAGAATGCAAAGAAAAGAAAAGGAGAAAACAAATAATTGTATGCAAAAAGTCACTTTTTTTCATTCAAACTGAAGAGTTTATACAATAGCCACCAAACTGTCTACTGTTACAACAACTACAGCAGAGATTTCATATTTGAATTTTAAATTCTAACAACTAACAAACCAAACTCTAAATACATCATTTACATGATTTAATCAAACCTAAGTCAATCAACTAAAATACACCAAAAACTGCGGCCATGCACGTCAGACCAACTGCAGAAACTAACTTCAACTGGCGCTAAAAAGTTCAAACTGAAACTTGGAATTTTGATGCATTTCCAGCAAGGTATCACTGCATCAACAAAACATAATATCATTGAAGAGAATCTTGTAGATGAGATCTATTCAAATCTATCTATTTAAATTTTCAAATATTTGCTTGCATAAAAGCTTTTTTATTTATTATTATTCAAAATTAAGTTACTCCAGAACTTGTTAAACCCTTGCCTCTGTGTGGAAATATAGTTATTTCATCTCCAATTTGTATTAATAACTTTTCTTTAAATCATTTACGTATTGTTCTCTTGGTTCTTGAATACTAATTTTACGAGGTTGTCTTATGCAGGTAGAGCATCCACTTAAGTATTGAGAAAGTTTATGATAATTGTATTCCGGTGGATATCCCAAACAAATACATTTATATTATTATGTATATATTAAATTTTATAATTATTAATTGAATTTATAATATAAAGATATTAATTTATAATATGATACCCTAAATAGTATTATATAAAAGAACTTTAAAATAAAAAAAATTTGAGATGTCCATTACTTACCTACCTCGGAGTCCATTACTTACCTCCTCGGAGTCCATAACAAATTGATATGACAATGAAAAAGCGACATATCTGACATTTTACATCAGGGAAAAACTAAAATGAGACTGATCCAACAACATCTCAATAAATAACTTGTTTCACTATGGTGGTAATTTGTGAGATGACATGACTATATGACAAAATTAAATGGATAAAGATTGAGCAACTTTAATGAGTTCACATGATTATATATTATATATAATACGAACTTTTTTAAGCGTTTGATAATTGAGTTGCGTTAGGATTTAGGCCTCTTAAACCCTTTAACTCAATCAATGACATAATTAATTATATCATGTCAACTTAAATATGATTTATGGAAAGAGTGGTTTGCCTTGTAAAAACTAAATTTACAAAATATATATATATAATTTAAAATGACATTTACTCTTTCATTGAATATATCATTCGTTTATACACTAATTCAATACTTTTTCATTATTTGTAACAATAAAATAACTTTATTAGTGAAAAAGGAAAAAGAGAAACTTTGAAACATCTGTCAAATTAGAGAGCATCAATACAATTTCTAGGTTTACTGTTAACATTCTAAAGATAAATCTAGTGAAACCTCCATGGAGAGACAAAATATGTGAGATCAAAGTTGAGCGATTTGTATGTTGTATCTTTAGTTCATATTGAGTATTTCTTTGGTTTAGAGTCAAACATTTATCACTCTACACGTGACGGTGGACGTACGTACTTCAATTGAATAAACCACATAAATTTTGTGTCTTATTTTTTTAGAATTCTCTTATATATGTCTTGTTAGCTATCCAGCAACAAAAAATTCATCTTAGTTGTGTTTTGCTTTGGTTTTTGCAATTAAATTGGTATTCAATCGTACCAATTTACAACACATTTAACAAGAAAACTAAAATAAAAAGAAGGTTATAAACTTGATTAATTTTTTCGGAGGTCTTAGTGCTACAATTCTCAAGATACTTGGAGAATTGCACAACCGCACTGCATGTGCTTGAAAACCCTCAATTATGCTGCTTTTAATTATTTATGCAAGAGTGCTAGTTCAAGGACAAAGCACAACGTTATATTTAGCTCCACCTGGATAAGTAAATGTTGAAAGATGAACCTATTTGGTAGAAGCAAGGTGTGATGCGGCAGTGGAAAAAGGGTGTCGCGGCGCAAGTGATGAATTACTCTGAAATCAGTCCAGAGGACATAGCACCACGGCAAAGGAAAAACACTGCCGTGGCGCCAGAAGTTTGTTGCAGCAGAAATAAAACTTTGCCGCCGTAACACCCACATCAAGGTACGTAGCTTTATTTATACCCTAATACCCTTAATTGAATCTAGTTAGAGTTATCTTAAACAAATGTGAAGGAAATTCTTTAAAATGTTATTAGGGGTAAAATGGTCATTTCACTCATATTTAGATGAAAGAGTGGGGAGTGAAAAGAAATAGAATAACATGGAGAAGATAATAAAAATGAGGGCATTCTTGTAATTGACTAAGGGACATAGATGGAAATTTTAGAAAGTGCAAGGGTAAAATGGGAAACTAATATATATAATTATGTAATAAGAGTTCAAGAGGAGAAACCCTAGCCACTCTACCCCTCCATTCACGCTATTTCTACCCAAATTCTCTCAAATTTCTTCACTAGATTTCCAAGGAAATTCATAGGATTTTGGCTAGATTTTGATAGATTTTCAATCATAAGCATCCAAAGGTAAGATTCTTACACCAAGAAGTAAGATTAAATTTTAAAGTTTTGAATTCTTACGGTTGTATATGCTTAGGGTTTAAGAGGAAAGAGAATTCTACCAAAGAGAGATTATAGTGTTGGAGTTGCTCAAATTCAAGGTAAGTAAATCCAACTTTAGCTTTGATTGGATAAATACTTATGTAGAGAAATTTATTTTATATTGTATGTATGTTTGGATGATGAAAATTATGGATTGAAATTGAGGTTGTTTGATATGTGAATCTCATGGCCACAAGAAGTGAATTATTAATATGTGATGAGAATTGATTCATTAGTATATGATGAGAATTGATTCATTAGCATGTGATGAGAGTTGATTTATTAGTATGTGATGAGAATTGATTCATTAGTATATGATGAGAATTGGTTCATTAGCATGTGATAAGAGTTGATTTATTAGTATGTGATGAGAATTGATTCATTAGTATGTGATGAGAACTGATTTATTAGTATGTGATGGTAATTGATTTATTAATATGTGTTGAGAAGTGATGTAATTATATGTGGAGTTGATGGGATTTTGGGTGAAATATAAAAGAATGGATGTGGAATAGTGGTGGATGAATTTCAGCTAGGGTGGTCGTTGGCCTTAGGGGGTTTTTACTCCAATTATGGTGGCTTGAGATAGATGGAGAAGTGTAGACAACTTAGAGTTTTGCTTGTGCATGTATAGTGTTTGATGAAATGTCAAAGTGAAGTGCACATATATATATAAGTATGTTAGATTATTACCTTGTTATGGAAATATGTTGTTGGTAGAGAATATTAGTTCCATAATGATATATTTATATGCCATAATGCATTCTTACATTCTTACATTTGCATTTAGAAAGAATAGCAAAGAATGAGCATAATTACATTCACATATACATGTATGAGAATATTAAAGAATAAAGAGAAAGAAAGAAAAGAAATTCAATGTAGAATTATTGTTTTAAGAAACATAATTAAAGAATAATTCAAATCTGAAATTTTATTTAAAGAAATGTAAAAAGATAAGGGAAGAGAAGGTTGTTGCGATGGGGAACCCGTGAGTGACCGAGAAGAAGAATAGCCCACATACACACCGCCTTTGGTGAGCTGCCTTAGAATAAGAAAGAATAATTTGTATAGTCTGTTAGAAGTGCATGTGGATGAGGACTGTACCTAGCAGAGCATATCTACATGCACGCCGCCTTTAGTGAGCACCTCGAATAAGAAAGAAGAATTTGTACAATCGTTAGAAGTGCATATAGATGAGGACTATACCCACTCACATGGCCAGGGTTCCAATCCATGCCTCAACCGAGTCCGATCGGCAAACAAGAATAGAAAAGAAAAGAAGGACGAATATAAAAGAAAAGAAAAGAAAAGAAAGAATAGAAAAAAAAGAAAAAAAAAGAATAGAAAAAGAATAGAAACTTAAAAGAAAGAAGAGAAATGGAAAAAGAAAGAAACGCAGATGAAGAAAGAAAACAGAAAAGAAACATAAAGCAAAATGAGAAACAGAAAACAGAATATGAAAACAGAGAAACATAAAAGAAAATGCATTGCTTAGAAAAGTTTACGCATTTGTGCATATGCATCATGCCATTTCTACTATCCCAAGTTAGTTTACCTATTTGTGTTTACATATCAATAAGTAAGAAACTAGGAATCTTAGAAAGAGCAAAGAAGAATAGAGAAGCTTGGAGTAAGGAAAGAAAATCTCGAATCTGAGTAATGAAGGAAGAATAGAAGTATTATGGGTTTACTTACTAAGCAATTTAGTGCTCACTCCGTTGATTTCACTATTTTTGCAAGTAATAGATGAGATGCGATCGGGAGGAACGTCAAATAGCGGAGTAGAATGGCAGCACTATCCGAGATTACTTTGTACTTATTTATGTACTATTATTACATGATGTAGAGATTTGTATATAAAGTAAAATTAGTTTTGGGCCCACTATTACATTCTTACATACATATATATTTTCTATAATATGTTTAGTGAGTTTTACTTATATTTTTCCAAAGAACTACTAGTTAGAAAGAATATTATAGCCACACAACAAAGAAGAATAAACCAGTCCCCAAAATTCCAAAAAGAACAATGCCACAGCAAAATAAAATTATTGTCGCGGCACAACTTAGAAGTTGTAGTTTCAGTTCAATTGTGTTATGAAATATAAACCAAAAACTATGAAAGTCAAATGAAACAAGCAAAAAATATAAAACAAGTGACACAAGGATTTGCGTGGAAACCTAAATTGGGAAAAACCACGAGCAGAGGATGGAGAATAATCCAATATAATCAAAATCTGATTACAAATTTGCTCTCTCTCTCTCTCTCTCTCTCTCTCTCTCTCTCTCTCTCTCTCTCTCTTTTTCCCCAATAGATTTCATCAAGAAAAGGAATAAAAATAAATAGAATGATGTCTTACCAATGACATTAGGGAGTTTATGTACTAAAACCCTAAGACCTTGAGAATACAAAAATGTCATTTCTAAACATCTAAATAGATAAGGACAATATAAACAGAATTTGTGTCACACATCAACAATCTCCACCTTGACACAAATTCGAAAAAATCAAAAATTAGTGACTTGATTCTCCACCTCTTCCACAAAACCCCTTAATGTTTATTTTCAACACTTGATGCCAACTAAGCTAAAGCAATGCTTGAACTAAGTAATGGGCAAAGGCTTGGTGAGCATGTCAACTGGATTGTCTGCAATACTAATCTTTTGGATGAAAATCTCTCCCTTAGCAAACACATCCTAAACAAAGTTATATTTGACATCAATATGCTTGGCTCTCTCATGATACATATGATCCTTAGTTAAATGAATTGCACTTTGACTATCACAATGAAGTATGATAGAAATAGACTTGAAAGCAATTTCACTGACTAAATTTCTAAGCCAAATTGCCTCCTTGACTGCCTCTACAATGGCCATATATTATGCCTCCGTGGTAAACTGAGCAACTGTAGATTGGAAGGTAGCTTTCCAACTCATAGCACATCCTCCCATGGTGAACACATATCCTGTCAATGATCTTCTCTTATCAAGATCTCCTGCATAGTCTGAGTCCACAAAGCCTGTCAACCTGTCACCACTCCTACCATACTCCAAACATGCATCTATGGTGCCTGCCAAGTATCTGAGGATCTACTTGACTACCTCCCAATGTTGTTTGCCTGGATTAGCTAAATATCTGCTTACAACACTAACAGCTTGTGCAATATCTGGTCTAGTACATACCATCAAATACATAATGCTCCCAACTACACTTGAATATGGAATCCGTGACATGTGACTCATGTCCTTATCTGTGGTAGGACACAAGTCTGCTGACAATTTAAAGTGAGCTGCAAGAGGAGTAGACACTATCTTAGCTCTTTTCATGCCAAACCTATTTAATACCTTTTTCTGCGAAAGCCTTCTGTGAAACATACATTATTTTGTCTCTGATGATCTCCATTCCAAGAATTCTTTTGGCAGTTCCCAAGTCTTTCATATCAAACTCAAAATTCAGCTATTGTTTCACCTTCTTGATTCTAGTCCTGTTAGATGCTACAACTAACATATCATCCACATAAAGCAATAGGTTCTTATTAGTACCATCTGGAAGCCTCTTGAAATACACACAATTACATAACTGGATCTCTTAAACTCAATCCCATGATAGAATCGAATCTTTTATACCACTATCTAGGCGACTGCTTAAGGCCATACAATGACTTCTTTAGCAAACACACATGGTCTTATTTACCTGGGACTTCATAACCTTCTAGTTGTTGCATATAAATCTGCTCCTCAAGATCACCATGTAAAAATGCAGTTTTCACATCTAGTTGTTTTAGCTGAAAATCATTCGTAGCAACCAAAGACAATAAAACACGAATAGAAGTATGCTTAACAACTGGTGAGAAAACATCATTAAAATCAATACTTTGTACCTAATTATAGCCTTTAGCCACTAACCTGGCCTTGAATTTGACATCTGTGGCACCTGAATTATAAACCCACTTGCAGCCAACAATCTTCTTCTTCTTAGGAGGCTTTACAAGTGTCCATGTTTGATTCTTCTACAGGGACTGAATTTCTTCTTACATAGTTGAGATCCAAACTCATAGCATTTTCAAAAGATATGGCTTCTTTGTAGCCTCAAGGTTCACTGTATTCCACCTCTTCGGCTATGGCAAGGCAATAAGCAAAATTTGAATAGCCATACTTCTCTAGTGGTTTGATGGTTCTTCTGGGTCTATCTCTAGCAAGGCTATAAGATTGCTCTTGCTGATCTTCCTGAATCTCCTCTGACTTTTTTGAGCTTTCTTCATCAACTTGATGATCACTCTGAGTTGGAATAGAACTAGGAGATTGTGTAGGTTAAGCAACAACTTCAAACTCCACCTATTCTTGATCTTTCTCCTTGACTTGAACATTTGTGTCTTTCTTGACTTTTCTCCTCTGTCTTTGATCATGGAAGACTTGTCAAATGTCACATCTCTGCTAATTAAAAAGATATTGTGATCTGGATACCATAATTTGTATCCTTTCACACTAGATAAATACCCAAGGAACACACACTTCTTTGCTCTTGGTTCAAGCTTTTCTTCATTTACATAAGCATATGCAAGACAACCAAAAACTCTCAATGTAGAGTAATCGGTGGGCTTATCAGACCATACCTCTTCTATAGTCTTACATTCAATGGATGTGTTAGGATAGCAGTTAGCTAGCCTAACTACTGCGTTTACTGCTTCAGCCCAAAAACCCTTCCCCAAGCCTACATTTGAAAGCATACATCGAGCTTTCCCAAGTAGTGTTCTGTTCATCCTTTCTACAACTCCATTTTGCTATGGAGTTCCTTACAACAGTTCTATGTCTTACAATGCCTTCATTTCTATAGAGCTCATTGAACTTTTCATTACAAAACTCAAGCCCGTTGTCTGTTCTAAGCCTCTTGATGTGTTTACCTATTTGCTTTTCAACTAAAGTCCTTCCACTGCTTGAAGGTTTCAAACACTTGACTCTTCTCCTTCTAAAATATGCCCAAACTCTTCTAGAGAAATCATCAATGAAAATGAGCATGTACTTAGCTTTGAAAAACCATGAAGAGGTGGCGGAAAAATGATGGAAAGCATGTAAAAAAGACATGTAAGATATGGATTATAGGATTCAAAACTTTAAATAAAGCATAAATTAACATTATACCTTCTCCTTAAAGCTTAGGTTTGATGAAGCCAAGATTCAAAGCTATGAACCCTCCACACTTTAACACCACCTTGAGAGAAAGAGAGGGTGGCCGAACCTAAGAGAGAGCTTGTGTTTTTCTTTTGATTGAACAATGAACAACTTGACCTAAAATGGAACTATTTGCAATTTTTATATACATACATGTGTCATTTTGTAATTCCTTCTTTTCACTTGTATGCCCTAATAAAATCTTATTGTAAAAGGAGCCTAAGCATTTATTAATTTGGCCTTTGAATAATCAACATTATTCAAGGGCCCATGTAAACTACACTAGTTTAAATTAACAACATATAAGTTTACCCTTTTTCCCTTTAACTATTAAAAGGTTATTAGTTCATCTCATTTATCTTAATGCTTTAAGATATAATAATTAAATCAATTAATTATTACTTGACCATTTTAACCTTTAAAATGTCACGAATAATTACCATAGAAATTCTATCATCACCCTCGAAAGGTGCTAGCCCTCTTCGGATAATCATTTCTCTCTCTTATCCTTCTCTAACTTCTCAAGGCTATTGGTGTGACCATGTAGGTCTACCATGGATTAGCCGTGAGTCGGTTTCAGATGAATCCAAAAACCTGTCAAGAGGCCCAACGACTATGATAAACATCAAGCAATGTGCCATAGTCCCTAAACCATGATGAAGAAATACTTCATCGAACCTTTTTCAAATCATATGTACCATACAAGTAAAGTCCCTCCATTGATATATCCTGATCGAGTACGAATTCATGGAACATCAAAATCCTAAACTTGATCTTCCACCGAATCATCGATCAATATGTCCGGAACTTGTCATTACAAACTTACTTTCATATGACTAATAATAGACTCTGGCCAGAGATTTTGATTTTTGATATTTATCGACGTTCGTCCAGGGACCCGGATCTAGACAGAGTCAGTGGTACTCCTGATCCTATATTTTCGAGTGAATGGATCCTATCTTGACCATTGTTCGTTTCCGCATATGAACAACGCATGACCAAATAGGCTTTATCATACGAAACATGACTAGTCTCATACTTATACACCGTATGAACCATACACATCCGTATCAGATCCGACTACAATGTCTTAGGTCAAAGGACTACATAATGCACTGATATAACCAAACGATAAATCATTGACTATATGTTTGTCCAAGTGATTTGTCGTTATTCGATCACGTTCGAAAAACAGTTCACCAACCGCTAATCCATACTAATGCCTCAGTGACATGACTATCATCGCCATCTGTACTTATATCAACTCATGATATCTTTCAGAAGCATCTAGTACGCCTACTATGCAATATAGTTGCCCAACTTATATTGCTTCCATAGGGAACTTTTTGATAAATTCATTTACCGATTAAATGAATCATCTGGACAATTCATATACATACTTTATTTTAAATGCATGACTAAATAAAGGAAGCAATTTATATATATGTATTGAAGAACTCTTTCTTCTATTATTTATGATATATTGATACAAGACAAAATGCTCTGAGACTGACAACATGAAGGGTTTCTAAGGCATACATTAACATTCACTAACAAGCTTTAGTACCTTTAGAAGGAACTTGAGATGGCCCCATAAAGATCTGAATGGATGTAATCTAGAGTTCCCTTTGTCTTGTGTATGGCTATGTTAAAGCTCAATCTCTTATGTTTCCCAAATACACAATGCTCGCAAAACTCCAACTTCCCTATTTGTTGTCCACACAACAAACCTCTCTTACTTAATGTTGCCATCCCTTTTTCACTCATGTGACCAAGCCTTATATGTCATAGTTTGGTGTTATCTAAATCGGATGAAGAATTGATAACAGCTGTTGAACCTATAGTTGTAGATCCCTGTAGAAAATACAAAGTGTCAAATCTCTCCACCTTTATCACGGACAAAGCACCCTTTGAAACTTTGAGCACTCCACCTTCACACCTAAACTTGCAGCCATTCTTCTTTGGAGACCCCAAAGAAATCAAATTCTTCTTCAAGTCTGGAATGTGTTTAACATCAGAAAGTGTTATGACCACCCCATCATGCATCTTGATCTGTATTGTGCCTATACCAGCTACCTTAAATACGTGATCATTACCAAGAAACACACTTCCATTGAATGGCTAATAGGTTACAAACTAATCTCTGTTAGGAGTTGGATATTGTGAGGCTCCTATATCCATGACCCAACTTGTCTCAAATCATGTTTAGTGTCATTCACACATAGTAATTCGCCATTATCATTATCTACAATATTTGCTTTTTCTGACTTAGACTTACTTTCATCTGCTTTCTGCTTATTCTTCCATTTGAAACAGTCTGTCTTAATATGTCCCTTCTTCTTGCAATAATTACATGTCAAATTCCTAAGTCTAGACTTAGACCTAGACTTTCTTGAATTTGAATTTCTCTCCTTAGTTCTTCCTCTATCCACAAACAACCCAACACTCTTATTACTCCTTTCGTTAACTACCAAATTTTTATCAATCTTTTCTTTTGTTTCTAAATTTGACTTAACCTTTTCTAGGGACAGTTCATCTCTACCATAAATCATAGTCTCTAAAATTTTTATATGAAGTAGGCAAAGAACATAACAGTAAAAGAGTTTGATCTCATCCTTAATTTTCCCATCAATTTTACTTAAGTCTATAATTATTCATGCAAAATTCAACTAGATGCGAATTTAAGGAACAACCTTCTAACATTCGCAATATGTAAAGACATTACTTTAACTATAGCCTGTTTGTGGGAGATTTTGTCTGGTACTTATTCTCTAACTTTTTCCATGCTTCTACTGCTGTCTTCAATTCCAATATCTGTCTGAGTACATCGGAAGTCACTGCTAGCTGGATTGATAAAAGGGCTTTCTCATCCATATCCTCCCATTCAGCATCTATCATAGTCTCAAACTTCTTTGCCTTCTCTCGCAATGCCTTTTTGGTACCTTCCTTTGTCAATACTGCCATCATTCTGACTTGCCATATTGCAAAGCTTGTTATACCATCAAACTTCTAAATTTCAGCCTTAGAGAATAATCCGGTTGTGCCGGATCTTGAAGTATATGCCATTAAACCTGGTTCTAATACCGGTTTGTTATGAAATATACCCAAAAACTATGAAATTCAAATGAAACAAGTGAGAAATATAAAACAAGTGACAAAAGGATTTACGTGGAAACCCAAATTGGGAAAAAACCATAGGCAGAGGATGGAGAATAATTCCACTTATAATCAAAGTCTGATTACAAATCTCTCTCTCTCTCTCTCTTTCTCAATAGATTTCCAGAAGAAAAAGAATAAAGAGGAATAGAATGATGTCTCACCAATGACATTAGGGAGTTTATATACTAAAACCCTAAGACCTTGAGAATACAAAAATGCCCTTACTAAACATTTAAATAGATAAGGACAATATAAATAGAATTTGTTAGAGAAGGTGCCCTAAAGCCAATCTATTATTATGAATTTGACTTTGTAATTAATGTTTATTCATCAATAAAAAGGCATATCCGTCTATATCGTGTAAATCATAGTTATGTGTAATGATATATGCCATTGGGATGGTAGAACCGTGAAGAGGGTATCAAGTGTTTCAAATCTTGATAGTGAGAACCCTATGATCACATATGATGGTCATTTTAGAAATGTTCATAGCCCCATAGTATTCTGATCAAGGACACGGATAATACGGTAAGGCTTTCATAGCATTGAATAACCCTATCGAAAGGCAGTGACTGAACTCACTTGTCAAAGTTGTTTGCCGACAACCTGGTGCAAAGCATAGGTGCTTGCTGGAGGCAAGTTCGTTGGACAGACCTACCAGAGGATTCATATGGATGGTAATCCCAGTGTCTATGGAATAAATCCTCTAAGAAATGGTGGTGCATGTGATCCTTAGACTTGAGATCACCAAAGTGCCTTGTGCACCGATTGGTGTAGTTTGACACTAGCCCAACGTAGTTCTATTCAGAGCTATCAATACGATAGTGATTGGCTGCATCAAGGAGTGTATCAAGACTTTTGTGGATTGACAACTGATTCATCACTCCCGGTACAGGAGAAGTTATCTTACGGCACAATTCAGTGAATGGCAATGACACTAAAGTTGTGGCCACAATGGGATTGAGTTGTTGCTCAATCCAATTTATTATTCCAGTATTGGTCTAGTAACGTAATACATAGATATCAAGGATAACTAAGGTTGACACTATTTCTATAACTCAATCTCGATGAGATAACAAATGATGAAAGGATTTGATTGTACGGTAACTATATCGTTGATAGGTAGCTATTTCGATGAATCCGAATCTATCGGGTGGCCATGATGCCTTGCTAGGGGCCAATCTTGGTCTGTGAGTAATGAGACGATTAATTGGTGTTAATCGCAATACTACTCACTACCGATATAATAAGGAGCTTACAGGTCACACACTTAGAAGATGATTTAAGAATCATTGTGTGAAAGGGGTATTTTCATCTTTTAGGATGAAAGGGTATTTTCGTCTTTTTGGATGAAAGGGTATTTTCGTAATCTCACAGTGCAATTAAATTTGCTGAGGTTGTTGCCTGTATTTAATTTTAATATTAAAATTAAAATTAGTGAGATTATATTTAAATGGGTTATTATTAATAATTAAATGTTAATATAAATAAATATATATATATATATGTGTGTGTGTGTGTGTGTGTGTGTGTGTGTGTGTGTGTTAATTAAGTTTAATTATATTAATAATTAATTAAAATTAAAATACCATAAAGGGTGTGTTTGGTTGCAAGGATGGATTAACTTAAGAGTCCATGGCTACTCCTATTGGGATTAGGGTTAATTAAGTGACACTATATAAGTGAAACTTAATTAAAACATAAAATAACAATTCATTCATTGATTGAAAAGAAAAACTCTAGCCACATTTTCTTCTCTCTCACGTTTTTCAAAGTGTATTTGAATCAAAGATTTTCTTTTGATCCACTTGATTCTTGAAGCCAGCAAAACAATAGTAGGTTCTAGGAATTATCTTCATGTGGACGACGTTCGTGCGATTCTCTTCTTGAATCGGCAAGCGAAATCAAAGTATTGAAGGAGCCTCCAAACGTTAGTAATGTATTCCTAATCCTTGTATGGATTATTGGTTTTGATTTACATTGTACAGATTTTTATGTTTATTAACTTGTAAACAGTTTGATCTATACTTGAATCTTGGCGTAGAAAAAAGTGATTGATTTCGTTTTATTTTAATTTTTTTCTACTGCCTTCTCGAGATCAATCACTTACAGAATTTGTGTCATTCATCAACAAATTGAAACTTAGTTATTTTGAATTTTAGGTTGAATCAATTTCTAATTATTTTCAGTTATATTTAAACTTATCTTGACACTCATGTTCATTGTACATGAGTTCGCATCATGTGTTCACAACATGAGATTGTGACATCGTGCTCACCTTAGAAGGTATCAATTTGTGATTGCAGCCTACGGTGCAATAGTGCCTAGGTAGAATGCACAAGTTTTCGAAGTCCAATTTTGAACTCCACCTCGCATACTTGACACGACGTGCATCCAAGAACCACGGTCGACACAACTTGACAAGCCAAGTTGTCCAAAACTCAAAAGCTCACCAAGCTGCTCGCTTCCATACTTCGCCCAACTTCGGTTGGTTAAGCAAACTTCCAACATTTGAAATAACACAAGAGCTGTCGAATTAGGTTTTATGTTCCTCCTCACAACGATAACTTAATCCGCACTAAGTATGCATGTCGAGTCGAGGCACACAACCTTGATCGACTTGATGTACTTGTCTTATTTGAGTCCGCCCAAAGCAAGAACAAACAAGGGATTCCAAAATTCCTTCTCTGTCGTTCGGTACAAATGTCAAATGGTTGTACACGACGGTGGTGCAACGTTTCAAACAATAGTCCATCCAACCTGTCGAGCTGCTAGCACTAACCCATTCACTTCACACTCATATTCGATTTGATCTACTCTCTAAGCTAAAGAACTCCTTAACTTAGAGAGTGTGGGACAAATTATATGTGCAAAAAATCCTATTGGACTCTTGATAGTCCGAAAACACTTGACTCCACTTCGGAGAACATCAACAGACGGCCTCGTGCCATGATCCAACTCCGATTGATCCAGTATATAGGCCTAATGCCTCAACCTAACTCCAGTTGGTCCTACACTCCAATTTCACGACTCAATGCCTCGACCCAACTTTGATTGGTCTTACATCAAAGCCCATCTTGTAGAAGATTCATTCTACGAGTTGTTCATTCTATAAGTTGGTTTTCTCTACAAGCTGGCCTACTTTATGAGCCAAGCCACTTTGCGATCTAGGCCACTCCACAAGTCAGGTCTCTCTACAACTTGAGCCCAATCATGAGTCAAACTTCTCAAAAGAGATTGCACTCAATACTAAAGATCTCGTGTCCTACATGAATCCTAACTCTCCATAGATTTTGAATCTCATGAGAGTCTAACACTCAAAAGACTCTGAATCTTATGCTAATTTTGACAATTCCAAGTCCCATACAAATTCTAACACCCTATGGACCCATAATCCAACTAGGATTCAAATATCCTGGCAGTTCTAAGTTCTACACAAATATTCCCTCTTCGAGTACTCTTAGTTTCGTAAGAACTAGTACTCCTTATCTTCACAAGCATTGGAACTCTGAGTTCTACAAGGACTAGAACCACCATGACAACCTATATAAACAAAGGACAGTCCTCTCAAAAAGACATTCAATCCACAATTCAGAATCCAGTATTCAATCGACACTCGATACACACATTATTCCCCCGCCTACTTTCTCTTTAGTCATCGCCTATCACCGTAGAGTTGAGTTCTTACCACTCTATGACGATGGTCACGCCTTAACTCCGCAATCATGGTAAACCTTCATTTTTACCTTTTCCGCTCAATTTTCCATCACAACCTTGTTGACTTAAACATCGAAGTACCTACGACTGATACCACTAGTGTCCCCAAGTGCTTCACGTTCACCTTTTGTGTCTCTCCGTAGGTTCAGAAGATTGTCAATGGCCTCTTCCTCTCAAGACCAATCCTGAAGGACTTCCAGTAGATTTTACCATCTACAGTAAGCAATGAATTTCTTATGATATTGGTTAAGATTAGATTTTATGAGGAACAATTGTAAAATTATCGAGATTATAAGATTAGAGGATTCAAAATAAATAAAAAATAAAAATAATCAAGAAATTGGGTTTGAATTATATCAAACCATGTGATGTGGAAAAAATGAAATATCAAACCACTATGGGGCCTTTTGGCATTTATATTCTTGTAAAATAGAAAAAGAAATAAATAAATGGAATATATAATAAACCTAAGAAAAGTATAAAAGAATTACGAATACCTCTTAATAAGTATCTAATATATCCTCCATTCAAGTAACTTTAATGATAAAAATGTATATAAATAACACAGTGTATACATATTCCGACCTATGTATACATTAATTTTGTTAATTATTTCATTTATCACAACATCATGAATTAAGATGATGTTGCTAAATTATCCATGTGTTTAGGAATTGGAACCGATCGGTTCAGGCTTTGGGTCTAAATCACAAGAATCAGCCAATTTTGGTTCTAGTTTCAATTACAATTCCATGAGATTGGGTTGAGTGCCCAGACCCGCCTACTCATACTAGATATATAAATTTTTTCATATAAATAATGAAATGAATACATATAAAAAGTCAATTTAATAAATATTTTATAAACATTGATGAAAACTGTGTCAATAAAAAAGTGGTGTCACCATCAATTTGAATGCATTGATTTGTATATTTATTATACATATAACAGCTCTCATAGGAATATTGAAAGAAATTCAGGCTTTATGTTTCTACAGTTTTATTTTCATTTTCTTCGGTTTAAAAACAACCAAAAACACGCTCCTATATAATTTTGTTGTATTTGCAATTGAGAATTACAAAGAAAAGAGGTGTTGGAGAGAGAGAGAGAGAGAGAGAGAGAGAGAGAGAGAGGTGGGCCCTTTCTTTACATAAAAAAAAAAGTGTATATTATATTTACCATTTTATGTAATTTATTCTCTCTTTTAAAATAACAATTTTCATTTCAAATCAAAATTTTTAGCACAACATAACAAATGGGAACCAACAATTCACATATTTAAGACAAGCTCTTCAACATGAACAAAATAAATTGTATTTCAAAATAGTTTTTCTATTGTGTATGTGATAAATTTTGGTTTTTTTTTCACAACTTTTTTATATTTTTAATATTCTAAAAGAAAAATACAAAATTTATTGGGGGCAGCCTACAACAGCCTCTTACTACCGAAGAAGTCCACTAGAAAAACTCAAAGCCACCGTTTCCAGACCCGATAGAATGTGCAGTTGAGCTGAGCCCATATGCGGGCTGGGCTGTTTCCTGGTGAGGCCGTGGCCCAGACGGATGTGAAAGTTGAAGTGGACAGCTCAATGGTAAAGGTTTTGATAAAGATGATGGTTGTATTAATTGTTGATGGGTGGTGCACGATTAGGTGACGATGGTTCATGCAAGGAAATATATATTTTAGTAATTTTGATATCCTTATCCAATGTTGATTTTTGATAAGGACAGGGAATACTAATGTATGTAAATGTAATACATAACATATCTCCTTATCCTGGTTATAGAAACGCAAGACAGCATAATTTAGTAACTAAGTTTAGAGATCAACAATAAATAATAAACAAATTGCTTTTGCCAATACAAGTTGAGTTGGCAGAAGTGGATCATCGCCCAACTTGCTCTTTAGTTAAAATATAATATCCCAATAATTGGGTCTGAGCCTCTGTCACTCAAACATCTATCTTTTTTCATAAACACCAAAAATCTAACATATAAATGATATTGTGCAAAGAAATTATAATTTTATTTGAGTTTAATACATTAAAAAGGAAAAAGTAACAATTGGGTAACGTCAGTTGAAGAATGGAAGGCACTGAACATGTGATTTTAAAGGCAAATTAAAAAAAAAAAAAAAATCTGGATTACATCACCGTATAATATTTCTCAAATTATTTAAACTTTTAACAATTGAATTGATTCCACTCAGAATAAGTGTATTTATGGCAATCCAACGTTTATCCGGTAACGTGTTACATTATGAATTTTTCAACTCCAATAACAAAATTTCTTCTAAGATATCATAAATTAAATAAATCTAGAATTTATAATTCATTTTAACACCAAAAATTTAATGTTATTACTATAATCATAAGGAGATTTTTGTTATTTGATTAATATATAAGGGGGATTATTGTCATAAACCTAAAAACATATATAGAATATTATTTGTCTTGAATTTTCTGATTTGAGATCCAACAATTTACATGATATGTACGTAATTTTCAATTATGATTGTTACATCAACATGCGTATCAAATCAAGAAACTACATGGATAAGATTAGTGGGACCAACTTTCCCATTAGAAATCAAAAATTAAATGAGAAAAAATGAAAAAGAAAAGCGCGCGAATAAACCGCAGCTGTTAAACAAGAGCAAGTTGAAGAGTTCTGGTCTGTTACAGAGCCAGTGACCCCTTTGGTTTGGGCTTTGTTCTTATCCACATAAAACAAGAACCGTCTCCTTGAATTTCTCAAACACGTCACTCTTGTTTTAGCTTTATAAAAGGACAACATATTTCCATGATTTTCTCATCTTCAACCACGTCCATTTTCATTCCGTTTTTCTCTTCTTTGTTAGCAATGGCGTCTTCAGAACAACACATTCTTGTCACTGGTGGTGCTGGCTTCATTGGTACACACTGTTCGCTTCAGCTCCTTCAAGAGGGTTATAAGGTCTCCATGATTGATAATTTCCATAATTCTGTCATGGAAGCTGTTGATAGCGTTAAGGAATTGGCCGGTCCTAAGCTTGCTGAGAAACTTCAATTTCATAAGGTATCACATCCATCTCTTTCTAAATTTGATGGCTTTATGTAACAATGGTTTGATTTTGATGGTTTTGTGTAATTGCAGGCCGATCTTAGGAAGATTGATGAATTGGAGAAGGTTTTTTCTCAGAATAAGTATGTTTAATTTAATGATTTTGAATTTCGTAGATTTTGTTTTGTGGGTTTGTTTGTGTTACTATATAGATTGAATTCAGATTAAAACAGTTTATAATGTAGGTTTTGTATATAATAATGTAATAGATATGATGCTGTGATCCACTTTGGTGCCCTTAAGGCTGTTGCGGAGAGTATGCAACATCCTTTCCGATACTTTGAGAATAATTTGATTGGCACTATTAACCTATATCAGGTTATGTCCAAGTATAACGTTAAGAAGGTTTGGTCTGTTTTCTCATCTCTTCTTATTGATTTTGTTATGTTTGTTGCAGTATTCTATTTTGCAATTGATTATATTATAGTTTCTCATCTTTTAATTACTTTACCAATATCAATTGCTTTCACCAATATAAATGTTACTGCATGCTGATCAGAGATTGCTTTGCCCACAACCGACAATGACACTGATTCATTGTCTTTTTCCCCCTAATAGATGGTGTTCTCATCATCTGCCACTGTTTATGGACAACCTGAAAAAATACCCTTGTGTTGAGAACTACCCGTATATGCCTATGAATCCTTATGGAAGGAGCAAGGTATTCATTGCTGTATCCAGAAAGTTGTTTCCTTTTGTTGCTTTACAGTAGTGTAGTTCGTTTCAACTTAAAATTGTTGTTTTAATGTTAATAGGTTTACTGTGAAGAAATGGGCAAAGATATTCAGAAGGCAGATCCAGAATGGAGAATTATTTCACTGAGGTACTTCAATCCTGTTGGTGCTCATAAGAGCAGTAAGCTTGGTGAAGATCCCAAGGGTATCCCAAACAACCTCATGCCCTACTTACACCAAGTAGCTGTTGGCAGATTGCCTGAGCTTAATGTTTATGGTCATGATTATCCAACAAAGGACGGTAGTGCGGTATGATAAGTTTATATGTATGTTTCTTGATGAAAAACCTTAGATTACTGTTGGTAGTTGTCCTGCTTGGTCGGGGGAATACTTATAAGAGATGCGCCAGTCTACCCGCAACCATGTACACAGTCATTAAAATCATATATTTGCTGTTTAATTAACTGTCTATTGTTATTGAACAGGTCCGAGACTACATTCATGTTATGGACTTAGCTGATGGTCATATTGCTGCTCTTAAGAAGCTCTTTACAGCACAAGATATAGGTGATCATATATTATTTATACTTTAACATGTCAACGAATTTGGAGTCCACCTGTTAACTCTGACTGGTGTGCACCTTTCTTTTTCCAAGAGTAGATTAGGCAAATTTCGGAGCTCACCATGTTTCATTTTTTTATGTCATCCTAGAAATCTTGTCTAGCATTTAAGTTTTTCAATTATGTCTCTTGGAATAGGTTTTACTGCTTATAATTTGGGAACTGGGCAAGGTACATCTGTGCTCGAAATGGTAGCCGCATTTGAAAAGGCTTCTGGCAAGGTCATTTCTTCTCTGCATTTTTTTCTCAGTCATCCTCCATATATGTATAGTTGTTTGCTTACATGTTAGCCTTTTGTTATAACATTTTTGCAGAAAATCCCTGTCAAATTATCTCCAAGAAGACCTGGGGATGCAACAGCTGTTTATGCTGCTACCGACAAAGCTCAGAAGGAACTTGGCTGGAAGTATGTTGTTTATATATCCCCACTAATAGTTTAGTTCATTACATATATAATATTTAAAATTATTGGGGATACTGCTGTAAGATGTGGATTTCCATGTTACCTTTATTATTTGTATTGTTTAAAAGTATATATTTTTAGCTCACGGACACTTTGAATCACAAATGATATTAACAACCTAGAAATGATTCGTTACATAATTAGCAGTTAATTAACAAATCAAAACAAAGGGTTATTGACAAGAGGCTTTAGTTTACACCAAATGTTGAGAATGCGAGCATAGGTGTTATGTTGGTTCTTCCTTTCGGAACTATTTTTCATGCTATATATATGATAGCCATCTGTTTCTTAATGTGGTCTAGCCTTGTTGATTTTTACCTTTACGTTTTATCCCTATTTCAGGCCAAAATATGGTATCGAGGAGATGTGCAGGGACCAATGGAACTGGGCAAAGAACAACCCAATGGGGTACCAGAAAAAGGCTTGAATGATTTGCTCATCTGTGAAAAATACAAGTTATAATAATCCCTCAGCAAACATAGAGGTCCAAGATATCTATAAAGCAATACTCACGCAAATTTTGACTTCATTGACTAGTGTTTTTCTTTCTTTTACGCTTTTGTATTTAGGGGCAATGGACTATAGACTCAGTTGCCTTTATTATGAATAAAAACACATACTGTATTCACTTCGAGATGAATTATTTTTTATGTTTAAGCAGTGCATCCCAGAAGGTATTTGAAAGTCTGCTTTGTTGCTCAGTACTGCACTTAAATTAAAAACAGAAGTAGAACTTGTAAATGTCAATGCACAAGCAAGTGGCGTCATTTATATTTTGTCAGGTCGCCTAACTCTATACATGTTGCTGCTATTTTATGACTTTTATTATTTCGAATACTATTAAAAATATTGACTAAGAAAGAATTGAAATGTATATTTCCCTTTCCATCAACTTCCACTGTTTAAAATTCAGCAGTCAACTGGATGCAAATTTTATCTTTATCTGATCAAGAAACAACTTATGAAGGCACCACTCATCACTGATTTCTCATACTGACATGGCATCGGTTGATTACTCAATGGAAATATACATTAATATTATTACTCCTTGAAATTCCTTAGACATTACCAAATCCCCCACAACCAGGGTTAAAAATAAATCAAAGTTTAGTTGCTTTAAAGGGGGCCCAAATTTCATTTGGAGCAGGTTGGAAGAATCTTCAGTTGAAGAAACGGAAAATGAAAGAAGACAGTGATGTTTTGGCGATTGCTTGTAGACCAATGGCCAATGTTTCACCTGTAACTGCAAGTTCTCTAGCTCACCAACCGTTTCCAACTCCATCGCCGTTTTCTTTCTCAGTCGCCTCTACTGGGTGGAGCTCTAGACCTTCCATTCATTATACGAATCTTGGTCTTCGGTTCTCGGTGCTATTGTTCTCCTTTGTCTCTGCAATTTCTCTGGCTATTCCATCAAAGAAGAAAAACCAACCTTCTAGCTTCACTGCATATCCGGAGTTAATGTAAGCCTAGCTAGGGGAAAGAATATATATGGTTAATTTCTCTTAAAAGATCATAAGTATTAATATCTTTTGTGATTGTCTTCATGTAGGTACTGCTTCACTGTACACATTTTGGCTTTCCTCTACACGTCTTTCCAGCTCTTTAAAGGTATTTGTGACATTGCCCACAGAGGGTTTCTGATATCAGACATGATCTCTGACTATATGAGCTTCATCCTGGATCAGGTGAGTGCACTCTGTTCCTTTTATATTGGGTTCGCTTTATTTATTTTAATACCTACGCTAGAAAATTGTTACGCTCTTCGGAAGGCTAATTCAATCCTATGATACGATAGTTGGTGGGTTACCTTCTCATTTCAGCTTCCTCAGTGGCAATACCAGTCATTCTACAGATTGAAAAAGCCACGCCACTATGGACGGCAGCCATCATCTCCAACACCATGTCCTTCGTAACTTTTCTCGTTATTGGAATTTGTACCCTTTTATCAGGCTACAAGCTTTGCAAGAGAATCATCTGGTGATTCTTCATTTTGCTTGTATATAGCATAAAAATTGTAAGCTCTCCCTGACGGCAACAAGACAGAAGACAATAATCGTTTGTACATAAGACTGCATACTTTTCCATAAGGTTTTTCTTTTTTTCCCAAATTTATGAATTTCAACTAGACGCTTCCAACCCTAAACGAGTAGAATTCGATCTAAAAATCTCGTATAAACTTACAAGTGATATTATCAATTGGTACCCACGACAAGTGTGCATTGCCTGTGTCGATATATTTGAAATCTGTCAGATAATGGTACATCGAGCTTCACAGAACACTTTTGATATTACAATCACTTGTAGATAAACCCCTAGAATATACCTCTAAACTATCTCGAGGGAGACATATAAAACCAAGGAAACTGTCCTGGCCATGCTATGAAGAAAAAACAAGTATCACCTAAGCTGCTTTTGCAGGTTTTTTCTTCTTCGGAGACAGTGAGCTTGCCTTCAGTGAACTCACAAGCTGGAATAGGAACCTTGAGCTGCTTTTGCAGTTTCTTCACAACAAATATTTCTGGCTCCTCGCATATGGTTACCACAGTACCCCTCCTGCCTAGCCGACCTGTGCGACCAGCTCGATGTGCATAGTGAATTGGGTCTGTAGGTAAGTCTAAATTAACCACAAGATCACACTCAGCAACATCCAAACCCCTAGCAGAAAGTTCATTTGTCACCAGAACTCTCACCTCCCCATTCTTAAATTTTTTCAAAGTTCTTGATCTAGCAAGCTTACCAAGATCCCCATGCAGATCAGCCGCTTTTATCCCACGAGCTTCTAGCTTGAACACAGTATCTTTTAGCTGCTTAGTATAGTTCATGAAGGCTATCACAGACTTAGCATCAAGTGCATGAACACACCTTCTCAATGTATCAACCTTGTGTTGCAACTTTGTTACACAATAGTAGTGTTTCAGTGCAGGAGGTAGGCTCAGCTCGGCTGCCTGAGCCGGCACATTTGAGTTTGAGCTTGAACCAGGTTTAGGCCCCTGACAAATTTACAGGTGCAGACATAGGGAAGGATTCCAGTGGCATAACTTTTTTGGCTTGAACAAGAAGTGAGTCATGTCCCCAACTCTTAGCTGCCCTAATCACAGAAAATGGCACTGTTGCTGACACCATAATAGTGCGACGTTCAGCCCGACTCTCAAGAGGGGTTTTCGGTCCATGTGTGTTTGCACTCGATCTCTTCCCTACGTGTTCTAATATCCGGTGCATGGACTCCCGGAAATTAAATGAAAGGAGCTCATCAATTTCATCCAAAACCAAGAAACGACAGCCATGAGTGCGAAGTTTCCCAGCTGCACTAATCTCGGCAATACGGCCAGGGGTCCCAACTACAATTGCCGGCTTATTTTTCTTGAGAGCCTCTTCCTGCCTTGATCTGTTTGCACCCCCTACAAGTTGCTGAACCACTTTCTTATCAGAAGGTCCCAGCAGCTTCTCAATCTCCCTCACAATTTGCATGCCCAGTTCCCTAGAGGGAGCCACAATTACTGCTTCAATCTCTGTTTTCCTCCCAAATTCACCATCACCATTGGAAGATTTACCTTTCAATGGGCCTACTTCAGACAGTATTGGAAGGAGATACGCCAATGTCTTTCCTGAACCCGTGTAGGACTGAATGACAACATCATGTTTCTTAAGAATTGTAGGGATCGCTGTAGATTGAACATCAGTTGGAACCATGAAGCCTTCCCTCTCTAACCTCTCTAACAACAAAGGCGGGAGCCCAAGCTCAGAAAATGACTTTGTGGCAAAAGGAGCTGCCTCTATCTCAAGTGATTTTTTTGCTCCAACAGCTTCGATTCCCATTACTTCTAACTGCCTTCACTTTACTTTTGGGGACTTCAAAAGAACTTTGTTTCTCAATTTTTTTATTTTTACTTTTGTCTCTTGTTTCAAAGTCACTCTTGAATCCAAGGCTTGCAAGAGTAAGAGGTTTCTGAGCATGATGAACCTGACTCAGGAAACGTACACTACTGTGGGACCAAGCCATCCTAGAAACACGTGACAATTTTTGCAAGGGTAAAGATTCCCCAACAAGGAGAAGCAACCGCGTTGACAATACCGCTGGCATCTTCGGTAGATTTTCTGACACCGATAACTATAGAACCCTTTAACAGTAAAACTGGAATTAATGGCAGCTGAAAGCTATTGAAACACACAAATTTTTTTCTTCAAGCTGCAATTACAATTTTCAAACTCATTAAAAACAAGTAAAAGATTCAGGTTAAAGTGATAGAAACAATATAGGTATCTTCTAGCTTCTAAATTTGCAAAAATATAAATGCCCAGCAAGCCACAGTCTAAGAGAATAACAAAGAACTAACGAAAAAGAAATAAAGAAATAAAGAAGTACCCATTCATTCCCAAAACATAGTTAAAGACCACAACTTTGACCACAAATTCCGCAATTGTATACCTTAACAGTCTTGATAATGTTAATACGTAAATAAACTTATTCAATCACTTCCTTGACATAAAAGTTAGAAAATAATTTAACTTTTTTTTTTTTTTTGTAGGAATCATAGGTGCCTTTCTTTTTTCAAGTCCCTTCAAATTCTATCAAGGGATAACGCATTACAAGTTGGTTGAGGCCTTTTATCAAACAGTTGGATGGCATGAGCATCAACATACAGATATAACACTAGCGTAAAAACTACTCAAGTAAAGAAAATAACACTACCATATGAACAAATTCCCGCTTTTATAAGAGAGAGAAACGAACCAAATTTGTGTTTTTGCTTGTGTTCTCTTGTGAAGAAGAAGCTCAAGTCTGGGCTGTAGGGTGGATATTTCAGTAGTAAGTTGAGAGCTTTGTTTGCATTTTTAAACCAAAGAGACAGATTGTATACCAACGACGTCGTTGAAGCTAAGTAGTAGCTGTTGGGTGGATATTTCGCGTTTTGTTTAATATTTTTATCCATATTTCCAATCATATTCCTAAAATATTTGTTTATTTAATTATTTAAGAAATATTAATATATTTTTTTAATTATTTTAGACCCTTTAAGTTTATTAATTTCAAAATACCTTCAAAAAAAGTTTAAAAATTAACAAAAATACAATCAATTACCCATAGTTGTCAGATTTCGACAACCACGTCGTGGTAGTCAGAATCTATCACAACATCCTACAAACAACCAGAACTAATTGGTAATTCACATCAATCTAGCCATCAAGCAGGCTTGAACCAAAAATGGCCATCGTTGATGACTAACGATAAGGTTAAATCTAGACTTTTACGGCGTCGGCGATCTAGCTATAGATCACGGCCTCCGGCAGTCCATGGTGGATGCGGCGAGGAAAAACTATATCGACACTCTACTTGCCAGATCCGACTGGTCTGTGTTGTAACGTCATTTTCGCTAGATTCGCGATGGTGGCGAATCACAGCTGTAGATGGGAGGTGGTAGTGTTTTTGTCATTTTACAAAATTTTTATATATTGGGGTGTTTAGTTAAATTAGCAAACCTATGGGATTTTTTTATTAATTTTTAAATTTTATCTCATAATACTTATCATATTTAACTATCCAATATTATTCCTAAAATCTTATCCAAAATAACAAACAAACGGACCAATAATTCAGGAGCATTCTCAAAAAGTGGGGGTGGGGGCACCTGCCCAGCCCGGACATATATTACGTCCAGGCCACGTTCTGGAACATTAGGCCCGGACTTTAGCAAAAAGTCCAGGCCCAGCCCGGGCTCAGAAATTTATTTGAAATTTTGTGAAATTACAGATAACCCAATTTAAAATACATAAAGCCCCCTAAAAAATTACAAACAGTCTTCTAAAAAAGTTTTTAAGAGGCCCTAACAATAATTTGACAACCTTCAATGAAAGTTACATAATAACCATTAATAAATTAATCCAACACCCACCTATCAAGTCAACCAAACCCAGGCTGGCGGGACGCAAGTGTGTAAAACCCGGGCCAATCTGGGCATGTTCCAGGTCTTTTATTACTGTTTTACATCCCTAATGCTGATGAGTGATGCATATTAACAACGTCATTTCGTGATTACTATACACTCACATATGGTTTTCAAGGACTTTGAGTTTCTTAAGAATAATTCATCCTTTACTATAAACTAATTATAACCGCATCGATATAGTTAACCAAAATAAAAAATAAAAAAGTTTGTTATTTGAGGGTATAAAATACACTATAAATAGACTTCACATAGACTATAAAAGATTCTATTTAGTCAAATAATTTAATACATAGAAAGAAACAAAAAAAAAACATGGATTAGATGTCATTTTGTCTGGTAAAACTAGGGGGAAAAAAAACAAAAAATCGAACCAAACTAAACTGAAAATTTAGACCGAAACTGAACAAAAAATTAGGGTTTTTTGGGGATTCGGTTCGGAATAATGGGTAAACCGAATATTCGGTTCGGTTTTTAGAAAAAAATAAACCGGTTAACCGGAACCAAATTACTAAACCGGTTTTTAAAAAACATTTTTTTTCTTTTATTAAATACTTCTTTTTCTCCATTGTTTTATTTGGTTAAATACCACTCTCTCTCTCTTTCTCAATTTCTCCACCTTTTTCTTTTATTAAATGTCTCTCTCTCTTTCTCGATTTCTTTCTCTCTCTCTCTTTCTCGATTTCCTTTATCTTTCTCTTTTATTAAATACCTCTCTCTTTCTTTCTCGATTTTTCATCTTTCTCTTTTATTAAATTCCTATCTCTCTCTCTCTCTCTCACTCTCTCTACAAATACATATTGCAATTCAAATGACATCCACTTCTCTATCTTTTCCTTCTCTGCAACTTCAGTTCCATACTCCACATAAAACATCATCATCAAAACCATAAGCCATATGTACAAGCACCACCAACCACGGTTTCACCATCTCAACTTCCACTCAACCTCCAATCTGAAAAATCCAAGGAAACTATGGTATCCCTTTTATTGGTCCGATCAAAGACCGTCTTGAGTGGGTGAGTGGCATTCTGAGCTATAGTAAATTGGGCCAAAGTGAAAGGTTTTATTGAATTGGGTCGACTGGTCCAAGCCATTTTGAAAAATCGATTAACCAAACTAAATTTTCAATTTGGTTACAAACCGGTTTAAGTGAAAAATTGGTCCAGTTTCACCTAAACCGAAATCCAGTTCGGTTCAAATATAGGATAAACCGGTTCGGTCAACCGGGTTTTTCCACCCCTAGGTAAAACAATATAAAATCATTTACAAGGATAATTTTGTCATTACAAAAGCATATAAGTGGTTAGATTGGGAATTTGCTATAACCACACCCTTACAATTTTAAGCTATTTAAGAATATTCTTCAAATGGATAACTGTTTGTGTTTGGAAATTTTTTTTTTTCTTTCTAAAAAAGAAAAAGAAATTTGTTTTCTATTTACAAAGAGCTTTATAATATAATTTTCTTTTGGTAAAGGATAATTTTTATGACTTTTAGAATTATGTCAAGATCATAATTTTATTTTGTTTAAATATTTGGTCTCATTTAAATATAGCTTAGACAAGTTAGAGGGATGTGATTTTTCGACTTAAATTTTTTATTTAAATTTTTTACATAAATTTTCAATCGTAGATTCATTAGAATCCAACGGTGTATGAATTGCTTAGGTGAAAAACATAATAATTACTTCCAAATTCTTTCTCACATCGATTAGATTGTAAAATATAAACGACTAAAAAAATTGTGGCTTAATTTAAGTAAAAAAAAATTAATTTAAAAGATCTCGTGCCTAAGTTAGATTATATCAATTTAAATATTTAACTAATTTTTATTTAAATTATAAAAAAAATTTATTTTAACTCTTATCTTCTCTAGTATTAAATAGATTCATGACTAATAATATTACAATTCCAAACTGAATTATTATAACCTTTATTCTTTAAATTTTAAAAATAATTATTTAATTCGTAATACTATTACTACGTTAATAAACGAATCTTACAAATTTTCTCTCATAAATCGACGTTGCATTTAGTTGGCATTAACACGTTAACTGATAACTTTGACTAAACATGAACGGTCATTCCTTAGGAACGAACGATCGTTTCTTGATAAAGAACGATATTTTCTTAATAAAGAATGGTCTTTCTTTGTGAAAGGAATTGTTGTTTCTTCATACATAGTGGTTGTTACTTCCAGAAACAAGAATAGTTATTCCTTAAAGAGGAATGGTTATTCCTTTGAATAGTTATTTCTTAAATCTAATTAAAATATTTTGTGCCTTAAGTATGGTGGTGGCATGATGTTGTCGACTCAATTAACAGGTTAGGATTTGTGAGATTCATTTGTAATCGTATCTCTATTCAATATGAAATGTCATCTCAAACTGAAGCCACCTTTATTCGGATCCTTTTTCTTACAAAATAATATTATCTTTAACTGAAAATTGTAACAGGTGTTGTCGCGGAACAGTAACGGAGCAACGTGCATGGCAGATTCGAAGCTTCCAGCTTCTTTAAATCCGTTTTACGCAGTCGTTTCTCAAGTGCTTCCTTGCAACAAAAAAGGAAAAGGATAGTTTGTGAATAAGTTTGGGACCGCTCAATACGAATAAACAAAAATAGATGCTAAAGCAAGCTGCCTACACTACAAACTTTTTTCCTTCATTTCTTTTAATAATCCAATTTCATTCCCAACCCATTTCGAAGTTCTCTCTGCCTCTGTTACTGTCAAAGGTATGATCTCTACCTATGTCTAAAAATTCAAGAACATCCATATATTAATTGATACCAGTTTTGAATGGTGTTCATGGTGTCAGTAGCTTAAATGAAATTAAAGAGTTGAGGGGACGATGAATGGTGATTCTTGTTGGTTCTTTGCGTTTTGTTATTTATATACAGTCTATAGATACATGTTTATTCGTGACCAGTTGAGATTGTTGATTTAAACTATTTGATTTTTTTATTATTAAATTAGTGAAAATTGTTTTTGTGTGTTTATTATCAACTCCAACGAGTCACAGACTCAGAAGTTTGAAATATAGATTTCGCGTTCGCCGTTTGTCTGCTGGGATTCCATTTTTTGTCCACTGTGTTTTGTCATATATTGTTAATGATCAATTGATGATGTATTAGATTTACAAGTATTACTGCTTAATAATATATTTTCTCAAGTTACTGAGCCTCTTCATTCTTTGGCAGCCAATTGGCATGTTCTTGTTATATATCCTCTGTACAAAATAATGAAGTAAGCTACTCAACCCATTTTACTTCTTCTGTTTATCATTTCACATAATTAATTACTGAAGAACTGTCCTTCCATGGTTGATTGTTGTTCAAAGATAAGGCATATGAATATGTCAAATACTTGTTCTAAATTGATAATAGATTAGGTTTAGATAGAAAAATATTCCTTATATCATTTATTATGTTGTGTACAATTATTTGGGTATAGGGGACGAGTACGGTGGGATGAAGCGAATCTCAATGAAATCAACACAAATGAACCTATAAGGAAAAAAATAGACGAACCTAAGACACCATATCACCCAATTCTTGGAGAAGATGGTAAGGAATAAGCTCTAGATAAAACCCCTTTTACTTTTGAAATGATTTGATGCTATTATTTCTAATTTTGATAGGTTGTTCTTCCCCTGAATCGGATTCCTCTGACTCAATTAGTTATGCTGCACATGCTGAAGCTGTAAGGATTGCACTGAATAAAGTAGCTTTAACTCAAAACCGTTCTGCGCAATTTGGGGACGCTATGGACAAAGAAGGTGGTTCTAAAACTTACCTTAGTTGCAAACATTAATTTTCTGCATAAAATATTTCTTTTTAATGACTTGTTTCCAGGCTCAGTAAATCAACCGCGTGCTATTAAGTTTTAAAAGCAGAGGAGCTCATTATGACGAGTTCAAAAAAATGAAAGAACTGAAGCAAAAAGGGTCCTTTCTGGATTATGAAGATTTAGATGATTACTCTAATCATGAAGGAATATGCAATGCATCCCCGTCTCAATCTCAACCCAGTGACTTAAAGAAATTTATATTCATGGTGGTGATGAAATTCTCAAAACACTAAACATTGAGGGACATTTTAATTCTATTTAATTAAGAGGACCTCATGTAATTTACTATTAGAAAGCTTGTCCATATGATTGATTATCCTTAGCTGTAAAAGCATTTTCTTTTTGTTTGGAATGTGGAGAAGACTGTGGAACATCGTCACAATCGGGCATATTTTGGCCCCAGCTTAACGTCTACTTACTTCTTATCATATGGCCAAAGCCAAAATACAAGCTTCAGGTTTTGGCATATAGCAAGCCAATTTCAAGGCTTGTTAAAAGCTGGTCAATGCGATGTCGATTGCGCAACACTCCAAAATTAAGGTCCTTTTAACAATGATTTGGCATTCAAAATTCATTTTAAAGCTCAAATTTATCTTAATGTATTTGTATTAAAAAGCATAAGTTTTTGTTGGGAGAATTTAATTGAATACTAGCAAATCTTAAATCCCAAAAAGTGAAAAATAATGCGAATAAAGGACAAACAAATAACCACACACACAAACACAAGATTTATAATAGTTCACTCTCCGTATAAGAGCTACGTCCATTTTATCACTACGGAATTTCACTATGAAGAAGAAAAAAAATTACAAGAATCTCTTACAAACCTCACAAATTGACTCACTCACTCACTAGACCTTGTTTGGTGGCTTTCACTCTCTAGTTGTGGTTTTGTCTTTAATTTTTTTGTGAAATCTAACTCTAGCACTTAACCCCCTTTTTATAGGTAATACATGAGACATTATTCCTAATAGGATTCAAATCTCATATCCTAATAGGAATTATGTTTTAATTCCTAATACAATTATGATTCTATTCCCAATTGTATTCCTAAAATAAAACAGTTCTATTTAAACACAAATTAGGAAAACCTATATCCTAATCCAACTCTAATTTGGATTGAATTTGGCTCCACAATCTCCCACTTGGAGACTAATTCAACATGTCTTAAATTCTTCACTTCCATCAGCAGTGGCATCAACTTTTCTTTCTTCAAACGAGAAGTCCAACTAAAATTGTACACAACTTCAGTTTCTCAATGGTAACTATCTTTGTAAACATATCAAATGGATTTTTACTCCCTTCAATCTTCTCGAGAGCTATAACTCCTTTCCAAAACTGAGCGTATGAAATGGTAATGAACTTTTATGTGTTTTGTCCTAGCATGGTAGACTGGGTTCTTTGTCAGGTGAATTGCATTTTGGCTATCACAATACAAAGTGTTCCTCTCATAATTCTGATCCAATTCTTCTAGAAACCATTGTAACCATATTAGCTCCTTACTAGCTTCTCTCATAGTAACATACTCTGCTTTTATAATGGAAAGAGCAACAATCTTCTATAACTTTGAAACCCAACTAACTGTTGTACCACCTAACGTAAGGACATAACCTATGGTACTCTTGCGGTTATCAATATCACCAACCATATCAACATCCACATAACCTTGTAGCTCTAAGTCTGACTTCCTAAAGCATAATGTTGAATCTTTAGTACCTTTCAAATATCTGATAATCCACTTTACTGCTTCTCAATGTTGCTTTCCTGGATTACTCATGTACCTACTCACAACTCCCACTACATGTGCTGTGTCTGGCCTTGTACACACCATGACATACATCAGACTACCAATCGCTGGTGCATAAGGTAACTTGGCCATGTAGTCTCGTTGATGCTCTGTTGTAGGTGACTGATCTTTGGATAGTTTAAAGTGACCTAGCCAAATGAGTACTTATTGGTTTTGCTCTATCCATGTTGAACCTATTGAGTACTTTCTTCACATACTTTTCTTGTGACAGCTTCAAGAAACCTTTAGCTCTGTTTGATAACCCTCATACCAAGGATTTATTTTGTAGCTCCCAAATCCTTCATAGCAAACTCCTTTGACAATTGCCTTTTCAGCTTGTCTATTTTATGTTTACAAGCCCCTACAATCAACATGTCATCTACATATAGTATTAGGATAATATAGGAATTACCAAGTTTCTTGAAATAACAACAATGGTTTGCTTGGCATCTGAGGAAACCGTTACTACACATAAACCCATCAAACTTCTTGTACCACTGTCTAGGCACTTGTTTTAGCCCATATAGGCTCTTTTGAAGTTTGCACACCATTCTCTCCTTTCCTTGTACTTTAAAACCTGTGGCTGTTGCATATAAATTTCTTCATCCAGTTCTCTATGAAGAAACATTGTTTTTACATCTAACTGCTCAAGATGAAGGTCTTCTTTTGCCACTAACCCAAAAAAATGTTCTTATTGTAGTCAACTTGACAATTGGAGAGAAAATTTCAGGGTAGTTAATGCCTTCTTTCTGCTGAAATCCTTTCACGGCCAGTCTTGTTTTACATCGTTTGCTGCCATCATGTTCATCTTTTAGTTGATAAACCTATTTGTTTTGCAATGCCTTCTTCCTTTATGGTAGGTTTGTCAACTATCAGGTTTGATTTGTTAATAATGAGTCTATCTCATCCTTCATAGCTAACTCCCACTTGATTGAGTCGTCAACTTGCATTACTTCCTTGTAACACCCTGGTTCACCACCATCAGTTAGTAAAATATAATACAACGAAGGGGGTACCTATGTGGTGGTCTTATAGTCCTTAAAGATCTTCTAGGTCCAAACACGGGTGTTTGTGGTTCAACTTCTGGAGCTATATTATCTTGATCTTTCTGGTCATTGTCTTGCATGTTATTCCTTGAGAAGTCTTTCAAAGGAACTACCTCTTGCTTCTTCACTTCCATGTTCAGATTTTTTAACTTCATATTGTGTCTATCCTTGTACATCACTTCTTCATTGAATATGACATCTCTGCTCCTTATAATCTTGCGGTTTTGGTCATCCCAGAAACGATAACCAAACTCGGCATCATCATAACTAGTGAAAAAATATTTGTTAAATTTAGCATTAAACTTACTTTTAAGAGTAGAGTCAATGTGAACATATGCTAAACAACCAAACACTCTTCAATTTAGCTCTTTGCGGCTCCAAACTTCTTATGGAATCTTGCAATTTAGCAGAAACAAAGGTGCCTCTGTTGAGCAAGTAGCTGTAGTATTAATTGCATCAGCCCAAAATGTATGTGGTAGTCTAGCATGCAATCTCATGTTTCTTGAGGAGTTGCGGGAATGATCTTCTCCATCTTGATCCTATTATTGTCACAATATTCTTTGAACCCTTAATCAATGTACTCTCCCCCATTATCGGATTGCAAGCACTTCACCCTTAGGTTTGTTTCATTTTCAACCATGGCTCTCCACTTTTTTAAAGTATCAAAAACATCATATTTATTTTTCAAAAAATAAACATATACCTTTCTGCTCGTGTCATTAATGAACGACACATAATACTTTAAGCCTCCAAGGGATGACACAGGAGCAGGTCCCCACACGTCTGTATGAACCAACTCCAACTTATTTGCCTTTGGTTCTCTTGCTCTTTTGAAAGAACTTACTCTTCTCTATTTGCCAAAGCTATAACTTTCACACAAACTATGATGAATTGACTTCAACTCTGGTAGTTTCCCTTTGATTAAAGCTCCTCCATTCCTTTCATGCTCATATGTCCAAGTCTACAATGTCACAAACTCGAGGTAACACTATCATCTGCGACTGCAATTGAATCTCTGCAACTAGAAGTCATGTAAAGAGTTCTAGTTTTATTTCTATGAGTAACCACCATGGCTCCTATAGTAACTTTCCATACACCACCTAGAAAAGACACATTGTGCCCTTCATCGCCAAGTTGCCTAACTGATATTAGATTGTGCATCAATTTTGGTACATGCCTTACCTTTCAAATTTTCATCTTCAACCTAACATCACCCATACCTATGATATCCCAAGGTTCTCCATCTGCTAGGTATACCTTTCCATGATTTCCAGCCACATAATTTTCTAGAATTACACGGTGTGTAGTGGTATGGAATGAAGCTCCTAAATCTAAAACCCAAGAGTTAATAAAACTATCAAAAAATAAAAGTAAAGCATATGGTACTTCCTCAGTTACAACATTGGTGGCGTTGTTATTGTTGTTCTCCTCTTTCTTTGGTGTTTTGCAATTCCTCTGTATGTGACATTTATTGCCATAATTCTAGCACTCTATTTTTTCCCAAACCTGGACTTGCTTCTTCCGTTCCTTGATTTTGATCTTCCTCTGCCTCGGTTTGAATTTCTATTGTAGCCCCTACCTCTTGTTTCAACATTCAAAGCATTTAATGTTATCTCACCCGAATCTTTCCTACAAACCTCCTCGCGAGAATTTTGTCTCTGACATCAGTGAGTTTTAATTTCGCACTACCTATTGAATTACTAATTGTTGCGTTCATAGGCTCCTAACTATTTGGTAGGGAGGCCATAAGAATTAGGGCACGAACTTCTTCATCAAAATCAATTTTTACAGACGACGGTTGATTAATAATTGTATTAAAATCATTCATATGCTCTGTCATGGAAGCACCTTCTCTCATCTTAAGATTAAATAATCTTTTCATAAGATGTACCTTGTTATTAGCAAGAGGCTTCTCATACATATCAGACAAGATCTTCATCAACCCTATTATGGTTGTCTCCTTCGACACGTTACTTGTCTCATTCTTGGTCAATATCAACCGAATGACTCCTAAAACTTGTCTATTTTTTAATTATCTTTATAATTACTTCTCCTTACTTTCTATCTTTTGTACTTCTCCTTGTATAGAATTCCACAACTCATTACAGCAACTATAAACTTATAAATGATTTGAATCTTTAGTTTACTTTAAAAAATATAAAAAAAAATATATTCTTATTAGTGCTTATATGTTGCATATATCTCCAGCACATTTGAAATTGTAAGGTGGAGATGTCACTTAAAATATAATTAGTTATTAAAGTTAAATTATTTAAAACAAAAAAAAAAAACTTTTAAAACTTTGATTGCAATTTACTTCTTAATCTTCCGTCATTCTCAGTCAGTTTGTTTTCTTCCCATTACTTCATATACTCTATACAATTTTTAAAATTTCCAAATTTGTTTTGCATCAAATATTAAAATAGAGTTGATGCTTGAAAAGAAAATTAATGTTTATAATATGATTTTTTTTTTTCTCAAAGTAACTAAACATGGTTTTATGTAATTTTAATTAAGGATAAAATTATAATTTATGAAACATTTTATAATTGAGGTTTTATTGGATAAAAAGGGGAAAACAGCATTACTCTTAAAAATAATAAAGATTGTCCTAAAATATAAAATAATATATGTTATGCCTAAATAATATGCTAACATCATCTCCATCAATCAAGACTCAGCAGACTTCTCCACCAATCAGATCTCAGCATGCATCTTCACCAATCAGAATTCACCAAGCATTTGAAAACCAAAACATAATAGTTGTTTGATCCTTAAACCGACTCAGAAAGATATTTTGTGCAGACAACTACCGCAATTTCATTAAATTTAAGGATATGCATGAAAGCTCACAACGAATCAGAATGGAGGAAGATCTTCACCAATTCAAGGCAACTTGCAAAAACACTCATCACATTGAGCTGAAAATAGTATAAATAGGCAGCTTTACTCCTCAAAACCACTTATTCTACAGAAAAAATAGCAAAATCACTCTACTAGAGAGACTGACTTGTCATTCTCTTCGAACAATTCAATCTTGTAACCTTGAGAGATCGTTTTCTTTGTGTTCTTCAGTAATGATCATAGAGGAAATCATAAATACAATCATAGTAGACGTAAGACTTGCATATATCATCTGAACCACTCTAAAAATCTCTCTTATCAAGTTGTTATTTACATGTTAACAAACAAACATCATCACTACACCATAAACACTCCTTATAATCACCTCACGTGTAACTTATAGCACTTTTTCTATAAAATACTTACCTTTTCCAAAAAACTTCATAGCATTTTGTACGTGCGTAGTCGTGAGTGTCAAAATTACGTATCAATAATATACAATTTCAAAAGACATAAATTATAGTATTTTAAATTTATTAATAAATATACATAAAATTAACTTTAAATAGGAAGAGTATCAATCAATTGGTGTATGCCATATATGTTTATAATATTATTTCTTGGTTCTTTGAGGCTCAGGCTTAGGCTGCAAGCATGAAATGTAGAATAATAATAATAATAATAAGGGGTGTTTAATAAATAACCAAAATTCCAAACCTTATACCTATTTAACCACTTGGTCATTTTCTTGAAATTACTCTCATATATAAATAAATTTTCCTCAACTATTCTCCCCTTAAAGAAAAAAAGGGGCTTGGAGCCGATTTTTATTTTCGAATTTTCACTTCCTTATTGCATTAATCACGGTATAAATTGATTAAAGTGGGTATTTTGGTTACACTTTGATTGATTTTTGGGCGATTTTGGTGGTGAGCGAAGTCAACCACTGCACTTTGAAGGAAGTTGTTAGATTTTGAGTTTATCTAAGATTTGTATGTTTAAGTTAAGGTTTTTGGATTTTAAATTTCTAGGGTTTTCAGGTTAACGAGATTATTGTTGTGAAAGTTTGTATTTTTATGGAGGTTGTCAGTGTTCGTGGTGTGAATGTTGTTGTGTTTGATGCGAATAAAAGTGTGTTGGTTCTTTGTTTGTGTCGAATTTAAGGAATTGTAGTCGTTCGACACTTGGTGTTATTTTTCTAATTAGCGATGGAAAATACGCCAAGTGGGGAATCTCTTGTAAAGTTTACTAGTTGGCGTAAAAAATTACTCCAATTGTTTTAAAAATATGTCAATTGGTGTTTTTAAAGTACAAATTTTGTCTTTCTCTGTTGGCTTAATTTTCTACGCTATTATCATAAAACATTTTGTTCATTGACATATTTTTTAGCCAATTGGTTTATTAAGTTACGCCAATCATGAAAGAGTGAATAACAAGACACAATCATTTTAAGTTAACATCAAAAATGAAAATTTGAAAGGGTATAACGATTTTAAGTTAAAGATTAATCTTGTTACTTGGATTTAGTGATTTTACTTGCTTGATATTATGTTTTTGGTGTGAGAGATTGTAGATGAAAGTTTGACAATCATAGGGTTTTGCTTAAGTGTTGGGAGGTTAGGGATGAAGGTATAATAGTATTTAAATAAAGAAGTTTGTTATATTGGTATAGGGTTTGAAATTTTGGTTAATTACTATAAACCCTAGAAATTTTGGTTATTTTATTAAAACCCACAATAATACTAAGAGTGTGCAAAAAACCTGATATCCGATTCGGATTTGCTATCTGATCTGATCCAAAAAAACCAGATATCTGAAAATTCGAATCGGATATCGTATTGCAATATTGGGGTATCCGAATTTTCGAATCATAAACCAATTTAGGGTTTTAGGGTTTGGAAAAAATCGGATATTTGATCCGATCCGATGTTTTAGCACCCCAACCCAAATATTATTTCCCAAAATACTATTACACCCTAAAACCCAAATCCCTAATACTTTTTTCCCCAAATTAATAACAGAGGACAACTCTAAAACAAACAACAATTGTGAAGTTTTGATTTTGGCTTTGCCTTTATCGTCTTCCCCTTTATAGTAGTCATCACCCCAGCCCAAAAGGGAGGCACTAGAGTAATCGCAAGAGGATTGCCAGAAGATGGCGTCGATCCAACTCTCCCAAGCACCTTCGGTCAATTGTTGGAGGGTTTCTTGATTGAAGGGTTGTGAAGACAAAGGAAGGTGAGTTTTGGAAGAGTCAGGTGTGGATGTAGAGGATTGAGAAGGAGCCCAAAGTAGACAATTTCAACTTGGTTGAGTTCAAGGTATGACAGACCACACGACCCCTTTTAGCCACCACGATTTTGGCCAAGATAACCATGTCCATTCTACCTCAACCACATCAATTTTTTAAATTTATTTTTCTTTGACTTCATTTTTTTCAAATTTTTGGTTAAATATTGTGCATCATGAGTTTTGGGTTAATAATTTGTAGAGTTTGACTGGAATAATTAGTCTTTATTTAGTGTTGTGCGAGAATGTGTGAATAGCTCAGAGCGGGCAATAGCTCGGATCAAGTTGTAGCTCGGAGTAACTTGTGAGACGACGATTAGACAGAAGCGAGCTATAATAAGAAGTAAAGCGAGTTGCTAGGTAATTATGTTCTAAACCATTGATGAGTCTTATCTCTTTGGACAAGCATTATCCCTTTAAAATCAAGGTGAAGACCACAAGATTAACCCTCTACAATCTTGATAGGATCATTACACCAAATATCATGGGATTAACTTCCCAAAACGCAAGCCATTATCCCCAAAAACACTTTGTAACGGTTATTAACCTAGCAATATTTAAACCCCCTCAAAATCATTGTAAGGGGGTTAGCAATTTTAGAGTTAGAAATTATTCTTGCAATCACAAATATATTAATAAGATAACAGAAGACATAGGCTTGAGAGTTAACTTGTCGAACCTCTTTAAAAATCATTTTGCATCTTTATTCTCAATTTACTTGCTGATTATTTATAATCACGCGGTCATCTTATCCGATTTTGTCAAGATCAATTGGATATCTTTGGTCATTGCGAGATTTCGTAACAACATTTTAGCGTTAGAAGGAGGGGCTTCCCTTGACAATCTCAATCATTGCAACCGCCACATAGAGATGGCAACAGGTCGGGGTGGGATCGAGGACCATTATCCTCATGCTTGTCCCCATCGCTAAAAAAAACAGGGAATCCTCGAACCGTATGGGGCGGGTCCTCGAAAACCCAGGTCCATTTGTCATCTCTACCACCACGCCATCACTTGACAACAATGGTACGCAACATTCTACATAATAACAATTTAGTACAGATTTTTATTAATAGATTTTAATGGTATAAGGGTTAAAGTTTTACTTTTAATACTATAGGAAATACAACTAAAAGTACATAAAACATCAAGCATTTCTGTAGCATAAATAAATTATTTAACAAAAAAGAATTATTTTTTATTTTACATTCTACGTAATAACAATTTCCTTAGGACTAATTTAAGGTAGTTATTCTTAAATCCCTAATATGTGGTTTGAATTTAGAGTGACACACAGTTTCTTTATTTTTTTAAAATGATTTTTTGTTAAGAAATAATAATTTCTTGAAATATTAAAAAGGAAAAACTCTAACAATTTTAACGAAAATTCTTTAGAATAAGGAAGTTTAGAAGTAATTTTGAAATGTTTGGAGATATTTTTACCTAAATAGAAACAAATAAATTTGAATAAAATAATATTTGGATTACAAAGATTCTATACAAAGTTTTTTCTATAAAGTGATATGTTAGTATAAAAAAATCAATCTAATAAATTCATATAAAATGATAATAAATAATATAAGAGTAATATCACATCATTTTGTATGAATAATTTTATATAAATCTTTCTTTTTAAGTTTAATATGTTAACAAGAATTAACAAATATGAATGAGGTAAGAAAATAATAAATAATATTATACTAACAAATATTTCTCGATAACTTTTGTCTATTAATTTACAGCTGACCAATTCATTTAGGTTTTATTTGTTGAACGATTGATCTCATCGATTAAATCGATTATAAACTGTCGTGTCGCGTAAAGAGTGTCAATAAAAAGTGTTTGTTTTAAAATAAAAAAAATTCACCTAGTCCCAAGTCGTGAGTCGAAAATTGACAGATGGCAGAGGAAGAGATCTTAAGAGTAGCCTTAGTACATCTCCCATCCGTGTGATCCAATAGCAACCTTACATCAACATTCCACTTCACAACTCCTTATCTTAAACAGCGGACGGACGTAGTCCGAGTGTGGTTTTCCTTAGCCAAAGAGACACGTGTAAGCAATCCGATGAATGTAAAAATAGATTAAATAAATAAAGAGAAAGAAATAAAGAAAATAAGAGAGAGAAAGAAGCTTCTGGAAAGGACCTTAGACCTCGCACTTCTGGCGCCTTCCTATCCTGAGTTGGGACCATCTTTTTTGCCCTTTTCTTCCTTTTTCTTTTTTTCTATTCCGCTTTTTATTTCCCTTTCCTTCTCGAACCCACGATTTCTCTCTCTTCCCCCGCCTTATCATTTACTCCACCCCGAACTTTCTAGAAACAACACAACCTAACACACACGCTCATCTCTCTCCCCTCTTTCTCCGAGATCAATCAACGTCTTTCTTTCCATCACGCTGTTTCGGTGTAAGGTCCTTTGATTTCAACTGTTTATGATTCAGGTGAACGTACTTCTTTATAGATTAATGGAAGTTCTGCCTATACCAGGTAAAAAAAACAAAAAAGCTCATCACTTGTTCATTTTTTTCTAATTATGGAAAACTGTTACAGTTGAATTTCCTTCACTTAAATTGTATCTGATGAAAGTTTGTGATAATCAGATTAAGTTAAGAGCAAAGTAGAGGGCAATAGATAGAGTTGGGTAATTTAGTTTGAAGGGTTGGGATCTGAGACCTAACCCGATGGCACCGGGTGAGCAAACGAGCGAATCTCCAACTGCCACAGCTGCAGACTCGCAGAGATCTCTTCCGACGCCGTTTTTAACTAAAACTTATCAACTAGTTGATGATCCATCCGTAGATGAACTCATATCATGGAACGACGACGGATCGACCTTCATAGTTTGGCGACCAGCTGAATTTGCCAGAGATTTGTTGCCTAAATATTTTAAGCACAACAACTTCTCTAGCTTCGTCCGCCAGCTCAACACTTACGTAAATCACTAACTAATTATTATTAATCAGTTTTGTAATTAGTTATAAATAAAAACAAACTTAACATTCAATTAATGCAGGGATTCAGGAAAGTAGTTCCAGATCGATGGGAATTTGCGAATGATTGTTTCCGACGAGGCGAGAAAAGTCTTCTACGAGACATTCAGCGACGTAAAATCTCAGCGACAGTCGCTGCATCCACTGTTACCGTGGCTGCGGTGGCACGTGCCGTTTCGCCGGCGAACTCGGGTGAGGAGCAGGTAATATCAGCGAATTCATCACCCGCGGCGGCGCCTGTGACCACTGTGATCCGTACAACGAGTTGCACGACGATGCCAGAGCTTCTGGAGGAGAACGAAAGGTTAAGAAAAGAGAATATGCAGCTGAATCACGAGTTGACTCAGTTGAGAGGATTGTGTGATAATATACTTTCTTTAATGACGAACTACGCCGCTGGTCAGTTAGACACGGTGAATTTACCGGAAGGGAAGGCTGTGGAGTTTTTACCGGCGAGGAAGGCGGAGGACAGTGGTGCGAAGGCGGAGGAAGCGGAGGAAGTAGACGTGACGCCGAGGTTGTTTGGCGTCTCAATCGGAGCAAAGCGTGCAAGGAGAGAAGAAGAAGAGGAGAATAATCAGGTGCAGCAACAGGAGCATGAAGGTGGATCGGATGTTAAATCAGAGCCGTTGGATGGTAAATCTCATAATCATCAGGATCCTCCGTGGCTGGAACTAGGTAGTAAATGAAGAAAAATGACGGGAGGAGACTAGAGATTGGATTAATATGAAGTGACACGTGTCGGATGGAGGGATGGAAATTTGATAAATATGGAGTATCAGATGTGTGACACGTGATGGTTATGGTTTTGTCTGGGAAAGTAGAGTCCTTGACTTGACTAGTTGTGTGCTGCTAGAAAAAGCATGCACTTTGGATCCAAGGAAGGAGTACAAAAAATGGTGCAAAAGTGAAAAGAAACTGGAACAAAAAAGGCAACTTCTTCGAGATTAATTTTATGGGTAGTGAGCAAATAGTTAATTAATTGGTAGGTTTAAGCTTGATAATTGGAGCTGAAACCTGTAATTTATGTTACAATTACAAATGTATCCCAAGCGAAGCTTTGAGTTTTCAATTTCCGAATTTAATTTATCCTTTAATGGTGGCATAAATGGAATGCTGTTGATAATGATGAATACCAACATTCCTTTTCCTTCTATTTCAGTTGTGTCTGACTACACAATCCAAAGATGTGGGAGTGTAGATAGGCTTTGGGTTTGGCAAAGTCAACTCTAAAAATATGGACTTTTGTGAAGTACAATTTGGCTTTGGTCTTCATCGCTGTATTGCATATATTCTTTCTGGCCAAAAGCTACAAAATTTGGTAATAAAATTCAAGATGCGATTGTTCTCTGCTGACTGAATGTTTTGACGTGCACATTTTACATCCATTTTCTTACATAATTTGTAAATAAATTTTGTCAACCCTAATAATATACCTAATATTATCCCAATGTTAACCAGTGAAAAGCAATACTCCAAGCTTATGTCCTGCTAAGTAGAAGTGAAACAAGATGTCAGGAGCGGATTCTTTGACGCTAAAGTCAGCCAAGGAGTGACAATGATACTCGTAGGCAAGGTTTTAAAACCCGATTCGGGGAGTGACCCGATCAAGTCACCGGCTCATCAAGTTGGTCAATCGAATCGTGATGTCATCATTCTGATATCAACGTAATGACGTTATTTTGACATTAATATGACATATAAAAAAATAATAAAAAATCGGTTCAACCATTGGGTTGGATCGACGGTTCGTAATAAAAAATCTGATCCAACCGCGATTCAAATTGAGTTATTTGAAAATTTTGATTTTTTAGTTGAACCGATCAGACCAGGTTGAGTTTTAAAAGCATTGTCGTAGGTGAGCTTTGAGGGCCAAGGAAACATTTCAGTGGGTATTTTTGGAGTGAGTAGTCCCATTTGCTTCATATACTACTAGGGTTCTTCCACATGTCCCTTGTAACCGTTTTATAAGGCATGTGGACCATTTTTTCGCCTGGGTTATATGGATCCCTTTCTTAACCTCGCAAATGTAGCGAGAGGGATAGGATCGTGTAAAGGCGAGCGAGGACTCTCTCCCTAATGAATTGGAGGCGGCAAAGTTATACCAAGTAAAACTAAAATTAATTAACCTAACCCAACTCACATATAATGGGATGAACTTAGATCTCAACTAAAACACCTCCACCATTAACCGAAAATCAAAAGGAAACATTCAGTGCAACAATGGCCAAGTAATTGGAGTTTATATTATATTTATTCCCAAAGAAGAATTCTTCACGTTCACTGAAGAGGATTAAGTATGTCTGTATTAATTGAACAGAAAAAAGGAAAATAAACCAAACAAGATCTTGTCATATAACACAACAAAGTAGTTATTAAAAAATTAATTACGTGAATCACGCTGTGGAAAAATAATTGGCATTTTGGACTTTTTTCCACAACAAACAGACACCTGGAAAATGAGATTGCCAGAATATTAACATTAATCAACTCTTCCACTTCCTAGAATCTCAATCTCCTCAAGTCAACAAGAGAATGAATAGAGTCATGTTTGGTTTATTTCCCATTTTTTTCTCAGAAAGCGATAATGTTGTATTTTAATATGACTTCTTCCTTGTTTTGTTTTATTTGACTTTTCTTCTTTTCATTACTAATTACAATAATAAATACGATTTCTTTCCTACTTATTCATCTCATTAACTATCAATTAAATTATGTATTTAATTCATATCACATCTCCCCGTTTCTTAAGATATATTTTAAATATTGTTAAAACCATGTTTAAATTATACAAAATTATCTGTTTATTTATTTTGTATGGTTAAAATAAATGTATTTCCTCATTTTCTTAATTTGAAATATATTCTGCCTTTTCGAAAGAAGTATTAAATATGGATTTTTTCCCTTAAAAAAATGATTAGTTTGAATATTATATTCTCTATCACAAATTATTCTAATGATTCTCAAAGATGAATAGTTTAATTCATACTGTGATGTTGATGTGGCTTGAAACTGCCATGGTGGAGTCAACTTCAGTCAAAGGAAATGGATTTAAGTTTAAGCTGATGCGGTGTCGTTTTAGATATCAAAGATAAGTGCCCACCTACAACACACGCATCTCATTTCGTTGCAACTTTCAAACTCACTCACCCCACCCCTTTTCTTTTCCCCTGGTTCCTTCTCGACCCTAACGACGAGAAGATTCTAATGCTCTGCTCTAACAAAGCTGAGATCTTAGAGGGCAATGGAAGATGATCAATAGGGTCTTGATGTGTATAAATTTCTGACCGTTTTGTGCGAATAGAGAGGGAGTAGAGAGAGCGTTAAAACGGGTGTGTTCTTTCTTGTTATTCTTTGATTGTTTACTCTTTGTAACCTTTGGTTCTCTTGATTAATGAAATATCCCAGAGTGTGCTTTGAAGAGTGGATGTAGGCTTCCTTAGCCGAACCACTATAAATCCCCTGTGTCAATTGTTTTTTCTGTTTAGTTTCATACTTTAATTAATCTCTTATTTGATTGCTTGTTGATTGAGAAGATTGTTTTAGCTCATTGATTGATTTGATCAGTATTGCTGAAAGTCCTAATTAGTCATTACACATACTTCATAATTAGAAAAGAAAATTAACTCTTTTTTTTTTTGGGTGGTTGTTTAGATTTTTTCAACTATGTAAATCTTGGGAAGGTCACAAATGTTTTAAGTGACAATAGTAATGATAATGGTAGGAAAAAAATAATAATGGACCATAAAATATGTGGTACATAAAGCAATAGCAGAAGGCAAAACATAAGGTGTGACAAAGAATAGTACAAAAAAACGACTTCAACGTCAGCCTTAATATTGACTGCCTAACCTAATTTTAATTATAATTTTATATCATCACAAGCAAAATCCAAGAAACGACAGGCCACGCCAGTTGCCCACATGCCCACCGCCATTTCCTTCTTCAAAATTTCAGAGTAAACAACTTTTCCCACCCAACGTTTGCCTTAAATCATTTTCAAATACCATCTTCCCACCTAACATTTATATTCAATTAATATTTAAAATATACTTTACTTTCTTAACTTACGGTTTAGTAAGTTATCAAAAGTCAAGACAAGAGGGTTTTTTTTTCAAGTAGAGGCCGATGTATCGAATGTTGGTGACCAATTAAATATTCATCACTAAAATCATCCATAAAATCAGTTAAGAATAAGAAACTCTAACTTTACAATAGTCAACAATCGACGAGAAATCAGGTACCTGAGTGAGAGAGACTTTGTAAAAAAGAGGATAAATATTCAAATGGTGGTGACAAAAGAATTTTTGTGATCGAAATCAGTTTTGGATAGTAACTGAATATTAACTTTGGTGAAAAATGATATTTTGAAACTTTTTGGATGGAAAATGACCGTTGAGGCTAACCTTGGGTGGGAAAAAATCGTTTACTCCAAAATTTCACACTGTTATGTACATCACATTATTTTTACCTCATTTCATTAATTAACCCTTCATCAAACAAAAGTTACCTTACCTGATTATTGTACAACAATCAAGCTCAATACAAACTACAAACATCATCTCACGTATTTCATTTTTCCCTTCGTTTAGGATAATTTCTTCAAAAAGTATTTAAAATGTTTTTTATAATTATAAAAAAAAAAAAAAACTCCTTAAAAATTATATAAAACCCTTGATATTAAATAATTTTAATACTTTCTAAACCTACATATAAGTTAATGCTTAACCAAACTTATAGCAAACAAAAATTGAAATAAACTCATATTTCAGTTACAATATATAAATTAATGGATTCATGTATTAGAGTATCTCCAATGGTGTTCTTTATTTTAAAAATCATGTTTCACATAAATAAAGAGCATCTTAGATAATTTTTAAATATAAAGAACAAAATTTGTATGCAAATCCAATAGACTCTTTAAATTAAACTTAATAAATATGAGAGAGACTTAATAGAAGAAAAAATTAATAATAAAAGACATAAAAAAATTGTAATTTATTAAATAAAATTGGGAATAAAGAATGAAATTTGACTATTTAGATATAGAGAGTCAAACTCATTCTTTAATTTATATTTAAAAAATAAAGAGTTATTAAACTCTTGTTTTTATAGTGAGTCATATAAATAATCTTTTAGAGATGCTGTTAGTTGATTGAAAAATTTATTTCATTAAGAGTATATCTAATGGTGCTCTTTATTTTGGAGAACATCTTTCGTATAAATAAAGAGTATTTTTATTAATTTTTAAATATAAAGAATATAATTTATATAAAAGATGTTTTTCAAAACAAAAAGTATCTTTATTAATTTTAATTGATTGAAAAATTATATTTTTTATATTTAAAAATTGATAAAGATATTTTTTATTTATATAAAATACTCTTAAAAAATAAACAAAATATCGGAGATGACGTAAATAAAAACATAACTTTTCAAAGTATCAAATATAAAAGAAATGTCAACATGAATAGCTGACTCAATTCTATAGTATTGGATTTCTTCAACGAGGAAACTGCAACGAGTAAACCGTGAACCTCCCAAGAACGCTCTTCCTCTTCATCTTCATTTAGTCTAAACTAATTTTCTACACGTCCGTGTTTTTACTTCCTTCTATATATATATATATCTTAACCCAATCTATCGTTCTCAACTCCATTTTTTCTTCTCAATTCCGTTTCATGAATAACTTATTCTTAAACATACTCATCATCCACCACTTAATACAATGGAGATTACAGTTTTATCAGCTCAAGGCTTGAAGAATAATTCTTCTACTCTCTTCTCAAACCGTATCAGACCCTTCATCACCATCACCACTTACTCTCCAACCACCGCCACCTCCGGCGATAAACAGTGCCACGTGTACAAAACAAGAGTTGACGATGAAGGAGTAAACCCAACATGGGGTGACAAGTTTCATTTACCTACAGACAACGCCTTCTTTGCCAACAGATATTCTTGCATATATCTACAACTATACACCAAAAGGCTCATTGTGGGTCAAACTCTACTGGGTTGGTGTCAGATTCCGGTTAACGATATCGGGTTTCCTCCGGTTGGCTCCGTCCGCTATCTCAGTTACAGGTTACGGGATAAAGACGGCTCCAGAGGTCAAGGAGTTGTCAACCTCGCTATAAAGTTGGAAAATATAGTGCCGGTAGCCGGTGAGAACTTCAGCCAGCCGCTAGAGATAGACACATGTCCTGTGATTGGTATACCAGTGACCGTATGTCCACGTGTCAAGGATAGCATGAGTTGAAATCTAGGAGGAGATATGAACAGTGCGACACAAGAGAAGTCAGCCTCAGTCATCATGTGCTTAAGCCAAAGCAAATGGTTCTAGATCCCCTTATGTTAAATGTGTAGTGTGTCACTAAAGTCTTTCAATTTAGTTTAACTCTGTATGAATGGAATCATGAATAGATAGTGTGTTCCTTCTAAATGTATTATATGAAAATTTTTGACAAATAAAGGCCGGATTTTAATACTATAAATTGGGTTTCCTAGTAATCGTTAATCAAAAAAGGAATAATCTGCATCACACAATTTGATATGCACCCAATAAACACTACCCGATTATTCAGGATTATTACCACGTCTAATCAAAACCCATTATATGCAGAGTCAAGAGAGCAATGATTTTTGAAGCTTTTTGGCTCACAATAGTGCTATGTAAATGTAATGACTATTATTAGCTTGCAAATTGCGCATCTAATCACGGATTAATACAACACAGCGAAAATGCGATTGGAAAACATTAGCTCAGTGACCCAAATCTATCATAAAAAATTTCTTACATGTCCCACTCCTTTACAATAATTGCTATAAGTCCTGATGTGAGAGGCCTGCACTTGCAGTTTTCCAAAAAATAATTTTAAGTAGGGACAGAATTTTGATGATGTACATCCATAAAAAAACTGCGGCTGATAAGCTTCAGACTTGAGGAATCATAATATACTATTTCCATGTCTAATTGTCAATACAACTAGTCTTTTGCCTTCTGCTTTTGGCGAACGTAAATTCCAATCATCTTAAGAGCAAAAACAAACATCTTTTTTTTTTTTGGGTTAGACGACAGCCTTTCATGAACTATAAGGCCAAAACGTGATAAGAATGTTCCTCAATAACTCAATTGACCCCAGTCATGATTATGAATTCGATCTGAAAAAAAGACAGACAAAAAAGGGCCGTTTGGATGCAGTGGGAAAAAATCAAGATATCTTCACAAACACTTGCTATTACCAGGCTACATTCCTGATATCAGATGTTGCTTTTTGAAGTCTACTCTTAATTGATCTGAAACTACTTGAGCCATTATTGGTCCACTGCAATGAGCTGCTTCGCTTAAGAAGATCAAATACCACGGGGGATATCAAAGTCGGATTGTCTGATGGAATATCATCATACTCTGCAGAAATAAATCAACATCAAATTCACTATAAGGATGCAAGCTTTATATGGTTGTGTTATATAAGTAAAAATATCTTAAGACTTCTAGAATATATATGGAGCAAAAATCTAGAAGATTTATAGCGCTCTTCAAGTATTTCAGTAATTTAGAAATAAAATTAGCCTTCAATGGTTATGGCTACATTTAGCAACATCTGAGAGAACCACTAGATGAGGATAACTAGAGCTTAGGGAATGTTATGGATAGTCATATACTAGGATGGCTCCCCACATTCCTTGTTGTCCAACTTGTGGAAATAATGCATGTAGTACCAAATTCTTTTTAACAGTAACAAGTTTGCAATAGTCAACTATGTACCCAACCCGAAGGGGTTTGCACAGTCAATTCCTATCCTAAAAGCACAAATATGGACAGGGCTGACCATCTGGGTCAAATTGCCATCCCTAGATCCAATAAATCTGGTGAATTTTCAAATTGTTACTTTGTCTCTCTCAGTAGTGAGAAAATGCATTTGAAAAAGCCGTTCTATCCACAGATGTGGAAAACAGTAGCAAGAAGCATTAGGTTAAAGTAGACAGGTCACTTGTAAGAAGCATAACCACAAAATTTGGCCTTATAAAATTCTTTTACAGGTACTTGCAAGAATGTCGTCTTTGTTCACAGGTATACCGCATTGCCAAATTTTGTAGTTTATATGTTAGTAGCAAACATTAAGTTCATTAGAATGGAATATCACCTGAAGATTTGGGAAGCTGATATTGCCTTTTCAAGAACTTGGAGGCCACTCTATCTTTCTTGTGGCATAAGACTCGCACTAAAGTATTGGCATCTTCCAAGTTCCTATGACCATGTTTTGGCGGATCTAACTCCAGCGAAATGTGCTCACTTGCATTCATCAACATCCGGATGAGAGTTTCACTCTGCAAGAGAGATTAATCATCAAGCTAACTGTTCCACCATTTATTTATAGCAATAATGGTTCAGTATGAGCAACCAAACCTGAACAGGAAAATAAGCTAAGTATTTCTTCAGCAAATTTTGCTTCTTGCTCAACTACTGAACGGGGTAGGCCTTCTCCACTAGCTACAAAGAAGTCCTAAAAAGTAGAGTTGCATAGATATTAAATAAGCATTTGATAACACATAGCAAGTACATTCATATCTAGCAAGTTATTTCTTTCCATGCATTTTGTAAAAATGCAAACAACATGGTTAAGATTTCCACTTAGTTTTATGAGTGGCATCAATCATTGACACCTTATGAGCTGAATTCATACAGTACAGAGCCAATACCACATTTCACTTGAAGAAAAATGTCTTCCCAACCACAAAAGGCCAATGATTGCAGCTTATGTTCAGTCCATTTATTGATCACGTATGTCAAAAACTAGTCTCAAGACAACTGTAATATAAAATTGCTTTATTCAAAATATGGATCATTCTAAAGAAATTAAATTACTAGTATGCAAGTCCCCTACCCCTTTGTCTCTACTACAACAGTAACATCAACTCTTTCTTGGTCAAAAATAAAATTATTGAATTTATAAAAATAAAGAAGCCCTAGCTCAACCTGGCAGGGAAGAGAATCGACATTGAGCAAAGTATTTTTTCGGCAAGAAACTTCCTACCTTGACATAATTTTAGCTCAGATCAGAGAGAATTTAGCATTAGGGTATATAAAAATATAGATGCTCTGGAATTAATAGGTTTGACAAAGAATACAAATACATGTTAAGATAGTAAAAATGGAGTACATAAGAGTATTTAAGACAGATATATTATTTTTATTTGAGTCATTTATGAATTGTAACCTTAGGTTCTCTCATTCTACTCTAATTGCTTATCTCTTCGATCTGAAGAAATATTTACCATCAGCTTCTGTAATACAGATATTAAGCAAATACGCATCAAAATATTTCCTTGTGTGATGTTCATGCATTCAAGCACATGATATGAAAAGACAAGAACATCTAGCCTTCTGAAGGGAGGAAGTCTGATCTTAGTAAGAAGACATCATGCATATATTCCCATGTTTATGTTCTTGCAAGATACCTTCAATACATTAAAGTCCTCTTCCATCATCATGATATCTGAATCTGAAAATGCACGAGAAGGACCTCCATCCAACAATATCCAAACATAGCCTTCCTGAACAATAGAAGCATACACAACATGAGCCACGCCAAAGAGCACCTTAACATATTACACAATGGGTGAGAGAAACACACCAATGATGCTCGGCAGATGCTCAAAACGACAAGGTCCCTTAGAGAGTCGTCAATCAAACCACAAATTTGGTCAAGGACCTACATGATTCCCTTAGGTTAAGAGAATATTCTTGATAGAAAAAAGATACTCTACAATTTAAAAAGAAACTTTAGCAGAAAAGTACATGATGTACACACACAGACACAGAAGGAGAGAGAGACTGTATGCTTAAGTATCTTACAGTATCAACATGGGGGAGAATACTGTCCAATCGAGCATTTTCCACATTACTCCGATATAAAGGAAACAGAAACGAGTCTCTCAGATCCCAAAAAACAACTCTTGCTCCTGCAAATTATAATTTAGGAATAAAATTAAGGTTAAGTCTCATAAAATTAAACAATAATATTTATGTGCTTATGCCGTCCTTTACAAACAAGGCTAGACTCAGGGTGCATACTGTCTTGTGGATCACACAGCCACAAATGTATAAATAAAAAACTTGTTATAGTTTGATTAATAAAATATTACGGAAGCTTCAGACAGTTTTTACCCTTTTGTTAAACTTACGAATGATATCCATGTTGAGTTACTATCCCAAAAGCTTCAGGCAATAGAGAACCATAATATTTAACTTCTAACAGATTAAACCATCTTTTGTCCAATCATTTTAGGTCTAACTCTGCCAGTCACAATTTTTGGTAGATAGACAGGAACTCTGTTACAAATGACAAAGTCTTGATGCATACAACTTTATTTTGTCACAGGCTAATGCTGAGTTATATTAATGCGAGCTTGACAATGGATAAACTCCTATCAGCTGTTTTTTTCAACACATTCACAAGCTATAAATAGGCCATCAAATCAACATGTGACTAACAAAACCACACGGCTAAGATGATTACAGAAAAAAAGAAACATAAAATTAAATTAATCAAAGTGGATGTCTTTCTATTTGCAGTGAGAGGAAACCAATAATCACAGATAGATAGTACAAATACAAATTAAGTTTTATTAACTCACCAATAAAATCACAAATCATGCTGATAGCGACCTTTGCAGTATCTCTGATGCAGTTTAAGGTGGTTGAAAACAGTTCATCCACTGCTTCACCGCATGCTAGAAAATCTCTCTCCGAAGTTTCAGGAAGCTCTTCTTTGGCTGGATGAAAATAAAAATACCTGCTAAGACTGTAGCATATCAAGCACTGTAGCCAATGGATTTTCATCTCAGAGAAGAAAAAGAATCTGAAAAAACCTAAAAGGTTTCATATAACATCTTTCAAAGTCTACAGTACCACTAGCAGAAATACTGTAGTTCCTTGCTCCTTCCAAAAAGGAAACGGTATTTTGCTTTACTTCTCATTGTTCTTGTTAATGCTATTCATAGAAATCTCATGTCTCCACATGATAGTCCATTTCAAACATATGCAGAGTTCTGATTGGTGGCCAGTGCAAGCATGCACACACAATTATAGATTGCAATCCCAACCAGAGTCAGCCTATTGGTCGGTCTTAACACTTATGTTCTTGAATAAAGTATTGATTGAGGTAAGGTAAGTGTAATGAATGAAACGCCCAATCAAATTTCAGAATAACTAGCAAGTAAATTGGCGTCCTCAAGGAGATCTTCAATTATATACTATTGCACCTGTTTAGCTGTTATCCAGAGGAAAGCTCATCCTCCAAACCCTAATTGTACACTCAATGAAACATCATTACGAGTTAGAGATCTAATAACCTAAACAGCGACAATGCAGCATTTGTGCAATTAAGGAAATTATTAAAGGTCAGTTTCTTGTTGAGAATTACATACAAACACTTACCCCATAATTGATCAATAGGTGGTCTGACAAGCCCCCAAGATTTTCTAATGCCATCTTCTAATATGCCGATTTGTTTTTGAATATACTGCACAAAGAAACAGAAGATGACAAAAAGAAATAAATTCTAGAGACGAAAAAGAGAGAGATATACTAAATTGCTATTGCCGTTAAAGGGTTAGTTCAAAAAAAGGAACCTTTAAGTGGTCCCTTCAGATATCATTTTAGGTTACATTTTAGACAAAATTAGAAATAATATTCTTTTTTTTCTTCCCCTTTCTGAACACGATAGTATGCGACTTAGGGGTGTAATCGAATCGAGTCAAGTCGAGTATTTGCCAAATCGAACTCGACTTGATCACTACAGTACCGAGTTGAGTTCGAGCTTGATGAGCCTAAGAAATCAAGTTTGAACTCGAACTTGGTACTTGAAATCGGAAATCAAGTTCCAATTCGAGTTCGTATAATCAAGTTTTAATCGAGTTCGAACTCAAACTCAATTTTGAGCTCATCTAAAAAAATTGAAAAAAACAGTAGTGTTTGATGACAAATTTCCCCACTACAATTTGCTGTGTATTTGCAACCTAACTATCTCCACTCATGCAAACACCATTTCCAATACACAGATGACAAATCACCACCAATATTTTTCAATTTACCTCAGCCGAATTCTAAATATAACAGCTTCTCAATGTACCCAACACTTCTCAATGCATCAATGCTTAAATCGGAAATTCTAGCAACTAATCACGCCAAAAACTTCTCAATGCATTCAGCCAAAACAATCATTTAGCTGAAACAATCATTTACACATAAACCCCAGTACCCCATTGATGCATCAGTTTACACATAACCTCGAAACCCATAAACCACACTAATTAAAATTCCAAAACCCAAAAACCCCACTAATAACATTCCAAGACCAACAAAATTTGACTGAAAGTGGACTCTAGTTTCACTTAAGGATTTCAGTTTCACAGTACCTAAGAGTCTGAGAGGAGATGAAGCAAGATGGCGAGCAGAGACAGCGAAGGAGAGGGAAGAAAACAGCAACGGCAACGGCAACGGCAACGGCTATTTGTGAAGGAGAGAGAGATAAAATGATTTATGGATTTTTGTATACAATCGTGTTTTACATTATTTCAACAGGGGTGGATTTGCAACTTTTAAATTACTTATAAATTACATATGACCCCTAATACTTTAAAAACTATCAATTTAACCCTTGAGCTTGGAAATACTCGCGAACATATCGAGTTGAGTTCCGTTGTGATCAAACTTGACTCGATTAACTAATCGAACTACTCGAACTCAAACTCGCCTAGTGTTGAGTCGAGTTTGAGCCTATACCGAGTCAAGTTTGAGTAGCTCGCGAGCTACTTGACTCGATTTTCACCCCTAATGCGATCGGGACCAGATAAATACCTAATAGTCTGCAACAACAAATAAAATTTAAAACAGTTGAAAAACAAATAAAAACATTATTGACAGCAACTTGGGGAGGTTACCCAGATATCATGCCTACACTGATCACTATGCAAATTTGTGTTTGGATTTCCAATCTAGGTTGGAAGAGGTTCAGAATTCTTTACTAGTCTGAACTTAACTTGGCAGGGGCTAAGTTTTAGGTCTCTATAACCTCAGGGAACCTGAGCTAAACATATCAATTTATAAATTTTTATTTTGTAGTACATGTGAAAAATTTTAAATACATTTCAAAATATATTCATTTAAGAAATTTCTGCATGGGGTTGGATATCTAATCACATTAAGCCGTGAAACTTAAAGAAAACTTTGATTATTCTATTAATATGATACAACACACCCAACCCAATGCTATCTTAACCAAGCCACATAATCCTAAATCAAGTTCAAAAGACAAGCACATGATGGGATTAGAATAAGCAGCCTCATGTTTAATCTTGCAGTGGTTTGAGTTAAACTGCTAAAGTCAAGTATTGAGCACCTGGAATGGAGCCTCGATAGTACTCCAAACCTAACCCAGCATGCTGCATTAACAATCCTGACCCTCGAACTAAATTTCATTTCAGCATAACTTGAGGATATAACATCTCAAGTTGTGCCTGGTTTGATCTCTATTCTAGCCTAGCCTACCCCAGCTACATTAAATACTTTATTTTGAACTGATATTTTAATTCAGCACAAAGCAAGAAAATAGACCGTGCAACAAAGCATACAGTCATCCATAACATAATCTGTTTAATTACATGTTAAAATTTTGAATGTGTTCACATAATATTATAAAAATAAATATCTTAATTTATGGTGATCTCATTGCCAGTGGTACAATTAATTTATAGGTGATCTCACTGCCAGTAGTACAATTGTTGCTTTCTCATTCAATCTCAATTTGTAGTATTAAATGGACAATGTCATTATAAAATATTTTTTTGCTTGTGGAAATTATAATCTGAGTTGCAATCTATTGGCCCATTACTCTGACAGCAACAATAATTACTCCAGAGATAACATCCTTAAAATTATGTTAAAACACTGGCATGATCATTTGGTTCCATCTTAAATAGAGAAAAAGTCAGCAAAAAATTTGTATGATTTACTGGGATCAATAGATAGATACACAGACTTACTTGAAGAGTGTTCAACCTGATACAGAGTTTCGGTGTTGTCAATCCTTTTAACTTCATACTCACACTTTCATCCAGAAATGTAAACTCCAGCAGCTTTTTCTTAACCATAGGAAGAACTGCATCCTTGTAACGAGTCAAAGGAGGAGCTGATGGATACAGATGACTTTTTTCAACTGCAAGATTAAAGTATTATGATCAACTATATTGAATTTCAACGGCATCTGAAATACTAGTTATTAAGTCTCTTAATCAATTGCATGGGAAACAAGTCTGGTCATCAATTGTAAGGGAAATAAAAACAGTAGAAGAAAACAAACAAAATATTAAAGAAATAAACAAAACTATACAGGAATTTCCTAAAAGAATATATCATATCCCCAAGATAGTACCAAAATGGGATATATGGCGAGAAAATTGAATAAACCTTATAAGAAATGTCAAGGATGTCAAAGTAAACGTGAGAATACTCAAGGAACATAAGAATTTCTCTTCTGCTACCTAATAACACTTAAGACATCACAATCCATAAGGATCTTGGATTTTGCCACTCTATACGTCATGATTACCTTCTGTCCTAAAAAGGCAGGAATCCCTGAAACTCCATGATGGATGAAGCCTAAAGAACTAATTATTAATAGAAATTCAACCTAATTATCCCCTTGGTTCTTCTGATGAGTCAAATACACCATAATCCAAGAAATATATATTTCATCTGATTACAAGCACCAGCATTCAGAGTGAAAAATAAAAAGATTCCAGTCACATATCCAACAAGCAATAACAAAAAAGATGATGATTTAACAAGCTGTCCAGCTTTGTGATGGGCAACAGATGCTTATTGACATACTTTGTAAATAAAAGACGGGAAACCAAATATATGTACATTAATTTATCCATCATCAGTGATCTAAGAGATTCTATAAAAACTTGGCCTTATATCTTACTATAGAGCAGAACAATTATTATACCTTGTAAATCCACATATATACCTAGGGAACTACCAGCAAGAAATCATGACACATGTTATCTTGTAACAGTCACTGTCCTCCAACAAACCAAAGAAACATGAAAATCATTATCCTAACTTCCTTTTTTTTTTGGGGGGGGGGTAAAGAAACATGAACTGATTATAATAATAACAAGAACAGATAAATAAGGCGAACCAGTGATCCACCTCAAAATAGCCAACCAATAGTGGACAAAACATTCAGAAACAACACAACAATTAAGCCAAAACAGCAATTCAATCTCTATGAATTAGAAAAACAATATATCCATAAACTGCTTAGGAACTGAAGCCTACAAAGAGGCTAAAAAGCCGAATTTGGTCCCACAATAAACCAGCCCCCTCAATGAAAACCCCTTCAAAACTTATTTTCTCTCTCTAACCATACACCTGAAACATTCAATTCGAAATAGGGACAGGGACCGTAGCAGAAACAATTTTTCCCCAGGTACACACTAAACTGTCACCTAGCTTGCCAACCCCGTAAACCAAAAGCTAAAGGCATGCATGGTGAACCCTCTTTAGACTTTCATTAAGCTGTACATTGAATTTTTTCAAGCAAAACATAAAACTCCAAATACAATTAGAAAAATGTCCTATCATAAATATGCTAGTAGATAACATGTATGATACCTAACTGGCTCAGCAATCTCTGCAAATAGGCATCCAAGCTGTGGAAAATTATGGATAGCAGAGCTTGTAAATGTGTAACATCCAAAGGGAGGTTCAAGCCAAAGAATTGATCCACAGTCTGCAGGTTAAATAAAATATAGCAGGAGTGCAACAAAACAAGACTACAAGTTACTCAAGATAATTATTTAAATAAATAATAAAAAATGCTGAAGAAAATATAAAAGATAGAATTGCAACAATGTAAATTCTGCAATATCCACAACTATAATTGTGGAGCAATGACTATTTTTATATTAGCATGCTGTTTACAGTTCCCATAATCAGAACCAAAAAAAAAAAAAAAAAAATAGATATCTTGAGCAAGAACAGAGAAATTTCCGGTAGAAAAGACACACAGAGTGTTAGACCACCTGTACACAAGGTCTACAAAGCCAAGGGCAGGAAGAGGAATAGAAATTAGTGTGATGAGGTGTGAGTTGTTAGGAGAGTGTGCGAGTTGGTTAGGAGAATGGTGAGGTGTGCAATGGGTGTGAGTTTGTTAGAACAAGAGAGAGATTTGTTGTTATGAGGTGGACACGCAGCTGGCAATTAGTTACAGAATAAGAATTGAATCAGTATATAAAGGAGATAGTTGAATGGGGGAGGATAGAGAAATATTTTCATAGGCTATTTGGGAGGTCCCCCAGCTCCTCAAACTGCTGGGAAACTGTCCATTGTTCCTTTATTCCTATCAGATATTACTTAGCACCAGCTACTGTTATTTGTTGATTGTGCACTCTATTGGTTGTTGTGTTGTGTGTGTTGCTGTGATTTGTCTGTTTTGCAGGGGAGTTCCATCACAGAGCAAAGAGCAACTTCTTTGCAAGGCAGTATCTTGATAATCTTTCTTACTAAATAAATAGAATATATATTGTATAACCAGTCTGAAACCACAAATGCCAAATAACTGTTTTAGAGATATTACATACCTCCTCTATAATCCTAAATACTTCAATTACTGATGCTGCTTGTCTTTGCTGAAAGGACAAAGGTTCCCAATCCTACACATACCCATAATCATTTAATTTCAATCAATTCAGAAGACCAAATGCATACTATAAAATTAAGCAAATCTATCCCTCCAGGCACGCTCACACTTCGTATTTGTCATTATGCTGCATTGATGCTTTAGTTTGATAGATCATGGCTAGACAAATACAATATTACACACCATCCCAGCAGAAAATAGAGATTGAATTTTGTATGTCCCACCTCCCATACAAATATTGATCGGAAAGGATGGTGGGTATGCCAACAAATACCCAATTTATAACACCATCGTTCACACAGTTTTATGTTAAACGTTATCGTCCTCACCTCTCTTCTCATCTACTTTCTAGTTTCATGTATATGACTAGATGGTAAGAGATATTTAACCAAAGGAACAACATCCCACTTGGTATGGAACCAACCTCAAGATCAAATGCACGTCCAGTCCATTCCAGTACATGAGCATGCTGAGTAATCACCCAATCAAGAATGATTGGTTTGCAAACTTCCCCAATCTGCATAAAAGGAACTTGTCATCCTCCAGATCATACCAAAGCACAGATAGCATCACATTACAACCCAAACATATATAATTATACTTATCCGAAACACAAGTATGTTGGACAAAAGTTGGAACAGCCCATGCTGTTTGTTATATAGGCATTGGGACCAAATATAATCCACGATAAAATTCCTGTTCAATTATATCAATTAAAGCTGATGCTTATTTTTCATCAATCAGAATGTTGCCATCACTAATAACCAATAACAAGTGAGCTCCAACATTTGCAAGTAAAACATGCCTTGAGCACCAGCATCTATGTAAATGACAAGTGTAAGATTCTAAGAAAGAACCAGGACAATGCGAAATGCAACAAGAAAACTATGTTGGCTGATAGAAATTCCTGAGATTTAATTTAATTGAATGATCACTCATCATCTGTGTAAAACAAAACAAATGCAAGCAAGCAACATATCATGACAAGATGGACAAAGCAAACAAAACAGCAAAAAGAACTGAAATTTGATTGTACAAATGTGTCAAAACATGGTAAATACCGAACAAGGCTTGTAGACTCATTTTCATACACCATCAAGAAATGCAACACCAAAACCATTAATACAATATTGTTTCTATGACTTCAGAAATTGTACAGATCTTAACCTGATAATGGTCCAATTCTTTCCTGATAGGGTGATGGGACCTATTTTCTTCAAAAGCAGAAGTATATAGCTGAGTTAGGTAATGATCCAACACATCAGCTGCAGGCAGCACCAATTTAACATCTTCGGACAGAGATGACACTCCATTGAGGAATGGTTTCTACATATTTGGGAAAAACAAACGATTACCAAAAATATCTACAGTATATTGGTATATATATACCAACTGCAAATATACCCTTCAATTAAGAAGTTACGGAAACAAACCAGTCTTTCCCCATAAAACTGGTGCAATAGCATGGCTGAGATCATCAATGCTTCAGAGCATAAATGGCATAATACCGGCCAAAACACCATGAACTGTCTCTCCGCAATTAATTTAAGTTCATTTGCAAGCAAAGCTAAAGGATGAGTCTTTTCTACTTTCGATTCAAGATCTATGGTATTTGCAACCTGAGAAGAAACAAATCAACCTTCATATGAATTATGAATAAGGCAGAAAAGTAATATAGAAGTGGATTCAATTCTGTCCAACACTATGGTATTTGCCAGTTAACAATAATATGACATCAACCCACATCAACTTAAGCGAAATCAAATTTTTGAAGATAAAATACTCACCCGCGTGCAAGCGGCTTCAATAGACTTCTTGACATATCTTTTAAGTTTTCTAGCAGCCTTATCATTTGAAGCATTCAATTTTGCCAACTGCATGCATAAAATAATGTTTTTGCATGAGACAATAGCAAATATTAGCTCCAATGGTAGTCTCCGCATATTATAGTAATACTTTAAAGAAGGCCTTCCATCAGAATGCAATGGGAACAATTCCTTAATAAAAACTATAGAACATGTTTTTAAACACCACATATAATTTCAATAATGTATTGTTGATTTTAAAATTCAGCACAACCTTCTTGGTCCACGAATCAACGCTATTTGCTTTTTCCAAAAAATATTCATTCAAGATCAACGAAAGCCTAGTAATAAAAATAAACTACTATTTTTGAAGTTGCAATTAGCATAAATAGTAACTTAATGAAATTAATATAAAAAATAAACAGTGCAAGAAAATAAATTTTTGCAATAAATTTCTTGTACAAATAAGCTATTTTTAAACAAAGCAATTTAAGAACATATCTAACCATGGTAACTCATGTCAACCACCAAATATATATTTAATCAGCTTACTGCACCAAACCTAACCTTAGCTCCAGAACAATTGCCAGAAGTAAGTAATCCAACTGCTGATGCCAAGGAAATCACCCTCTTGAAGTTAGCAGGTTGCTGAAGAAAAATGATTTCAGTCAATAAGAAAATGCCAGGAAATAGAGGTTCATTTTACAAGGTATGAAAAGAACTTTATAACATATAACAAAAGTCATTTAAGTTCAATTAATAACCCAAATTTATGCAGTAGTCAAATAAAATAAAAATCCTAGAAAGATTTAAAAGATCTTGGTCACTCATATTGGAACAATTAAAATATATTTAATAGGAGAAATAAAGAGTAGCAATTGACCTGATTAAAATGCAGGTGGTAGTCCTGCAGTTTATTGTCACACCAAATACTTATCGAGAGAAAAATAGCCTGCACCAGACTTAATTTAACTTCTCTGTCATTGCATTGCCTTGAACATACAAGACTATTCATATATTGTCCTTCCTTATCATATTCTTCTGCAGTTGAAACTTTCTGCAACTGAATAACAGCATGTTCCACTAGCATCCCCTCACCAGTAGCTACAAACTTCAATCGGGAAAATTAAGTTTAAAATCATATTAAAGCACGCTCCTAAAATTTGGCATGTCATATATGTCAAGTGAACTTTACATGGAGGAGACACTAAAGACTAGGGATGACATTTCCCCAATTTGAAGTGAGGACTGTTAAGCCCGCACTTCTGAAAGGGAAGTTTCAGGGTATTGTTTTTGGAGGTCGGGTGGAGTAGTGGTGACAGAGACTGACATTAAACACTTCCCCACGCAGGTTAGACTAATGATTAACCAAATGGACCTTGCACATAGACCCAAAACCAAACTAACAAGGGTTAACCAAACACAGATTGAGTTATATGACTGCATAAGCAAACACCATATAAATGTAATGATTCTGGGATGAAAAATGTACCTGCTGAAAAAGAACCCACCCAAGTAAAGCATAGTGCATTTTCTGAGTGATCCCCAAAGTTGACCAGGTCATATTGATAAGTGACTGCAAAGTATCAAATTCCTAATACAAATCCGAAGCAGCAAAAATGAGAATAATTCAAAGTAAAACCAAAAGCAAAAACAAGATACGAAAACTTCTACCTCTATGAACTGGCATTCATCAAGAATGTCAAATATGCCAAAAAGTAATTTTTCATAAAGTCTAATGTTCAAATGATAGTCAGCAGTCCAATAGTAGGTTTCACTCTGGAGACCAAATTTTCCAGGTAGAGATGATATCTTTAACGCCAACTGTCGAACAGATGATAGAACCTCAACACGTTCAGAAGCAGACATTTTTAAGTCCCATTCCTACAACAAAGAATAAACATAGTAGTAGTAATTCGGAAAGAAGTCAATCAAACCATTTCATGATCATGCAAGCATCAAAAATCCACATAGAGGGCATACCTTTGTATCTCTTATCTTTTCAAGGCAACTTCTAATGGTTAGATGTTCAGTTTTTGCAACATTAGCAGAAAAATAAAGAAGCTCTTCTAAAATATTAGCCTACAAAAATAGTTACGCAGCGTATGATAAGTTCAGTGCTTTAATAAAGGATTTCCAATAAACATGCTTGAAAATCAAAAATTAATCTTCACCTGTCTACTTTTCCATTGCATATAGGACTTTTCATTAAGAAAATCAGACTTGAAAGTGCCAAACAAAAGCCCCAATGAGATTTGGGGAAGATCAACTTGTCCACATGATCTCCTTGCAGCCAACTGAATCAAATTTCTCTTAGTGCACGCACCCATTGCTTCTGAAATCTAGTAAGCAAACAATATTTACAACAGAGATCAACCAAATAATAATAATAATAATAATAATAATAAATAAATAAATAAAAACCAAGATGAGAAAAGGGAGACTCGTACTCCTAAAACGACAAAGATCAACTGAAACAAATTTCTCTTAAGGACAAATATTAAGCTAAACCCCTCTTTCTCCTCCATCCTGCCACCCCCTCTCTTCCCTCCCCACCACCCATTCCACCCCACCCCACACCCAAACAAGCAAAAAGGATTTTTCATGAGACAGAAAATGAAAACTATTAGCCCCACACAAAGTTTGTAAGTAGTGATTGTCTCCCCGCCCACCAAAATAATAATTCTAGTTTACTAGCCCAAAATTAGCATGGAGCAAAACCATTTGAGTCATCTAGTATTCACCATTAATGCAGAAATTTTAGTTAAGCAAGTTATCTGAATACCAGTGATCCATTTAACCATCCACAAGGTTACATATCTTTGCCTAAGAAGATGTCATCCAAGGTTCACACATCTGAAGTACAATAAATAATTTACCATATCAAGCTCTATAGCTGCTAGTGAGAAGTTTGGCACATTTAACAAACATATGTAAATGCAAACGACATCTATGTTACATGCACCAAAGCCAATCAAATGATCAGACTTTAAAAAACCTTTCTTTGTAATTAATCAAAGTCCCATGTTCTTTATCAAACACACAAGAATTACAGCTGAAATTAAATTCCAAAAAAAAAAAAAAAAAAAAGGAATATAGCTTACCTGCATCTGCACCCGTACAATATCGAAGAGCTTTGAATGTTTCTCTGAAGACTGAGATTGTAAATGTAATTTATCCTTTTTACTCTTCAACCCTGACAAAAATTTGGAACTCTTTTCCTTCTTCCTATCCTCAACTGGATTAACTTCAACCCTAGTCATGGGAAAGAAAGTGTAAGAAATGAAAAGGCAAGGAAGAAAAACTTAGATCTAGAGGTGTAGAAATTATTGTATATACACTAAAGAGGACATGGTACAATATGAAAACCCAGGCTGGCACCATGGTACATGATAGATGTGAAAACACTCATGTGTACAAGAATATAGAGATAGAAAGAGTGATTACCAGGAAAATAACATAGATGCAACCAATAATTCATAAGCTGACTCCCGCAAATCGTCATCCGACAATCCTTCAATAGTCCTGAAGTTATGTATCAGTTTACTCAAGATGAAAGAACACAACTTCATTATACAAATATAAATAAACATGTAAAACAAAGAACCAGATTATGGAAAAACAGAGAACATAAAGATATGCATAATCTTTCCTATCAAATTTTAATGTGCATAGTCTTTCCATCAAATCTTAATATGCGTAGTCTTTCCATCAAATCTTAATATGCATAATCTTTCATCACATTTTGTTAAACTATATTAATGCATCAGATTTTTCAGGTCCAGAAGAAACATAAGTAAACCAATCAATACCTGTCTTCAGACTGGGCAAACCTAATGGAGAAATTCCAGAAACAACTGTAGGCATCATAGGAGCAGTCGGAGTTGCTTTATTAAGACCATAGTCATTCCTAGGTGTTGCAACATTCTCAGCAATTGTCGGATCGTTCAGACTAGATAAGAGCGACACAGAGTTTCCACCTCGTTTGACACTAATTGGAGGCGGCACACGTCGAGGAGGAGATCCAGCCGAATCTGGATCAGAAATAAGAAAATACGAATCCCCTAGTTGGGAATTAATCTGCATTAGAAAATAAATAATACATAAGAAAGAACATATTGATGTTGACATGGAGACATACATTCGAAAACTTAAGCACTGTCCAGACATCACATTTTTTTTCTTTGTTTGATGGGAAACCAGACATCGCATAACACCTTATGAACTTTCTTCAACAAATCCACTAAAAATGATGCATGTCACTCGTATATGTTTACTTGCATCTACATTACAATAAACCTGTAGGCCAGAACCAAAAACAACACTCCAAACCTTGCTAATGATAATGCTTAATATGTTAATTAACTAATAAACCTCTCCCAAGAAAACTTATCAGAATTCAAAAGTGGCAATATTTTCCAAAGCAGAAGGGTCTACCTACACTTAAAGCCACCTCTAGTAAGGTGAAAGAAACTAACCGAAAATAAATATCATATATCTCAATATGATAAAATAAAACCTTTAAATGCTCTTCCACTACATGAAAAGATAATATAAATAAATGCATAAATTCGCAGTTTTATATTCACATACGAAGCAAGGTAAAAAGACTCAACACTCAAAATCTAGAACAGGTAAGGTGTTAATTACCAAAACTGGATAAGCCGATTCGTCGACGTACTTCTTAGTCGCTTCAAAAACATTAACCACTCCACCTGATGACAACAAAAACTTACAACTCACGCAACCAGGACCAAATTCCCTTACAAAAAACAAAAAAACAAGTACGCAACGCAAAATTCTAAGCTCAGCTAGGCTTCTGAGAAACCTAGGGTGAGTTTTCTTAAAGTCTTAAAACGAAGCGATTAAGACTTTTTTCGGCCAAAAATTAAAGGGAAAACCAAACAGAGCACAAGAAACGAAAATAGAGTAACCTGATTTAACGCAGTGGAGGATGTAATCGGCACTAAGAGAGTCGAAATCGATGTTGGAGAGAGAAGTGGCGGAACCGGAAGACGTACGGAGCTCCTTGATCAAACCTGATGAGAGTAGGAACTCTATGAGCTGCCGACGATCTCGACGGTACCGTTCTAGCAGAGAAAGCTGCCGTTCCATCTGAATAATTTAGATGTCTGAAGCATACAACAGCTGAAGAGAAAGAGAGAGTCGCGTGTTGGGTTCATACATACAGTGAAAGGAAAAGGTCCACTTCGGGGAGCGCGAAAAGCCGAGACCAAAAAGACAAGGTTGATGGTTTATGAGATGCTTCTTCGCTAGCGTTGCCCCGTTGGCTCCCATTCGTTTGATTGTTTCTTTTGTCCTCGAGGCTCGTATAATTACATTTTTTTTTAATCTACCTCACCATTTGTTCTTACTATTGTTGTTCAAATTTTACTTAAAAAAAAAAACTTAATTAATTAATTATTAAGTGACGACAACTGAATGCAAATTTTTATATTTTTCTTCTTTTAAATAAGAAAATCATAATATAAAATAAAAAGTTATGTCCCATTTATGATGTATTTTTTCCTATATTCAATTTAATTCCTCTAGTTCTCCTCGGTAAAAACATCATAAATATATTCTCTTGGTAGTGTCATTGTCATGTTTTGCTTCAAAAAAGTTTTAAAATTGTACTGAAACTAAAAGCATAATATGTTCCCAAACTTTGAGCGGTTTCGGCAAGAGAGATTTATTAACATTATATACGTAGTGAAAAAAATAAAACTCCTACATCCCGTTTTAAGAAGGGTTATGAAAAGGGTCATCAAACACATTTTACAAGTGAAACTAGGACACACACAAGTAATTAAATAACAGCAAAACATCAGTCAATAGCCGTTACCTAACTAAGAACAAAACAAATAAAAACTGAAAAAAAAGGCAAATCAGAACTTTGAATAGTGCTGAGAGGCCCTGGCTGATGTTAATATACACAAGACTCAGGAAAGCCAGCGCAAAAACAAGCACAGCACTACTACCACAACAACAATAATAAAGCTTGTATTGAGAATACTGTGACGCTGCGCATTAAAATGCTCACAAGCTAGACAGGTATGCCGTCTAGGTACATGATCATGCACAATTATTTGAATTTCTTTTATATCTCCTCTGTATCTTGGTTACTACTCTTCAAAATATTGTACTTGCAGAGAGGACAGGTAGCATTTATATATAACCACTTATCCACGCAGGCACAGTGAAAATGGTGACCACAAGGGAGTTCCCGCAGCTCAATTCCATCTTCATATGCTGAAAGGCAGATGCAACACTCCTACCCATTACCATAAGCACAATATTAGTTGCATAACTATCTGAAATGCAGCCCTTTTCTAACCTATTGAATTATAATAATAAGTCACAATGTCACATTAAAAAGTGGAAATAGAACGCAAGTTTATGATGCCATGTATATTCAAGCAAATATAAAATTAAATCCCTGGATATAAACCATATTAAAAGATGAAACTTACTGCATCCTCCTGTGAAAGAACATGCTCACTGGGTGTATCAGAGCCACATTCAGTCATTATTCCTCCATGAGAACCTTGTGCATCACTAGTAAGTTTCTCATTATCAACAACTCTACGGAATTTGTATTTTGACAGCCGCTCAATATCTTCTCTGGTAGCTCCTTCCTGATTTAACAGATCAATGAGGTCAAATTAAGAAAACATAGCAACATATTCACGCATAAGATAATTGAGGTAACCCCAGTAAATCCTATACAACAACCTAAGAGTAAACTGCAGAAGACAAAATATCAATAAAGACAAAAGTACCTGGAGTAATCACAAAACATATTACATGGACACTTTAATTTTCCAATGTAAATTCCTTTTTCCAGTCAAAAGCATTTGCTGTTAACTCAAATCTTAACTCTTACAACAAATGAAATTTTATTTGAAAGAAATCTAAAAGCAGCATATGATGATTACCAAAAGAAAAGATGACTCATAACTCCAAGAAACTGAAAAAGTTTAGCAACAAGCAAAGCGAATGAATAAAACATGCCTATCATTTCTTTCTAAGTGATAATGTAATTAAATAACACCAAAAGGACAGATTTATTCATCTAATAGCGTTCAACGAGGTGATCTGCACTCTCCTTTTCCAGTACAATCTTAAGCAGGGAAAAACCAAAAGAGCACCCAATATAAATAGGTTCCAAATAAGTATTGCACTAATCTAGTTAAGACACAAAGATAAGTCTTCAACACATCAATCCCTCCAGCCTAAAAGCAACCCACTATATATCTTATTCATTTTCAGAATCCATTCCACACACATCCCCTTAAAACAAACAGGGGGAATGAAGGTCACCCCACCTCCATCCCCTTCCCCCAACAAAAAGAGAGAGATGCTGAAGAATATAATGCTTAAGTGGATACAAATGCCATAAAAACAAATGGTAGTATACGAAAGCTACCTGGTCTGCAACTGCATATAAGATAGCAATAATACATGGAAGACAACAGCAAACAGCAATGCCAATGATACACGCCAGAGCAACACAGAAAACGACAAAGAACACATCAAAACCCAGGAAAATTATACAAAGCCTGCAAACAAAATCACATTACAGACGTTAGAATACAGTACATTAAATCTAATTTTAAACTGCATTGGAGAAAAAAAAGAGGACAAACCAGTAAAGCTGAGGAGAGTCATGAGCCAATGCTTGACCACCTGCAGATACCCAATAGAATCCGATGATCCACCAGATGAATGAAAACATTGTATTTGCAGATTCCAGATGCTTTGCAACACTGCTGAAATAATAAAAGTAAAATAGATGACCATGTTATTAGTGTTTGATTGTCTCAAATAACTATCACATGAATATTTTCTGCTCAAGATGATATCAATTAACAAGTTGAATTTTGTCAGACTAGGAGTTAAATAAGTACAACTATTTCAACTTGCCAAAAAATACTGAGAAAATAAACTAAAATAAACCAGAAGTTCAATTTATGTTACATATCACTTTATAATAAAGAAACAAAACCCAATGCCAGAGACTATTTCTCTAAATTTCTGGGAATTTTTATCTCTGTAACATAACCAACATTTAAAAAATGATCAAGCATTCAACCATAGAGATGCAAACAAAGCAAACTTTTATCAAAGTGTTCAAGCTCGCTTAATAAGAAGCTCATTACTCATTTGTTCAGAAACGAACCAACTCAGGCTTAATTTGATAAACTGGTGTTTGATCTGAAAGACCGCAGTAGCAATATAAATTTACATACAACTTCATGTATTATTATCACGAGATTAATTTGGCACATCAAACAATCATTTCCGTAACAAAACCAAATTATTATATAATCGATCAACATAAGAATAAAACCTCAATCAAAACAACCAATTAACTAATAAACAAAAGAATTCGAAGGCATCAATGCGATAAAAACATAAAATACCTGGTCCCTTCCTCCTCAATTTGGGTTGATAAGCTAACATACTCCCCTGACTCTCCTCCTCTAGCTGAACCTGGACTCAAATTCCCTTCCTCGATCGCACTAAAAGACGAACTTCTCCGTCTTCTCCTCCTTTTATACTCAACGCATACACAAACCATATGCAAAATGCACTGTAACGCGTAGCCGACGATCCACAGCCTCAGCGGCATGTTCGGATTCTCGTCTCTGCTCAAGACTAAAACCGTTACGGCAACGGCGACAAAAGCAAGGTTCCAGATTATGTCCAGGACCACCACCGGCTTCGAATAGGCCCAGTCGCTCTGGCGCTCCTCCAACTGCTCCGCCGCCGTCTCCCGCACCACCATTGACGGCTCCCGCATCATCCGGCGGCTGCTCGCCCTCCGCAAGAATCGCGCGGCCTCGCGTAAGCTCTGCCTCCTGACGGATCGACGGCTCTGATTGTGGCTGTTGTCATCATTAGAGGCGTTGGGGGAGAGAAACGGCGTCGTGTCGACGATGTCGTCGGCGGATCGGGTAGAAGTTGTGTTCGTGGCGGACATGTTTAAAATATTCGAAATTTGTGGGGACTAAATTGAGAGTTTGACGGAATGGAATTAGCCCATAGAAAGGTGGAGAAGAAATGGATTAATTTGATTAGGGTTTTTTATTTTATTTATTTACTCGTTTGTGTGTCTCTCCATGTGTGTGTGTGCGTAAGCTTACAGATATGATGATGACGATGAAAATTTGGGGGCTTTCTTTGCTTTTGTCGGGTGTAAATGTAACAGTGCGTGCGGTTAGTAAGGTCGTTTTTACTTGAGTCGTTAATAAATGTGATTAACTGGTAAAAGATTAATTAATTAATTACTTTATAGTGATGGGTAATTATTTCATAGAGATGTGACCATTTTAATTAATTATTGACATCACATAACAGATCCCTGAGAAATCGTGGACTGATGAAGTAGAAATGCGTGTCGTTGAGAATGAGGGTCGAAGGTGGGGTGGATGGTAATGATTACATGAATGTGAACGGAGGAAAAAGTTACCTTCGTAAATGGTTGGTTTGCTCTGAGAGTGGGAGTGGGACATCAACATGTTTTCCCAAGGTGTCCATATAACATTCCACTCTGCCGCAGCCGCACCCATTTGACACTTGACAGCACCATTGTGCAGTTAATATAAACTCACAAAAACAGTATTAATATATATTTCGTTGCAAAATAAAAATAATTTTACAACTAAGTTTTTAATCAAAATGATTTTTTTTCAAAATCTACAATGAATAGTACTTTTCTTTTATCCTAGCGTAATTTGTTTTTACTAAAATTATGTGTTTTAAAACAAAAACCGAATTTGCCTAGCTCTACGTTTAAAATTGTTGAATATGTGTCTCAAGATGTTGCAAAAGAATTGCTAACTTTGTGACTAGATTGATGAGATGGAAGCTATAGGATAGGTACTAGCTGTTGCTAGAAATTAGACATTAAATTTGTTAGCTTTCTGTTCATGTAAACGTGCAGCACTTGTTTAGGCTTTTTTTCATGTTTTTTTGGTTGCATTTACTTGTATAAATTGCATTTTTCATTCAATGAAAAAATAAGACAATTAAAAGTCTAAATTCATTTTTCTTACTTATTTTTTGTTGTCATTCTGTTGTTGTTCTTGTGCAAAACAACAACAAATTTGTATCAAAGCTGATTTCTTATGAGATCTGTGAGAGTTTGTCTTGTGAGTTGACCTTAAACACAAATCAAACAACTCATCATGGCCGCAAAAGCTTATCTTCAACAGCACCACCTTTTGTTTTCTAGAGAGAATTATGAGACTTGGGCTGCCAAGATGATAACTCATCTGTAAGCCCATGATCTATGGGAGGTCGTGGAAGAAGACTACGATATTGCACCATTGTCAAACAATCCTACAATGGCTCAGTTGAGGGATCACAAGGAGAAGAAGACAAGGAAGTGCAAGGCAAAGGCTTGCTTACATGCTGCTCTATCAGATACATTATTCATCAGAATTATCAAGTTAGAATCAGCAAAAGATATCTGGGACTTCTTTAAAGAAGAATATAAAGGGAATGAAAGGACTAGAAATATGCAGGTGTTGAATCTGAGGAGGGAATTCAAGATGCAGAGAATGAAAGAATCATAGACAATCAATGAGTACTGGCTGCACTTCTCAAAGATTGTCAACAAATATGCGGGTGTTGAATGCGGGGAGGGAATTCAAGATCTGAGAGAATGAAAGAATCATAGACAATCAATGAGTACTCTGACGGACTTCTCAGCATTGTCAACAAAGTAAGAATTCTTGGTGAAGAAATTTCTGATGGTAGAATCCTAGAAAAGATTTTGGTGACTCTTCCTAAAAGGTTTGAACCAAAACATCTACTCTAGAAGGGTCTAAAGATCTGTCAAGTATTTCCTTGGCAAAACTCTTGAATGCATTGCAAGCACAAGAGCAAAAGAGTTGATCAAAGAAGAGGGGTCTGTGGAAGGTGCTTTACAAGCTAAGTTGCATATCCAAGATGAATGGCAAAGGAAAGAAAAAGAAGGGAAGAAAATACAATGCCAACAAAGGAAATCTTTGGAACAAATAGCAATGGAGGAAAACATCCTCCATGTCAACATTCAGTAGAACTAATCATCCTTAATATAAGTGTTGGAGGAGGCCTGATGTGAGGTGCAAGAAGTGTAACCAGATTGGTCATATGGAAGAGATTTGCAAGAATAAAGGCAATCAACACGAGAATGAGGCTCAGGTTGTAGACCAGCAGTTGGAGGAGTAGTTATTTGTTGCAACCTATTTTACAAGCAGCAGCTCGAGTGATTATTGGTTGATAGATAGTGGTTGCACAAACCACATGACGAATGATGAGGAGCTCTTTAGAGAGATTGATAAGTCTACAATTTCCAAAGTGAGGTTTGGAAATGGTAAACACATTGTTGTTAAGGGTAGAGGGACAATGGCCATTGAATGCTTGTCAGGTACTAAACTCATTATCCAATGTTCTTTATGTGCCTGATATTGATCAAAATTTGTTAAGTGTTAGTTAGTTGTTGGAAAAGGGTTTTAGAGTGCTCTTTGAGGATAAAAAATGCAAGATAAAAGAAGCAAATGGCCAGGAGGTGTTCACAATCAAAATGAGAGGAAAAAGCTTCTCTTTGGATCTAATGAAGAAGGATTGGCAGCTTTTCCTAGTTTTATGAGCAATGTAGAGATCTGGCGCAAAAGGCTAGGTCATTTTCATCATTGAGCACTTTTGTTCATGCAAAGGAATGAGTTGGCACAAGGCTTACCAACTTTGGAGGAGGACTTACATGATTGCAAGGCCTGCCAATATGGCAAGCAAGTCAGGTTGCCATTTCCCAAGACTGCTTGGAAGCATCACAAAAGCTTCAACTCATTCACACTGATCTTGGAGGACCTTAGAGAACACCATCATTGAAGGGAAGTAATATATTATCTAGCATTTATTGATGATTTAACTAGAATGTGTTGGATTTAATTTCCAAGGTTCAAATTTGAGGTTGTTGTTGTGTTCTAGAAATTCAAAGCATGGATTGAAAATCAAAGTGGTTGTAGAATGCAAGTGTTAAGATCAGACAATGGCAAAGAATACACTTCAGATAGTTCAACTGGTTTTGTGAGGAAGCAAAAATAGAGCATCAATTTATAGTTCCTTACACTCGACAACAGAATGGAGTGATTGAAAGAAAAAGCATAACAATTATGGAAATGACCAGATGCATGCTACATGAGAAGGGCTTGCCTAAAGAATTATGGGCAGAGGTTGCAAATACTGTTGTTTTCCTTGCTGAATAAGCTTCCAACAAGAACTTTGCAACAAAAAACACCTTTTAAGCCTAGCATGGGGATAAACCATCTTTGAAGAATTTTAAAATATTTGGTAGTTTATGTTTCTCACATGTACGTCAGGTGAGAAGGGACAAGCTAGACAAGAAGGCAGAACCTGGGATTTTTATTGGCTGCAGCAATATCTCAAAGGCCTACAAAATTTTCCAACCTCAAACAAGAAAGATTTTGGTAAGCAGAGATGTCACATTCATGGAAGATGAGCAGTGGAGTTGGGAAAAGGCAAAGGAGACTCCAAACTTTGAGTTTTTGTAGCATTTTGAAGATAATGTTGATGATGTGCCAATCAGAGGAACAAGGTTGTTGTTTGATGTTTACCAAAAGTGTAATGTTGCTGTCCTTGAGCCTGTAGGATTTAAAGAAGCTGAGAAAGAGCAAAAGTGGATGAAAGCTATAGAGGAAGAACTAAGAATGATAAAGAGGAATAACACTTAGGAGCTAGTGAAGAAACCTCAAAACAGAAAGACTATTGGCGTTAAATTGGGTGTATATAACCAAACTGAATGCATATGGTTATGTCAACAAGCACAAGGCAAGACTTGTGGTAAAAGGCTATGCTCAGATATTTGGTGTGGATTTTTCTGAAACCTTTTCACCTGTTGCAAGGTTAGATACAATCAAAATGTTATTAGCAATTGCATCTGAAAAGGGTTGGCTGGTGTACCAATTGGATGTTAAATCAGCCTTCCTAAATGGATTCTTGCAGGAGGAGATATATGTGGAGCAGCCAGAAGGATTTGCTGTAAAAGAACATGAAGACAAAGTGTACTTGCTGAAAAAGGCTCCATACAATCTTAAACATGCACCAAGGGCCTGATACAGGAGGAGAGATGATCATCTACGGAGTCTAGAATTTGTGAAAAGTCCTAATGAAGCTACCTTGTATGTGAAAAAGATTGTTGTTGACTTGATTATAGTATCTGTTTATATTGATGATTTGCATGTGATAAGAAGCAATGAAAAACTTATTAAGGAGTTTAAGGCATATATGCTAAAGGTTTTTGAGATGACTGACCTCGGCATGATGTCTTACTTTCTTGGAATGGAAGTGAAGCAAAGTCGAAATTAAATTTTTATCTATCAACACAAATATGCAAAGGAGATCCTTAGAAAATTTCATATGGAGGACTGCAAAGCCACAATTACTCCTATGAATCAAAATGAGAGATTCAGCAAAGAAGATGGAGCTGACAAGGTTGATGAAGGGCTTTATAGAAGTCTGATTGTGTGCCTAATGTATCTCATGGCAACTAGGCATGATATAATGCATGTTGCGAGCTTATTGTCTAGGTTTATGCATTGTGCCAATGAGATACACTTTCAGGCTGCAAAAAGGATTGTTAGATATATCAACAGCACCGTCAATTATGGTATTAGATTCCCTCACTATCAAAATTTTAAATTCCATGGATTTTCTGACAGTGATTGGGCAGGTTCAGTTGATGATATGAGGAGTACAATTGGATCCCGTTTCAGCTTTGGTTTTGGGATGTTTTCTTGGTGCTCAAAGAAGCAAGAATTAGTGGCACAAAGTACTACAAAAGCCAAGTATGTAGCTACTACAACAATTATTAATCAGGCTTTATGGGAAGGTGTTGGTAGATTTGCATATGGAGCAGAAAGAAGAATAATGCTAGCCTTGCTCAATCCTCCTACTCACTTCTTTTACTCACCTTTGTTAAAAAAGTGAAAAAGTGGATAAGGCTAACATTTTAACAAAGTTGAGTAAGAGAAGTGAGTAGGGAGAGTGAGTAAGGCTAGCATTACTCGCAGAAAGAAAGCTCATAAATATTTGTAGATAACCAAGCTGCTATATCTATATCCAACAATCCAATGTTTCATGGTAGGACCAAGCATTTCAAAATTAAATTTTATTTTCTGAGGGATGTGTAGAAAAAAAAGAAGTACAATTGTTTATTGCAAGTCAGAAGATCAGGTTGCTGATGTTTTGACTAAGGCACTGCCTAAAGCCAAATTTGAGTTTCTAAGAGGAAAGTTGGGAATTTGCAGCATCTAATACAAGGAGGAGTGTTGAATGTGTGTCTCAAGATGCTACAAAAGAGTTGCTGACTTGGTGACTAGATTGATGAGGTGGAAGTTGGAGGATAGGTGTTTTAGTTGCTATTGAATAAGTCAAGTTGAAGTTGTCAAATTAGCTGTTGCTAGAAATTAGGCATTAAGTTCGTTAGCTTCTGTTCTTGTAAACATGAAGCACTTGTTTAGGCTTTTTTCATGTTTTTTCTGTTGCATTTACTTGTATAAATTGCACTTTTCATTCAATGAAAAAATAAGACAATTAGAAGTCTGAATTCAATTTTTTCTTTCTTATTTTTTGTTGTCATTGTGCTGTTGTTCTTGTGCAAAACAACAACAAAAATTTTCTTTTGAGTACATTGATACAAACTAAAACTAAAATGTAGACAAAAACAAATGTGTAACCATTAACCAAAAGAAAAACTGAAGATTTTAAGCCGTTATCAACCGTAGACTAGTCTTCCAGCCACCTAACATCTTCATTTTCCACCATTCATGATGGGGTATCTGTCCAACAACTCGGCTTCCTATAGGTGGTTAAGTATTTTTTATTTCTAAATGAGTTAACTACATGTTCCCACCCAAAACAATTGCCCTTTGACAAATTCGTAACCACCCACCCCCCTCCCTCCCCACTTTTAAAAAACTTTTTTACTACCCAAAGCACAATTTTGTTAGTAATTTTCATTGTGAGAAAGGGCAAAATGGTCAAAAGTTTGTTATTAGTGCGGGAAAAATTTTCAACACACATTTGGCCGCTAGAGAAGAAGAAAAGAAAAGGGACGGCGCACGTTAGTAGTGTCAAAGCTGATAGTTTTTGCCCTTTTTTGGCTGATCCCGAAGCTAAAAATCACTTCTGAGACCAGCCACAAAATCATCATCACCTCCTTTACAAAGCTCAAGCCTCCATTTGCCGTCATCACTACCATTTCCCACCACCGCCTCCATTCACACGGCTGACTCTTCAAGCTAGATTTTCAGTTGATTTTTTTTGCCAAAATTTTTCCCAAACACCACCATTACACTCCTTACAACCCACTCTACAAAACCCTTACCTCCATCACCATCCCTGGCTCGCCAATTGTTGGCCGTGGACCATGCGACCTTTCAATTGCCAAGCCGATTTGTGGTTGTTTACGGTATCGAAAATCATCCCTACCACCACCAATCAACTCCTGGATCTTCCTCTCCAAAAGCCCTAACATTCCCGATCCTGTTTGCTCACCAATGGCTAATGATTGAAACTTCCCCACCATTGGGTTTTTGGAGTTTTGATTGATTAATTGGGTTTGATTCGTTCAGTCTTTGTGTTCGTTGGGTTGAAAGACAATTGAGACATGTTTTTATTTACAGTATTTGTGATTTGTTTGTTGTTTTTTAGGTCGCCAACACCCTTCAATGCCGACGACAATTGCCGACAATGGAAGAGGTTAAGAAGAGTAGAAAAAAGAAGGGGTTTTTTTTCTTCATAAATCATTGTATTTCCCACCCAAACCAGAGGAAACATAATATTTTGATAGTGAAATGATATTTTAAAAGTGGGCAAGTATGAATTTGTCACAAGACCACTTTTTGGGTGGGAACATGTTGTTAACTCTTTCTAAGTCTTTATTAATCGATTGGAGAAAATGAGCAGAACTTGGATGATATTTGGCCATGGTGCCAAACATTTAGGCTCCGTTTGGTTCATTATTGGGTAGTTTTTAGAGTAATATTTTGAAAAAAGTTAAATTGGGTAGGTATTACAATGTAGAATTTTAAAAATTAACAAAAATACCCCCTATGTTTATTTATTTACTAAACACTCCCATAATAAAATATCAAAGTTAACAAAAACACCTCCAACCCACTCATTAAATACGGACAACGACCACCACCGTCGGAGGGTGGCTGGAGTAGCCGTAACGACGCATGACCAGCTGGATCTTGCCGGTCGTGCGCCGATATGGCCTTTTCCGGTTAGATCCACCATGGATCTGGCTAGAAAATGCCAGATCTACGGCTAGATCTAGCCATTGACGGCTAGATTTGGCCGCATTTGGTCGTCAATGACGATCAAAGATACTAACCGCGTTGATGATCTACAATGGCCAAAAGAACGGCTGGATCTTTGGTCGTAAATCTGGCATTTTCTGGCCGGATCCATGCTAGATCGGTGCACTACCGGCCAGATTCATCGGTAGTGCGCCATTACACTAGATTCCAGCCAGCTTCTGGCAGTTGTGGCCGAAATCTGGTAAATTTGGGTTGCTGGGGTGTTTTTGTCAGTTTTTAAAAAAATTGGGGATTGTTTAGTTAAATTAATAAACTTAAAGGGTTTAAAAGAAATTGAATAATTTGGAATTGTATTTTTAAAACAGGTGAACTAAACACAAATTTTGTGTTAACTTTATTGGGAAAACATGTGTACCAAACGGAGCCTTAGCTTTTGAACCACTCTTTTTTCTTCTTAAAAGTTTATTTGAAATTTCTTTAGTTTTTCTTCTTGGCATGAAATTGAGTTTTGCTTTTAATTTTACTGCACTGGCCTTTTTACTTTATTTATTTATTAAGTTTGAAACTATTCATAACTTCGAATTTTTTTTTTTTTATGGATTGATTTTATCTTCTTCTTTTTTTCCATTGTTTGTAATGCAATTGTTAATTCTAAGTTGCTTAATTTCAATTATCGAATCCTCAAAACCAACCCGAACTGATTCTCTTTTTAGTGTTTGATCAGTTTATTTGGGTTTAAAAATAAACAACCGAATTAAAATTGGTTTGGTTCGGGTTCAAGACCCAACTTAAAATGTATTTTCATTTTGGAAAATAGTAGAAACATTAGGAGCAGTGCACTGAATCTATGTATTAAATGATATGATAAAATCTTAACTATTGATTAATTATAACTTAATATTAATTAACGGTTAGGATTTTATCATGTTATTTGTATATTAAATGATGTGATAAAATCTTAACCGTTAATTAATTATAACTTAATATTAATTAACGATCAGGATTTTATCATGTTATTGATGTACAAATTCGATACAACAGCACTGGTGATTAAAGATATTTATGCCTTTTCATTTAAAATACTAGGCATGTGGGAATTCCCTCTTTTACTCACTACTTTCCCTCTAAATTGAAAAGGGTTTGGATTGCGAGGATCTCCAATTCTCCATCTTTTTTTCTCTGATAATGGCAGCGTCGTCTTCTTCGTCATCGAGTAGCAACCTCTACGACATCCCATGGGTAGAGAAGTATCGGCCAAACAAAGTCTCTGACATCGTCGGCAATGAAGACGCTGTGTCTAGGCTCCAAGTCATCGCTCGCGATGGCAACATGCCCAATCTAATCTTATCCGTACATTTCCTCTTCTTTTCTTCTTTTTTGTTTTGTACTTCCAATTCTATTGACTTCAATCAATTCCTTGTAGCTGTAATGTGGAATTTCGAATTGTTGAAGTGATATAATTTAGTGTAGTATTTGGGTGAAATTGTGACTAAAAAATTTTCAAACGCTAATATAGTTTAGACTGTTAAATGAAGTATGGTGAAGCAGAAAACTCTCCGTGTAGTGATTGTTGTGTTTCTCTTTATTTACAAGTATCTGAAACAGAAGGAAGTTCAGCTGTAAGTTTGTTACTGACTGAGCTTAATAGATTCATACGAGTATTTTATTCCTTCAGTGCACATTTCTCTTTGATACCCAACCACCGAAAACATGTTTTCCCATTTTTGGTATGCTTAAGTTTTTATTTTTTATTCCTCGGTTAACAACTTAGAAATCGGCAAATGGCTAGTGATTTTTTTATCATTTTCATTCTTGGATAAATGTTCAGGGTCCTCCTGGAACTGGTAAAACTACAAGTATTTCGGCTCTTGCACATGAACTACTGGGGCCAAACTATAAGGAGGCTGTTTTGGAGCTTAATGCATCAGATGATAGGTTAGTAAAATAGAGGGTTTTTTTTTTTTTTTTTAATGGAATTTAACCTTTCTCTTTTATTTGTTGTTGCCTCTAGGCGTATATATAATTAATTTCATTTTCTTGTGCAGGGGTATAGATGTTGTGAGAAACAAAATTAAAATGTTTGCCCAAAAGAAAGTGACGTTGCCTCCAGGGAAGCACAAAATAGTGATTCTCGATGAAGCCGATAGGTAAGAGCTGATGATTATATCATATGGTGTGGACGAGCTAACTTGTTTTTCCAAATTTTGTTTGCTCTAGCTTGTTGGCCAGGTTTCATTATCTGGATGTTGTCATAAAAGTTAAACTATACTATTCCATTCCACTAGGAGAGAATTTGAATTTTGGGCTTCTTGAGTTTCTTTTAGGTTAAAATGTATTTATCTAATACTCTGTTGGTTCTATTTGTTTTTTTTTTTTTTTTTTTTTTTGGCTTTGCATTGGCTTAAATATAGTATGACATCTGGTGCTCAACAAGCCTTGCGGCGGACAATGGAAATCTATTCAAATTCTACTCGGTTTGCTCTCGCCTGTAATACTTCTTCTAAGATTATTGAGCCAATTCAGAGTAGATGCGCTATTGTTCGATTTTCAAGATTATCTGATCAAGAGATACTTGGCCGCCTCATGGTGGTGGTTCAAGCAGAACAGGTATTGTTTTTTAACCATTTTCTAATTGTATCAAACTCTGTATGTTAGCTCGAATCTGTATCTTGTTAAAGAACAACATACTTCATATGTTATTCCTATATAGGTTCATTGTTATTGACCAAGGTTTATGTTTTCGACCTAACTGCTGAGTATCAATCTTTTTCAACTGCTTGTTTGTTAGAAACTAAATTTTCTTTAATGAGGCTCTGTGAAATTGTGTGTATCTATATATATATATATATATATATATATATAAGATTTGTTTTGCTGAAAAAGCATTGCAAATCTAGGTACTCATGGGCTTCTCGGTAAAGCTTGTTTATAACAAAGACAAATGATGTTTTAACTTGACAAGTTGCTCTTTGTCATGGTTTCTTCTTCCTCTTCACTGTATACTGTCAAACTGATTATTTATATGATTAGAAATCTCATTGCCTCTTAGACTGCATAGTGCTTATATTGAATGTATAATTAATGTGTATTCTTAATTGAAGGTTCCTTATGTGCCTGAAGGCCTTGAAGCAATTATTTTCACAGCTGATGGTGATATGAGGCAGGCATTGAATAACTTGCAAGCTACATACAGTGGATTTCGGTTTGTTAACCAAGAAAATGTTTTCAAGGTACCAACTTAGAAATATATTTTGTTTTGTTAGATATATTTACTCAACAACTTAACAATAAGGTAATTGGTTTATAGGTCTGTGACCAGCCTCACCCATTGCATGTCAAGAATATGGTCCACAATGTGCTTGAGGGGAAATATGATGATGCTTGTTCTGGTCTGAAGCAGCTATATGATTTGGGTTATTCCCCTACTGACATTATCACCACCCTTTTCCGTATCATAAAGAGCTATGACATGGCTGAGTATCTAAAATTAGAATTCATGAAGGTACATGTATCCTGCTAGGCCCTAGATTTTCCTAGTACTCTCTGATCACCTATTTTCATATCAAATTCTGATATTTTTCTTTACTGTGAGGTTTCAGGAAACTGGGTTTGCCCATATGAGAATATGTGATGGAGTCGGTTCATATCTTCAGCTATGTGGTCTTCTGGCCAAGCTTTCTCTAGTTCGCGAAACAGCTAAAGCTGCATAATTGGTTGTAATAGCAGTTAGAATTTACTATTATATGTCTTCTGTTATGCGAGAATGGAGAACATCCTATTAGCTTGATCTTCGAAAGTTTGTTTTGTTAGGATAAACCTGAAACCTTTTAAGGTAGCAGAGCATTTGCCAGTGATAATGTAATATCCAAAAATGGTGGTGCTTTATTTGTGTATAATTCATGATGCAAAGGTTAAGAAGAAAATTCATGAGACAAGGTAATTAAGGTCTGGGTGTGGATGATGTTAGTGTTGATAACTCGTCTTTCACCAAGTTATAAATGGGGCTCCCATGGTTAAAACCGGCAGAAGAATTGCACTCGTGTTTCAACAATGTTTTGAAACTTGACCCGGGGTGCCACCCGGCTAAGGGGCTGGCTCTTTGGTTGACTAGTTCAATCAATCGGTTAAATCTTCGGTATTACCCGTGATAAAGAAGGTTTGAAATATTGCATAAACACCTTTAAAAAATACGAATCAGTCTATGTGGGTTTGAAATCTTGCAAAAACATCTCTACAACAATTAAGGTTTTGATTTTTTTGGCTTCAATCTGACATCATCACCTGAACTATCGGCATTCACTTTACAAAATCCCTTTTAACCTTGACACTTAGTAGCCTTCCATTTGTTGGTCGTGACTTGCGTATTGGGTTGATTTTTTCAGTCAAATTCCAGTTGATTTCGATGTTCAAAATTAAACTTGATAAACTGACACCATCCTTTGAATCATTAGCCTTCATTCTACAAAATCTCTCTAATTCTGCCACTTGATAGCCTCTCGTTCATCGATGGTCAAATCTCTGTTTTAAAAGTTGGATCGGACGTATTCGGTCGGGACCCAGCAACTTCTTCGGTTCGGTTTAGGTCTTAGGGGGGTTTTGTAATATTTCAAATTTATAAGGGCTGAGAATTTTTAGGGGTGTTATGGAGATATGTCAAAATTTTAGGGATGTATTGAAGTTTTTGGGAGCATTTTAAAATCTATAAAAATTTTAGGGATTAATTTGAAAATTTTTAGGAGTATTTTGTAATATACTAAAATTTAAGGGACTAATATGTAATCTTTTAAAAATAAAATTATTGTTGACGTCATTGACCCGTGACCTGGGCAATAAAACGGGTTGCCCTCTAATCCGGGTTTTAAAACAATGGGTCAAATTAGAGATTTAGTGAACAGTTGAAAATAGTAAACTAGACCATAGAGAGCGCCAATCATCGGTTGGACAAGTCGTTTCAGTCTGGTTTTTAGAAAATTTGTTTCAACCAACTTTTCCCATATTATCATTTTGTGCAATTTTTTATTTATTTTTTTAATGTTATTGAGATGATGTGGTAAAGTGATTTATGCACTAATATTATCTAGGATTTTATATCATTACACATCAGTTGAATAAAAAAATATGTAGCATTATTTTGTTAGTAAAGTATATTGTTAATTAATTATGACTTTATCAATTTGCTGATCGGGCTTGTAAATGCTTGTAGTTTATACCAAGTAGGATGTTATTTGATTGATTTTAGGTTGAGAATGATGCTATTTACCCTATCATCATTTTTTTTTCTTATAAACCGATTGCCCTCAAGACTTGCGTTGGCAATTTGAAGTAAACCAAATAATTAATATTCTTGTCGTACTAGGCGACAGAAATGTAAACTAGTTGATACTAAAAGAGTTTAAGAAAGAACTAGTTAGTGTAATATTTAAGGGCTTCTGATTTCTGAAATTGGGGACTAGGGTTGTGTATGTACGTGGGTGTTAGAAAAAAAAAAAAAAACTATAGCTTTTATCTAATGAAAAGAAAAATCGTATTTATTTGGAAATTATTATAATTTTTTTTAAACAAAACTCTCACTATGGATAACTTCTGCCCAAATCTCTATTTTATGGCTACAAAATTACAATAGCAGCCGATGTTTTACAGTGTATTTTATTCAACATTTAAATTAACAAGAAAACTTCATAATTGCTGTAGAAAAGCACAATCAATCTACATTTATTTATAGATGACTTACGTAATTAGTTTGTAAATTCAGATTTACTAAATAACAATAAACTATATAAAATATCAAAAAGTGGAATAATTGGATAGATCCATTCTTATGCACATCTCATGTGAGGCCCAAAACCAATCTTTACACCAATGTTCAAACCGGACCGGAATATGACCAGTTCAATGGTCCGGTTTCAGGTTTCGGTTTGGATCGATCAGTTGGATCGTATCTTGTAAAAAAAATTTAGTCCCTAAATGTTTGAAATTAACCACTAACACCCCTATAATATTCCCTTAAGGTTTGAAATCTATCCAAAACATACTTGTCGCGCGAAGTGACTGGTGAGTGGTGGCGGTATCGACGATCGATGGCCAATCAAAGTTTGGAATCATGGGGCTTTTGATGTATAGGTGTCGGCGAATCTTGTGGTGGTGTTAGGGAGTTCTACCGGCGTCAGAATTTTTCGGAATCAAGAAGGAAATCTGACGGTCGCGTGAACTATAGGTGGACAGCTAGCGACGAAAGGTTGGACAACGGCCACTGAGATGGGTTTTGTCGTGGAGATTCCGTCAAGTCTAATAATGGTGTTTTTCCCTCGAACGATGTCGGAATTCGGCGGGATTGAGTTGCGATTGGGCCGCGATTCGACACTATTTTGACCGTCCAACCGCGGCTTAATCCCTTTTGATTAAAAATACCAATTTTCAAAGGACATTGGACCGGAGATGCCATCGGCACTGTTGATCTACGTCCACGGTATATGCAGAAAGTATGTAGATAAGGAAAAAATGAAACTATTATTAAAAACGTGGAATGAGAATATAAATTTAGCCCAATATTATGTGGTTGTTGCCTATGTTGTAATTTTTTTAACTCAAATTTACATTTTTTTTTTTAATTAAGACTGAGCTTTGCCGATTCAGTGGAGCCAAGATTTACCTTGTTAAGGGTATCAGATTTGTTCGCTCTAATTCTCAGGTATTTTTGTTTTCGGTCTCTTATGTTTATTTGTGATTTGTTTACTATTGGCGCAAATTTCTTTAAGGCATATGTCTGGTGGTTCTTTTTCCATGTTTTTATTATGTTGTGGAATTTTATTAAGTATACAAACAGTTGATTAATTGTATATGTTAATTAGAAAATTTGTCACATCTATAGTATATGTCAGAGTAGACCTTGTTTTAGTGAAAAATTTTTAATTTATGAGTATTTGTCACCACAGATAGACTACGGTAATTGATGGATTCAGACAATTGACGCCCTCTTTGTTATTGGTGTAGGTTTTCCTTTTCTCCAATTCGAAATGCAAGAGGTACTTCCACAACCGCTTGAAGCCTTCAAGGCTTACATGGACAGCCATGTATAGGAAATAACATAAGAAGGTACTTTCTTGTGTGGAAATGCCCTTTAGTCAGAAAAGAAAATTCTCCTAAAACCTTTGTCTCCTTGAGTTCCTTATTCAGTCAATAGTTACATTTGGTTTTAGTTGTTGATCATAGGACGTTGCTGCTGAAGCTGTAAAGAAGAAGCGCCGATCCACCAAGAAACCATATTCAAGGTCTATTGTTGGTGCCACCTTGGAAGTCGATTCAGAAGAGGAGCACTGAGAAGCCTGAAGTCCGAGACGCTGCCAGGGAAGCTGCACTTCGATATGTACTTATATTGTTCATTTGTTATGTTTTACTCGTATGGGTATTCAGAATAAAGTTGTGTGTTTTGCTAACTTTGTGAACTCTGAATATCTGTTATGGTGATCAGTGAAATTAATGAGAGGATCAAGAAGACTACGGATGAAAAGAAAGCAAAGAAAGCAGGGTTGATGGCTAAGACACAGAATGTTGCGTGCCCGGAGGAATCAAACTCTCGCTCGGCCTCTGCCCCGTCGTGGAATGCTTGCAGACGGTGAGAAGCTCTCAAGGAGATGTGAATAGCTTATAAAATATCGTAGAGTAAAATCAAAAGTCTGCTTCTTTCATTCATCCTTCTGTTTATATACATTGTAACAACTCTATATGGTGCCTAGAATAGGGGAAACGTGTCAACAAATTCAGAGAAATATTCAAAAGTAAAATAGGGGAAACGTGTTAAGAAATTTAGAGAAATAATCAAAAGTGCAACCATGCATGGGAAACTAACTCACTACACCACTAACTCCTAAAGAGAAGGTAACAAACCACTATCTCCTAAAGAACAGGCCTTCCCGTTGGTAAGGCACGTAACATTCCTCCCTTCTCGAAATCGGCCTTGTCCTCAAGGCTACTAAGGACATTTGCTTCGCTATATTCATTGTTTAATTCCAGCAACTCATCTTCGACTACATAATTGTTTTTGAGCTGCTTCTTAAGTAACAAAACATGTATGACGGGGTGGATCTTACTTCCTTCAGGTAAGAGTAACTTATAAGCCATTGAACCTATGCATTCAGTAATTTGATACGGCCCATAATATTTGGCAGAAAGTTTGTGCCGTCGTTTTCCCATTAAAGAAATCTGCTCGTATGATTGCAACTTGAGAAAATCCCAGTTGCCAACCTCAAACTGACGATCTGTTCTACCCTTGTCATAGGTAACCTTCATCCTTTCTTGAGTCTTGGAAATATATTGCTGAAGTTAGACAATGATTTAATCCCTCTGCCGTAATTCCTTGTCCACGCTTGCATCTTTTGTTGTCCCAAACTCATAGAACGTTAAGACTGGCGGTGGTTGTCCATAAACTGCTTCACAAGGAGTGGATTTTGTGGACGAATGCTAGCCAGTGTTATAACAAAACTCTGCCCATGGTAACTATCGCGTCCATTGTTTTGGGTTATCCCCGGTAAATCATCGTAAATACATTTCAAGAGTATGATTAGTTACCTCAGTTTGTCCATCTGTCTGTGGATGGTAAGAGGAAGAAAAGCAGAACTTAGTGCCTTGCAGCCGAAATAACTCTTTCCAAAATGCACTTGTGAACAGGGGATCACGGTCGCTTACGATTGACTTTGGTACTCCATACAACTTGAGAACATTCTCACAATAAGCTTAAGCGACACTATTGGCAGTAATGGGTTGTGACATTGCGATGAAGTGCACCATTTTGGATAGGTGGTCCATTATCACCATAAAAGCAGTCTTTCCTTTCGAGGGCGGAAGTCCAATAATGAAATCCATTGATACCTCAGTCCATATGATCTTGGGAATGGGTAGCCGGTTGAAGAAGTCCAACTGGTGCTCCTTGTTCCTGTTTATTTATTTGACAGATATCACAAGCTTTGATGGCATGCAGTACTTGCTTCTTCATTCCTTACTAGTAAAATTGTGATCGAATGCGTCGAAGGGTTTTATGTAACCCCTCATGAGTGGCAGAATGGAATCCTTGTATAATTTCAATCGTCAATGGGGAAGATGAGAGTAAAAAAATGCGGTCTTTGAAGAAAAGTACCCTGTTTTTGCAAGTCCAAGGGCCTAATATTTCCCCTTCTCAAAACAACTTATGTGTTTTTGCATATCTACATGGGCTCCATTTTCTTCCCGAATGGTCTCGATCCAACCTGGTTTTAATGCTGATATTGCCATTACGTGCACGGTTTCCATCTTCCGAGAAAGTGCATCTGCTACTGAATTATCTTTACCCTATTTGTACTCGATGATGAAGTCATATCCCATCAACTTACAGAGCCACCGTTGTTGTGCTATGGTGATGATGCGTTGGTTCCATAAATACTTGAGGTTGTTATGATCAGTGCGTACCACAAATGTCTTGCCAAGGAGGTAGGGTGGTCGCCATTTCTGTATTTGCTAAGACCAATGCCAATATTTTCTTAACATATGTGGACAAGGATACCGATTTTCCTTTAATAGCTTGGCTAAAGAAGGCTATTGGCTTTTTCTCTTGCACGAGGACTGCATCGACTCCAGAGTTGGACGCATCGCATTCGATAATAAATTGTTTTTCAAAGTATAGGCCCTTTAACAATCGCCTGTTTCAACTCCTCGAATGCATGATCAACTTCTTGGGTCTAGGCAAAGTTATTCTTTTTCAGCATATTGGTCCATGGTGCTGCAATTTTTCCATAATCCTTTATGAATTTTCGATAGTAGCCCGAGAGTTTTAAGAAGGCACGCATGGCCGTCACCGTGGTTGGCCATTCTTTTATTGCTGCAATTTTGTCTAGATCCATCTCTACTTCTCCTTCAGGAATGATGTATCCCAAGTAATAAATTTTTGCATCCCCAAAGCAACACTTTTCTTTTTTTACATAAAGCTGGTGAGTGGCTAGAATGGAAAATACAATTTCCAAATGCTTTAAATGTGATTCCCAATTTGAACTATAGACAAGAATGTCATCAAAAAATTATATGATAAACTTGCACAAATATGGACAAAAAATATCATTCATTAATGCTTGAAATATAGATGGAGCATTGGAGAGACCGACAAGCATTACCAGAAATTCGTAGTATCCTTCGTGGGTGCGAAATGTAGTCTTCTCAATATCTTCAGGATGCATGGGTATTTGGTGATATCTTGCTCGCAAGTCTAATTTTGAGAAAAATTTTGGCCATGTAATTCGTCTAAAAATTCATCAACCACTGGTGTTAGAAATTTATCCTTGATGATGGCTAAATTTAGAGCCCAGTAGTCCACGCAAAATCTCCAAGAGCCATCTTTTTCTTAACTAATAGCACTGGTGAAGAGTATGGGCTCATGCTTGGCCTAATTATTTCGTCTTTCGTTATTTATTTATTTAAATTTAAAATAAAATCCATCCACCACCACCACCATTTATTTATTTATTTCTTTCTCTGTTTCTCACTTTTGCTAATATGGGTAGCAATAAGGTGTGACAGAAATTGGGCCCACACCTTGTTTGAGAATGATCTTATAGTTATGGGTTCGGTCTGGTGGAAGCCCCTTGGGTTTTTGAAACAAGCCCTTGTATAGTTGTCCATTTGCTGCTGTTGGGTCCCACTGCAAGGTTTTGGCCTTGCCTTTTTTGTTTGGTCAAGGGCATTAAGAGTTATTATCTGCATCAGCGTTCCTTGTCCTCCATTTGCTCGAAGTTCCTTCTCCATTCTTTGCCTATTGACCATGTGATTTTGTGGGGATTGAGTGCTGGTGAGAGTCACGGTTTTTCCTTGCCATTGAAATGTCATTTTGAGCTGGGAAAAATCCCACATAATTTGTCCTAATGTCTCAGCCACTGTGCGCCAAGGACGACATCGCAGCTTTCCAACTCAATGACAAAAAAATCCACCCGAAATAGTCTTCCTTGGATGGTAATTGGAGTTTCGGGAAACCGCCCCATGCATTGTAACTTTTCGCCATTAGCCACCATAACATTCATCTTCTCTTCTTCCTTAGTCTTAAATCCAAATTGGGATGCCTATGCATGATTAAGGAAATTATGGTTGCTCCTTGTGTCTATCAACACCATTAAAAGACGGCCATAGATCTTGCCTGGAACTCTCATGGTTTATGGTTTCGTTGTGTCAGTGATGACATTAAGGGATATCTTGGCCACTTCGTGATCCTCCTCGATTTCTTTCGTCTCCTCCACCACATCGTCATGTGCACAGTCAATAAGAAATATTCGCTTGCAACGGTGTCCGGGAGTGTATGTCTTGTTGCAATTATAACATAAGTTGCAGCATCGTCGGTCTTGGATTTCATTAGGGGTGAGTCTTTTAATTGGCGGAAAGGTTGGTTTTTGGTTTTGAGATTGTGTTGGTGGGGTGTTTGGCAAGAATGGTGGAATTGAGTTGAAAATGGGTCGTTTTGTTTCTGGGTTCGTGGGATTTCTTCGTTGAGTTTGGATCTTGGTCTCATAGAGGCGAGCAAGGCCGACAACACGAGGAAGAGTCTAGGGGTTAGTCGCCCTTACATCTGCGCGGATTGTCTCCTTAAGGTTGCTGACAAAACAACTAATCTGTTGTTGCTCTGTGAGAGATTCGGCTTGTGCTAGGAGATGATCGAATCAAGCTTGATAATCTCGAACTGTTCCAGTTTATGTGAGTTTGGTGAGTTCTCCGTAAAAATCCTCCAATAAGGTTAGTCCGTAACGGTCATTCAACGCCCGTCTGAACTCCTCCCAGTAATCCTCACACGGGTCTGTCTGAAGGATTGAAACCAGAGGTGTACTCCCCTTTCCAGATGATAGGCTGCTAAGGCCACCTTCTCATCGATTGGTGTTTTGTGGAACTCAAAGAACTGCTCTGCCCGGTCTATCCATCTGATTAGGTCATCAGAACCGTCATACCGTGTAAATTCCAAGTGGACTACCCTGGGTACGATCGTACCTTGTGTTTGCAGAACATTGGAATGTTGTTGGGAGGTACCAGCTTCATGTCTCTATGAACTTAATTCATCCATCTGGGTGTGGAGTTGTATAAACATTTCGTGCATTTCCCATTGTATTTGTAGCATCTGTTGTTGTGTGGCCTGAATGGATTCTTCTATTGGTTGTTTTGTTGGAATGCGTTGGGTAACCCCATTATCAGATCCCTGCTTTGATACCATTTTGTTGTGTGCCCGAAGTAGTCGAGCTCTCGCCGGCCTCTGCCCCGTCGTGGAATGCTTGCAGATGGTGAGAAGCTCTCAAGGAGATGTGGATAGCTTATAAAATATTGTAGAGTAAAATCAAAAGTCTGCTTCTTTCATTCATCCTTCTATTTATGTACATCCTAACAACTCTATATGGTGCCTAGAATAGGGGAAACGTGCTAACAAATTCAGAGAAATAATCAAAAGTGCAAACGTGCATGGTAAACTAACTCGCTACACCACTAACTCCTAAAGAAAAGGTAACAAACCACTATCTCCTAAAGAAGAAGTCTTCCCATTGGTAAGGCACGTAACACAGAAGATCAAGGGTAGCATGTAGGGCCCCAAGCTTGGTAGAGGTGGTGGTCGAAAGCGATAAACTATTTTATCTCGACTTCTGCCTTGAGTAGTATAAACAAAAAAGATTTTGTTTGTGTATTTCATGTATGGATTCATTAGTCATTATGATCTGATCTTTATTGTTTTGTTGGGAAGTTATAGCTGTCTACTATTTACTTGAATCAAAGTTTACCAATGCATCGTTTGTGAACACCATTTTGAGTAATAGCATGACTGTTGGTGTTTGATGTTTTGTTTTCTGTTTCAATGCATCGTATTTTCAACTCTTTTTGTCTTCTATAAAGCATGTCATGTAATGACAATTTGGTAGCTTGATCGAGCTTTCACTTGAGGGGCTCATGGGGGCAATTTCATGATGAGCTTCAAAACCAAATCCATCCCTTTGTAAATACCTGAATGACTCTGTTAATATATTTGATCGTTTATTGTCCTCTTATCTTTCATGTTCTTCCTAATTGCAATTGCTTTCTTGCGTGTTGAATACATAAGAATGGTTCCAGTTCACGAGAGTGTCAGCTTATTTGTCAAAAAATACGTATGGCTATGAACCGTTGTGCAAACATACAAACATAATGTCGACCATTGGAACCAAATGATATAGATTACCTGATGTTATTTGTCTTTGTGAAATATAAGAACGAATCCATAACCATTCACCTTGATCCAATTTGTTGTCTCGGTGAAATGTAAGAATGAATCCATAATCATTCACCTTGATCGAAAGCAACCAAATGACAAGAAGCTGTGAGTACACTCACAATGGCAAATCCATGTGACTTTATCTTCAATTCTTGCATATGTGGAAATAATTCCAACACATCTGTATCCAACCGCTCTTGCAGATCAATCACTCATCAAATTCAAAGTTATGAAATCCTTCATTTCGATTAACGTAAACACAGTCCTAATATTTCAAGATATCAAACTTTTCCCTTCCACCTGATCAAATAATCCTCTTGCTTCCTCTAATAATCGCCCCTTCCAATACCTATCAATCAAACAATTCCGAAGTAAAAACACTATTCTTTAACATTCCATCAAACAACCACCTTCCTTGCTCCAAAAAAAGGGTCACCAATCAATCCACAAGATGAATAAGAACCAATCCTATTATTTTGTATGAAAACATCAACTCAACCCCGAGTTTTAGAACCGGACCATGAGCCTATTTATCCACTTTGCTTATTTTTAACTTTTGTCATGGGTTACAACATTCCATATGTGTCATAATAATCCAGTTACTTTTGAATCATGATGAGGGTCTAAAAAGATATTGTCATCCTTGAATCATGAATTTTTTTTTCCCAATTTAACCCAATAAGAAGTGTCCAACAAGTAATTTTCACATATTTTCAATTATCAATTACACATATTGTTGATACAAGATTTTGCACCAACTAGAGCGATCTGATTGATCTTGACAGAATCGAAACTAATGTGTGCTTGATTACAGGTAACCAGCAATGTAATGAATCAAGAGCAATTAAGTAAATGACAGAGAATTTTTAAAGTGGTTCGACGAATTAAACTCTTGACCCTACGTCCACTATTTTTTGCACTTGCTGTGAGAGCTTACAATAATGATCCTGGAATAATTTGCGAACCCCTTCTCATTGCTGGAGAGGGTTTATATACAAATTTTGTACAAAGGAAAGAGCGAAAATAAAGGGATTACAATTAAGATTGAAATGTAACTCCGATATCTTGTAGTTGAGCGTTGAGATTGCACCAAGATTACAACGATCTGATCTCTTCCGAGATATTCGGGTTCTGAAGTTATCTGTGAGCTGGTTGAACAACTGTAGGGATTGGTCGTGACTAGCTTGTGCTAGGTCGAGCTACATCTCAACAAGCTTATGCTGGGTCGGACAATCGATTGAGTTGAATTGATTCTAGATCGAGATATAACCTCGCAATTCTCTAAGCTTAATGGGAAAATCACACACACCATATGTCCTCTAGTGTTCGGTGCTTGTTTCAAGCTTCGAAGACTATTGCTCGATTTGATATAAAGCTCGGACTTCATCGGTTGTGTGCTGAATGTAGGTCTGGTTGAGCTTCATGAGTCGGACTCATCTCCGATCGACGTACTCAATCCTTGGCTTTTCCTCTGCTGTGATACTCTTGACAAACTCGGAATTTGAAATGAAGGGCATATGTGTAACTTCCATGCGGTCATGTCCCATTAAATACAATAGCCTTTGGCAGTTACTTTTCGTCATGCGTGGATGACTACAGTTGTCCACGCGCGAAGTTGAGGCAACATGTGGTGATGGTTATGATTGTGGCGGTCGATGGTTGATCGACCCTCACGAATGATTGACACATGGCCATGTCCTATGGCTAAGATTGCCAGACGAATCAAGGGTTGAGATTCACTGTAAACGGTCGAATCCTGCCTCTTCGTCTCCCATGCAAACCACTATAAAAGTGAGCAACTTTGTCAAATATCCTACACACTTTGCAAAAATTTCCAAATTTCTTTGCTTACTCTGTCGCTACTCTTTCAATTTCACGGCAAGTTTCTTCCACCTTCAAACTTTGGTAAGGCTTTTTTCTCGTCCTTTACTTATTTTTGTGCCTTTTACGATTGAGGGTGGCCATTTTTGTGGCCACATTGAGTTTTTTAGGGATTTTATAGGGTTTTTTTTTAGTGTTTCCGCTAGTTTTTGGGTTTACGGAGGGTTTACAGTGGCGGCTGTCGGAATCCTAGTAGCTCGCTTGTGTTAGCTGTCCGACGCGAGCTACCCTGGGTGCCTGAACTGAAGGCAAAGTGTGGATAGGTCACCAAATTTTTGAGCTTTGACACTTGTTCATTTCTGCCTCAGGTACCCAAAGGCGAGCATTCACCATGTCTTCGTCAAGTAGCCATAGCATTGATTGCATGTTCGACTCTCCAGCAGGCTTAGTGGTTCTTGGCGATGTAATTCTTGAGATTTTTGAGACGTCGTTGCTTGAAGCTCAGACCCCGATGCAGCGGGCTCTTCTGACCACACTTATGTGGAGATTTCTCAATCGAAGAAATCTCCAGCCCATAGGCTCCAGAAGGAACTACATTCCTCGATTGGGATCGAGGATATTAGATGCATAACTGAAGTTTATGCGCCTCAACTTTTCTTAAGGGCTCCAAGAGGCTTCTCTTGGAAAAATCCCCGGTTATGTGGCGGTCTCTGATACCCTCTTGAGGTGCTGGATGTCCATTCCTCTTCACTACTTCATCGCCAACGTTTTGGAATGATTTGGTATTATCTTTCTTCAATTGTCGGTAAACTCGTACAAAATTATCATAGGCATGTATATAGCGTCCTGAGTAGCTAACTTGGGCGAGCTATCTATAGAGGAGCTTGTCCATCTGTATAGATTGAAAAAGAGTTAGGACCAAACATACTATCTCTCAAAAGTGAGAAAAATACATTTTAATGGTTTGGTCAACGTCCCAAAAAAAGTTCCGTATTAGGACTCTCAATATTTTTTCTACGAGGTCGAGGAGACTGGCATTTTTCCTTTAGAAGCTAGTAAGATTCTAACCCTTATGTGTGCAAAGAATGTTTCGAAGCTTGACCGTTAAATTAACCAAATTCTTTTGCTTTGCAGTAAACGTAGAGCAAAACTTTCTTCCTGAAGTGAGCTTAGAGCGGCTTCAGAGTTTCAGCAATCTTTTTAAGGATGAGTACAACGGTACCAAGCTTATCACGTGCCTCGATTGAGAGAGTACGACTTTTGTGTTGGCGAAGCCAAATTCAATACCATTCTTGAGAAAAGTAAGTGCTTACTTGCTCACTTTTTTTTTTTTTTTTGACTTTATTAGGTCGCTGGCTGTTTGCTTCTCCTTCTGCAGATATGTGGGTTAAAAACCCAAGGGCCTAAAGAAGAAGAAGAAGAAGAAGAAGAAGACGATAGTGCCTAAGGCTGCCAAGAGACCGCTAGTCACTTTGGCAAAGAAGTAGCCTGTTGATACTGTTGGGACGTTCGGGTGGGGTGCCTCGCACCCATTCCTCAAGCGCAGCAGTGGCAAGCTTGGGGAAGACCCAAGTGCCAAGAAGCCCATGTTGCCTCTAAGGTAGTCAAGGAGAAGGGTGCCCCCAAACTCCAAAAGGGCTTGGCGAAGAAAACCCTTGAGCCAACTAGAGGCTCGGGAAAGAAAAATGTCCAAGTAGCATGATAGCTCGGGCAAGAAGAAAGTGTCAGAGTAGCAAGAAGGCTCTAGCAAAAAGAAATCAACCGAGCCCTAAGGGGGCTTGGGCAAGCAGAAGGTTGCCAAGTAGCGAGGTGGCTTGGCCAAGGAGGTTGTAGGGTAAGCTGGTGGCCCTAAGAAATTTGTAGCCAAGAACATGGCGAAGAAAAAATCTATTCCCATGATTGAGGTTGTCATTCTCGTGGGAAGTAAATCGAGCTCGCCTCAGTAGGGAAGCAAAAAGGTAGACAAGGTCGCTCAGGTTACGCTCGATGCAATGATTAATGAGCTCTGGCGTTGGGGCCTCAGTGGTTAGGGATGCCATCACCCCACAAAATTTCGCGGGTATTAAAGATTTGTCTCCTCACTAGTAGCTTGCTTGGGCATGCAGCTATGTGACCAAGGTATTATCATTTCTCCCCCTTTCATTTTTTATATGCTTCTTCTTCTTCTCCATTAACTCCCATTTCTTTTTAGGCTTGTGTGGTGACCAAACTTTTCTTCGATGAGAGTTACCCCACGTTGAAGGGTACTAACTTGGGGTGGCAAGAGGTGGAGAAGCTAAAGGAGGATGTCTTGGCTAGGGTTGAGGTAGCAAAGAAAGAGAAAGACTTAAAGCAGGTCGAGCTTGAACGGCTCAAAGGAGGAGGTTGAAGGCCTTTAGAGTCAAGGAAATGGAGTTCATTTGCAAAATCAAGATGAGTGAGACTACTCGAGCAAAGGCTGAAGCAAAGACGGTCGAGGCTGAGAAGAGATTGGCACAACAGTGGGGTGCCAACAACAAGTTGCCTTCCGGGCTTAGTTTGGCTCAGAAGACTACATTGAACTAGGAGGCCAAGTATGAGAATGCCTCACTTGAGCTTACTAAGGAGGTGGAAGGTTGCAAATAGGGCTAAGGCTGAGGTTGAACAGCTCAGGCTTGATATTAGAGAGCTGAACTTGGACATCACGAGTTGTGCTTGCGAAATGTCAGTCTTCCTCATTCAGAAGCTGTGAGAAGCTCACCCTTCACTTGACTTTTCCTTCCTTTTATGAGTTTATCAGAAGAAGGTCAACAGGATGAAAACTAAGGCCCAGGGCATGGAGTACGTCTACTCAGCGACTTCGAGCCCGACGGTGAGGGTGAAAAAGAGGTCAAGGAGAGAGAGGAGGATGATAAGTGTTAAGCAAGAGGTCGAAGATCCACCTCCTCTAGCTACTCTCCCGCTTATTGCTGTCGACCTTCCCCTGGTTGAGCCTCTAAAGGATATACCAGCTCCTGCCCTTGCAGAGGTTGCCAAGACTCTCACTGTCGACAATCCTTCTACCCCCATTGGCGATGATCTCCCACATCCTGTTGCTTATATTCTCTCTCTCTCTCTCTCTCTCTCTCTCTCTTATCTTCAGTTTAGCTTGTAACTAAACTAAATACAATTAATGAAAAATTTATTTTGCCCATTCTTGTCGAGCAATGTTTTCATTTCTATAGAGTCGTTTCAGTCGTCCTAATTAAATTGAACATTGGAAATTTGAATTTGCACCAAGTTATGCGTAGCTTGCTACTTGAGGAACTTTTCAAACATATGAGAAAATCTTATGTGTGACAACTCCGAGTTTAGACTAGTTCTCCATCTCGAGTTTTAGTCGCTAGTTTATGACTGATTTTCCCTCGACGTGTTTTATTCGAGTTTTTTCCAAGTTTAACTTCGTCGATTTGGGGAATTTCTCCCTTCACGAATTGAATTTTAGCGAGGCTTATGAAGTTAAGCTGCCATTTTCGAACTCTCGACTATGAGCTTTGGATGCGATCGCGTAGGTTGTGATTTTGAAACCATGAATGACGAACAAAATAACAATAAATAAAATTTAACAGAAAATAGAGTTTATGAATGATACATTTTTATCATTGAAGGAAATTTGGCCATACAAAACCTTAATATGAATGAAAAACAAAACATGGTTGAAACCCGAGTTGCTTATTGGTAATACTTTTGTAAATGCTTAGCGTTCTATGCTCGTAGTATAGCTTCACCATTGAGGTGTTCTAGGTGGAAAGTTCCTTGTATGAGCTTTTTAAAGATCCTAAAAAGACCTTCCTATTTGGGTCCAAGTGCCCTGAGTTCAGGTTTTGTGTACCCTAGACCACCTTTCAGAGGACTAGGTCACCCACTCCGAAGTCTCTGTTCTTGGCCTTGGAGTTGAAGTATCGTCTGACTCACTACTGACAAGAGGTGAGCTTCAGCTGAGACTTGGCTTGATGTTCTTCGATTATATCTAGCTTTAGGCGGATAAGATCTTTGTTTGTTTCTTCATTAAAGACCTTCATTCGGAACGAACTAATCCCCACTTCAACTGGGGTCATTGCTTTACACCCGTATGAAAGCGAGAATGAGGTTTCTCCTATCGAGCTTCTGGTTGTCGTTCTGTAAGACCATAAGGCCTCGGGCAATTCCTAAGCCCACCTTCCTTTAAGGGCATCGAACTTCTTTTTTATGGTGTACTTTGTTTACAACCTCTATTTGGCCATTGGCTTGAGGCCGATAAATAGCAACGAGCTTTTCCTGATATAGAACCTTTCATAAAAAGATTTGAGGCCCTCACAATCGAACTGTTTCCCATTACCAGTTATTATAGTATAGGAATTCTGAATATACAAATTATGTTTTTGCAGACGAAATCCTTCAGTTTGTTCACCGTGATGGTAGCCAAAGGCTCGACTTCTGCCCACTTGGTGAAGTAATCCACTACGACCACTATGAACTTAACACCTCCTCTTCCTTGGGACAAAAGGCATATCAGATCAATTCCCAGATCACAAACAACCAAGGGCTTTTTAGAGTAGTTAACTCTTGGGGTGGAGCTCACGGAACATCTACAAACCTCTAGCATTTGTCGCACCTACACACATAGTCTACTGCATCATCAAAGACTGTTGGCCAATAATAACCCTCGCGAAGTACCTTGTATGCTAAAGATCTGCCCGCTGCATGATTCCTACAAATGCCTTTATGGATCTCCCTTAAGACATATTTTGCATCCTCATGATCAACACACGCAAGAGTGGCGAATTGTACCCACGGTTATATAGTTTGTCATTGATGAGCCTATATCAAGCTAACTTTGCTCGGAGTGTCTTGGTTTCCCTTTTTCCTTCAGGCATTGTTCCATCTCTTAGGTAAGCAATTATTACATCCATCTAGCTATATCTCTACCCTATTACTAAGATTGATTCTTGTGAAGCAAGAATGTTTGGACTTAGAAGGAATTTGATAGGTATTGAATCAATCTTTTCTTGACTCATTGCCAAAGTTAGGTGAGCCAGAGCATCAACCATTGAATTCTTTTCTCTTGGGATCTGAAGAATAGTGAAAGTTTGAACTGCTCGAGCTCAAATTTCACTTGCCGGAGAGAGGATGTCATTCTATTCTCTTTTTCTTGATATTCCCAGAAAAATTTGATGGACCTCGAGCTAAGAGTCGTTGTAGATCTTTATAGACTCTGTCTTCATTTCTTTGGCGAGATGGATCCCTGCGAACATTGCTTCATACTTTGCCTCATTGTTTGAGGCAGCAAACCCAAATATGACTACAACTTCAGATTGGGTCCCTTCAAGACTTTCGAGCAAAAGCCCAACTCCTGCCCCCTTCTCATTTAAGGACCCCGTCTACATACAGAGTCCACTGCCATAGACTATCAAGCCTTGGTTTCCCTGGTTGACTTGCTTCTGAGGTGCTCACTTTTAGTGGGCTAATTTCTCCCTTGGGTTAATAGGAAAACTCCAAGATAAAGTTTGCCAAAGCTTGCTCCTTTATTGCTATTCTTTGGATGTACTTGATAACATGTTGACTTATCTTCATGGTCCACTGAATCAATCTACTCGATGCCTCGGGCTTCCGCGTTATTTTTCTTAGTGGAAAGTTTGTGAGCGGCGATGACTAAGTGCATAGGCAAGCTTCTCCATCTCAGGGTATCTTGTCTCAGCATCGAACAACCTCTTGCTCACAGAGTACACCAACCATTGCACTCCTCCCTCTTTGCGTACCAAAGCCGCGTTGATTGCAGACTTAGATACTGATAAATACAGAAGTGAAGGTTCGCCCTAGATGAACTTTGATAGCAAAGGAGGCTACCCTAAGTGCTTCTTCAGTTCTTGGAAGCTTTCTCACACTTTCTATCGATTAGAAACCCTTGTTTTTCTTCACGGTTTCGAAGAAAGGTAGGCACCCATTTGTAGCTCGGGAGGCAAACTTGCTAAGTGCGGCTACATGCCCTATCAAGCTCTAAACCTGTTTTATGCTGGTCGGGCTCTTCATGTTCAAGAGAGCTTGAATCTTGTCTGGGTTGGCTTCGACACCTCGCTAATTAACAAGGAAACCCAAAAACTTTCCCAAGCTTACTCCAAAAGCACACTTCAGTGGGTTGAGTCTCATTCTATATTTTCTGAGGATGTGGAATATTTCCCCCAAGTACTCAATGTGGCTTTCGACGACTTTTGATTTGATGAGCACGTCGTCGATATACACCTTTATTATGTTGCCAATTTGCTCGGCGAACGTTTTGTTCACCAGAAGCTAATAGGTCTCTCCAACATTCTTCAAGCCAAATAGCATTACCTTATAACAGTAAATATCCCAGTTAGTAATAAATGAGGTGTGTTCTTCATCAGGCCGATACGTTGGGATTTGGTTATGTCATGAGTATGTATCCATGAAGTTGAGTGGTGCGTTCCCGACTATAGCATCTACTAATTTGTCGAACCAGGGTAGTAGAAAACTATCTTTCGGAAAGGCTTTGTTCAGATATGTGAAGCTGACATAAGTCATTCCCTTGCCATTAGACTTTTTCACCAAGACTAGGTTGGTGAGCCAGTTCGGGTATTTTCACTTCCTTGATGAAGTTGATGTTCAAAAGCTTGTCAACTTCATCTTTGAGCGCTTTGGACCGCTCTATATCCAAGATCTTCTTTTCTGTCTAATTGGTCAAGTCGTTGGGTCGACGTTTAATCTGTGACACATTACCTCGGGGCTGATTTGTATTATGTCTGTGTGTACCCAAGTGAACACATTGAGGTTTTTCTTTAGGAACCCCACTAGATTGTTTGCCAGTTCATCGCTCAAACTTGCTACCAATTTTCAACACATGAGTCGAGTCTTCCTCGCTAACTGATACTTCTCGTAGCTCTTATGTTCCGGTCGTGGGCACAAGGCTTCATGGATACAGGATCATGCGGTGTCTTCCAAGGGTTTGGGTTTCCTTTGGGATTTGGCTCAGGACTGCGGGGCCCCTTGAACATGGTTCTGGGAGTCGACCGTTTGGGCAATGCACAAAGATAAATAGCCTGGTTGTAGTATTCTTGAGATTCTTTCTTGTAGCTCCTGATCGTTGTGACCTCGCTTGGAATCAAAAACCTTATTGCTTTGCAACATACCGAGGTGACTACACTCAGATCATCCAAGATCGGTCTTTCAAGAATGACGTTGTAAGTGGTTGGGTAGTCCACCACTAAGAATTCTACCATCACCGTCCTAATCTTGGGGTTTGCCCCCAAGGTGATTGGCAGGTCGATTGTTCTCTTGGGGATTAGGTTATCCCCAGTGAATCCATAGAGCAGTAATGGACACACCTTTAGCTCTTGTTCTATGAACCTCATTTCTCGGAAAGCTTCCAAGAAGATAATGTTTGCTACACTACCATTATCGACCATCACCCTAAGTACTTGGGCATTGTTGATCGCTTTATCCTTACTGTAATCACGATCGCATCATGATTGTGGCGAAGAGATTCTTCACACTCATCCACGATGAATCCTATCACCTCGCCTTCTTCTCTAGGCCGTTTTGGTGGCTTCTGTTCACAACTCATTACTTAGGGGACCGAGTCTGTCTTGGCCTCTCGTGCATATTGCTTGCAAGAGCACCTTGAGCTTCCCACAATGTCGGGACCCCCATAGATCATGCCTACCAAGGCTTCGTTGTTGGCCGGGGCTTGTTGGATCTGGTTATTTTGCTTGCTTATACTTTTGTGAGCTGCCTCCTTGACAAATTCTTTTAGGTGGCCCTTTGGGATCAAATCTTCGATGGCATCCTTTAGAGCTTGACACTTATTGGTGTTGTGCCCGATGTCCTAGTAATATTGGCAATATTTTTGTCAATCTCTTCTACCCGGAGCCCTCTCATCCTTTCTAGAGTGGGCAGTCTTTTAGCCTCACGAGAGACTTCATACATATGAGCTATGTCTTGAGTGAGGGGATGAACTTTGCATATTGCGAAAAAATGTTGTCTTTCCCTGCGATTTTCTGTTTTTTGCCTTTTTTAGAATTTGTTCTAGTCCCTATCATTGCAGTCTTGACCCTTTCGTTTATCTACTAGGTGATCTTGCTGCACCGTCGTCGGCTCTTTATGGAAAGCTTTTGGGGGAGCTAGTAGCCACTAGCGAGCTTTCCTTTCCACCGTTGATGCCCTTTAGTGAGCCATTTGGCAGAATTTTGCCGCCACTTGATTGCATATCCTCTTCACTTTCCCGGAGCTCTTTTCATAGCTCATGCAGGCTTGACACCCACGCATTACTCAAAGTCTGGATTGACTCTTCAGGTGCATCTGCGACTTTTGCCTACTCGTCTTGGAACCTTATTAAATACGAGGTCAGTGTTTCATCTCTTTCCTGATGAATATTGCTCAAATAGTTGAGCGGCATTGTGAATTGTCTCCTCGCTTGGAATTGCTATAGGTACAGTGAGGAGAACTGTTGCCAAGAACTAATTGAGTTTTCCTTGTGCCTTTTGTACCATTTCTTGGCTTCTCCTACCAATGTGACCATGAAGCAGCGACACTTTGCCAAGTTAGACTTGGTGTAGCTCTATCAGGTCGTTGAAAGAATCAAGGTGGTCTCTGGGATCTCATTTCCTATCGAACTTGCTTTCTGGCGCCTTGAATCCTTTGGGAAGCGGGGCCTGACAAACGTCCTTTGTGAATAGAGAGCTCACTACCTCTTTTGCCGCATTGTTCTGGCAGGCTCTTAGATCGTCGAGCATTTTTTGCACCCGATCTAAGTCTTCGTCTTGGGGATTGCCCTGACTGGCCCTATTCAGCCTTACCTCGAGTAAGTGAGTCTGCAAATCTATTGCTTGTGAGCCCCTTCCATTGTGCATATTGATGTGCGAGGTTGAGTCATGATGGCTAGGCTAGTAGGCCTAGTTAGTAAATTCACGTTTTATACGTGAATTATACAACTTGCCTTTTAATTTGCGTATAAAACTCAAAATTACGTATTTTATCAAGGCTGTCATATAATACGTGAATTATATGCCCAATCTATATAATTGGGCATATAATTCACGAATTATACACGTATTATTGCCAAATTATTGCACGCAAAAAAAAAAAAAAAAAAATTATGTGGAAAGCCAAAACAACATCATTTTGGGTAGGGTATGACTAAAAAATTGTAATATACTATCTAACTATAATTCTTTATGAAATATATGACAAAATCCACTAAATAACTTTTGTAAACATATATACATATAGGTATATAATGTAAAACCCGAAAGTTCTAATTTTAATTCATATAAGTATATATACAAAATAACCGATATACTTTAATAAGTACAAGATAGTCTTGGACAGTGCCACCAAACTCCTTTGCTTCTTGACGTCCCACCCAACCGTAAATCATCTAGTACCTGCAAAACAGTAAAATAATGGAGTGAGCACTAATTGCTCAGTAATTAAACCAAACTGCACAACTGTTTTTCCTTCGTTACTAATATTCTGACTTTCCTTTTCTTTTTTTTTTTTTTTTTTTTTTTCTGATATGTTGCATTCTTTTCTAATATTTTGCATTCTTTTCTGGTATTCTGATTTACTACTTACCAATGTGCAAAGACAATTAATAAAACTGTACATCGACGAGCACATAAGAAATGCTAAATCATGCAAGTAGCATAATACATATGTAGAATAATAAACTTTTCTGAGAAAAGAATTTTCTTTTCTTTTCTGTTTTCTGTCTCTTATGTTGTATCGCTTTCTTTTCTTTTCTGTATCTCTTTCTTTTCTTTTCTGTTTCTCTTTTTTTTTTTTTTTTTTCGTTATAGTTTGCCGATCGGACTAGGTTGAGGCATGGATTTGGAACCTTGGTCATGTGAGTGTATACTGGGTACAATCCTCATCTACATGCACTTACCGATCGGATCGTACACCTTCGCGTTATGCTATGCTGAGGCCGCTCACTGATGGTGGCGTGCATGTAGGTATTTTCTGTTAGGTACAGTCCTCATCCACATACACCGCGCTGACTATACAAATTATCGCTATCTGTCGCAGGTTCAGCTCATTGATGGCGGCATGCATGTGGGAATTTTCTGCATCTCTGTCACTCACGGGTTCCCCATCGCAACAATCTTATAACATAACATGCTGTAGAAAGAGAATAGAAAGAGATACTATACACATTTCTAAATGAATTTGCAAGCTATGGAAATTCTACACTTGCATTCTTTAGTAAATGAGAAAATATACATATTTGCATGTTAACTTTAAAAGAATCTATAAGCCATTTTCTTTCTTTCTTTTCTTATTCTTTGCTAACATTTTCTTTAATATTCTCATTTACCAAATCAAGGCTATATATAAATAAATCATATGCATAATATATGCATGATCAAGCCCATTCTGTGATATTCTTTCCAAGTTCACATCCACAAACTTGAAAACTCATTATGACATAATGATATGTCATGAATATTCTACCATTCTCTACTATCACAAATGCCATATCAAAGTAACACTTTAACATGCAATTCTTTTCTAACACTTTCATGTACTATTCAAGAAGTAATAAAGGTTCAAGTAACTAGAACCAAGCACTAAGGGCTATTTATCTCATGGAACTAACATGACCAAGTGGATATTCTAAATTTTGGCATAACAATATGCACTCTTGAATACTAACATTTACAATTGTTTAAGCCCAACATAATCTTTCTACTTCAATTCTTGCCTTCTCTAACCATTTTTTCAATAGGGTTTAGCCAGCTCATGCATGCATTTTCTCTTTGGATTTTCATCAAACAATTCATATACACATGCAGCTACTAAGTTGGCTACACTTCCACATCTCTCTAAATCCACCAAAATTTGAGCAAAAACTCATTAATTATAGCCATAAACCTGGCCAATTTCAACACTAATTCTTCCATAATTCCACCAATTCATCACATACTCAAGCACTACTTCTCATGGCTGGAAATTATACATCATTCAACATAAAAAACAGACAATTCTCACATACAAACATGCAAGAATCATTCTACACAAGTCTTGTTCAAATCAAGGCTAAAATTGGGTTTACTTACCTTGAATGTGTGATATAATCTCCCTTTTGCTAAAAGTCTCTCCCTCTTGGATCTAGATCATATAAAAACCATAAGAATTTAAAACTTCAAAGTTTAATCACACTCTTTGTGTTAGAATCTTACCTTTGTATACTTTAGGATTGAAAATCTATAAAAATCCAAGCCAAATCCTATGATTTCCCCTTGAAATTTAGTAAAGAAAATTGAGAGAAAATTGGGTGAAGGTGGCGTGAACAAGGGCTGCATATAAGGCTAGGGTTTCTTCAATGAAACCTTATATCAAATATTATAACCATGTATTCCCATTTTGCCCTTGCATTTTATATGAAATTTCATCTATATCCTTTAGTCAATTACCATAATACCCTCATTTTATTATCTTCTTCACATTATTTTGTTTCCTTTCACTTCCCTACTTTTTCATCTAATTATGAGTGAAAAGACCATTTCACCCCTAATGAAGTTTTAAGGATTTTTCTTCACATTTGTCTAAAGTAACTTCAAAGAAATCCAACTAAGGGTATTAGGGCATAAATAAAATTACGTACCTTGCTGTGGGTGTTACAAGAATTAAAAGATTTTCTTTTCTCCTTCTCCTCTTCGGTTCTTCCTTAGTTCTCTTCCACAGTTCTTCAAATCATATTTTCTTCAAATCTTCAACAAATCTTCATCTCTTTAACTCTCTTTTCTTCATCTCTTGACTCTTGACTCTTGATCTCTTCTTCTCTTCTCTTTTTAACTCTTTTCTCCAAGGTCCAAGACTTCAACTCTTCAAGCCTCATGGTCACAATACACATTTCTTCTCTTTTCTTTTTAACTCTCTTTGAATCTTGTATGTTGGTGATTTGCTTGTGTTTGTGCTAGTGTGTGAGTAGTAGTAAGGGTTGGTGGATTGATGGATTTGTTTGAAACATGTTCGATGAAATGCTTGTGAGAGTTATATTTGCTATTTGGCATATGTTTTAGCATAATATTCCATTTAGTTTTGTTGTTTTGTATTGGATGGTTTGAAATGAAATGGTTATAACAATTTTTGTTTATACAAGTTTTAAACTTTTAATTTATAAAACTTAAGTATTAGCTTTTTAGAACTGGTTAGGCTATGTATACGATATACCCACTACCCAATAATGTGTAACAAGAAACAATGAAGACAATGAAATGCTATATTGATTTTAACCAAGTGGTCCATGAAAAGTGCTATAACCAGGATTGATATTACCATATTTCCAAAATGTATTATTGACAATGTATCGTATTAAACCCGTATATACCCATACCGTATTCTTCTCGTATTTGAATTTCATAGCCAAATTTTTACAAACTTATTTTTCACCATTTGTTGTATCATACCTATAAAATTTTCATCCCATTTTTCTGTTGTACCCATATTTACTAACTAAGCTAGTAGGTGCTATCATACTCATCAATGCGTCGCTTGCAACGTTGGTTAAAACCAGAACGTCAATCATTGCCAGATTGGTACACATGACACATCTCGCGGGCTTGTGAGGTCTTAGTCTGCCTTTGGCATGGGTTAAAACTAGCATGCTGATGTTAGGGATATCGTTGAGCATGGTGAATATCCTTCTGGCGACCATTATCTTCATCCTCTCCTATGGGCTGTTTGTTGGGTCGCCTCTTAGGGTTAGTTTGCCTACGGGACTCTCGTTCATGGGCAGAACGTGCCCGATGGTGCTGGGATTGTCGATCGTTCCTTAGTGCCGACGAACCAGATTAGTCACCTGTTAAATTTTGACCTGTTAGGGTAACATTCGATAAAGTGCGGTTAGTCAAGGTCTTAAGGGGTTAGCTACTAGTTTCTCAATTTAGCCACGTTTTTTGCATTGCCTATGCAACTATTGTTCTGATCATCTCCACCAGTTGACCATTTTCAGGATTCAACGCCCCCGCCTCAGTAGTTCATGCAGTCTGCATACACTGGTCCTGACAATGTCTTGATGCACCTCTTAGTGGCTGGTTTCCACGTTGTCGTGGTTTCTGGTGGTGGTTTTTGATCTTGTACGAACCATTGCAAGCCTTGAGTGATCAGATCACTGGATTGTTTATTGAAAATTCTAAAATTTTGGCAGGAGGCCTCCTTCTAGCGCTAAAATGTTGATACAAGATTTTGCACCAACTAGAGCAATCCGATGGACCTTGACGGAATCGAAACTTATGTGTGCATGATTATAGGTAACCACATGTAATGAATAAAGAACAATTAAGTAAATGGCACAAAGAATTTTTAAAGTGGTTCGACGAGTTAAACTCTTGAGCCTACGTCTAGACCTGGCAAAATGGGTGGGTGGGCCGGGTACGGACCGGGTCAAATGGGTACGGGTTGAAATATATGGGCCCAAAATATTAGACCCGTGCCCTACCCTATATGGGTACGGGTGGACCCGTTTTTTCTCTCTCCAGATTTTATTTTTTCATTTCACCCCTAACAGGTTTCAATTATGACAGTTACAACCCCAAAATTTCTGCAGTTTTAATTTTTTACATTTACACCCTCTAAATCAACTACTTTAAATTCAATTCAATTTAGAATATAAACAAATAGGAACCAAAATAAACAAATAACACATAAACAAACAATAACATATAATATAAAACTACAAATACCAACCAAAATAAACAAATACAAAATCACTAATACACAATTACACATAAACAAACAAAATAAGTCAATAAACACACACAAAAATAAATCAACACTCTTTAAACTAAACATGTATTAACATGTCTGCTCTCCCCATGAGGATATGTGATTATCCTACTCTTTGCTTTTACATTTATTAACATGCCCAATGAAGTGCAGTCCATCCCTTCTTATCTCTCAAATCGATTTTCATTTATGCAGCAACAATTATGGCTTCTATGGCCCAATCATAACGAAGAGCAGCTGCAAAATGTATCACACCTAGACCACCTTTATCCAACTTAGTAAGCCCACTTCCACCCTCAGCTACCTTCTGCGAGAGCCATAAATAAGTGCAAATTCTGCAAAATTATGGAGAAGAATAAAACTCTCTAATTCAACTCTCTTAATTCAAATAAGAGGCAACTTAAATATAAGAAAATTAATGAAACTTTCAAAGTTGTCCAACGGAACAAAAAGCTTTTCTATTACCTTTTCCATTGAATTTTCATCCTTTGCAGTCTGTTTCTGCAATGATTTGAGTTTTTTTGTCCAATTCATTCATTTTACTTATATTTCTGCAAAACCGATTTGGGTGGACGGATCTCACAACCAACTGATTTTCAAATCTTCTACGGAGACTTTCTCTTGTCTTGTCACCAAAATTATCAGCAGAATCTACAACAAGGACACAAGTGTGCTGCAAAATTGAAGTGATGTGAAGGGAAAAAGAAATATGAAGCATGAAAATAGAATTTACAACTCTCATTCCAGTCGTGCGGACCACCATCATAAGCATAACGCCCATCAGTTGAAGTTGTCCATGTTCCATCAAACCTAACCACAACGCTCACCTTTTCCATGCTCCTATAACCATCAAGCACAAAAAAAACTCAAACAACTTTCATAAACACACACAAAAATAAATCAACACTCTTTAAACTCTTCATCACAAAAAACTCATTTAAGTTTTATTTACTTCTGCATTTTCTCAGCAATCAAACAAAAAATAAAACTAGAATGACTGCATCACATCTACATAAATCCAAAATTTTCAATTCAATTAACAAAGCAACACTCTCCAAACTCGTTGGTACAAATTATTGTATCAAGACTCAAATTTTATTTTATTTTTTCATTTTCCTGCATTTTCTTGGCAACCAAACAGAAAGGAAGAACTAAAACCACCGAACTAGATCTGTAAAATCTAAAAATTATGATCCAATCACAAAATAAACACTCTCCAAAAAATAACGTCATCAAAACTCACAAACTTTCTTTAACTTCCTTTAATTTTCTTAGAAACCAAAAGCATTCAAATAAATAATCAAAAAAGCGAAGATCGAAACCTGAAAAGGAAGGAGAACATTGAACATAGCGATGAAGATGAGAGATTGAGAGAATGAATCAGTGACAGTGATGAAAGATTCAGAGGCGAGAGAGAAGAGAAAGTTTGTTTTAGAGTTGGGTGGCGTTAGTGAGTAGGTTAGGGACTTAGGGTTCAGCTTTGAAAAAAAGGGGTACCCGTGGGCACCCACGGGTTTACTTGTTAAAAAACGGGTCGGTCCGAGTACGGGTGAAAATTAAACGGGTCCAATATATTTAACCCATGCTCTACATTTTTTACCCGGGTATGGGCCGACCCGCGGGTCTGAACCCGTTTTGCCAGGTCTACCTACATCCACTGTTTTTTGTATTTGCTATGAAAGCTTACAATAATGATCCTGGAATAATTTGCTAACCCCTTTCTCATTGTTGGAGGGGGTTTATATACAGATTTTGTACAAAGGAAAAGAGTGAAAATAAAGGGATTACAATTAAGATTGAAATGCAACTCTGATATTCTAGCGGTTGAGCACTGAGATTGCGCCAAGGTTACTGTCGATCTGATCCCTTCCGAGATATCTGGAATCTAAAGTTATCTGTGAGCTAGTTGAACAACTGTAGGTATTGGTCGCGACTAGCTTGTTTTAGGTTGAGCTACATCTCGACGAGCTTATGTTGGGTCAAACAACCGATTGAGTCAAATTGATTCTCTTCGAGCTTGATAGGAAAATCACATACAATACATATAATTCGTAAAGCATGTGACATATTGACATGAAAACCTCAAATCATCCTCTGATGTCAATGTAAGATATAATTCAATATAAGCAATGCTAGTTTTACAAAGACACATACAAAGGGGGCATACAAAGACAAACCCTTGATTTTCATGATTTCTCTCTCTCTCTCTCTCTCTTTTTCCCTTTTTTTTTTTTTTTTTTGTTTTTTTCTTCTTGATGATGTCACTTTGCAACCCTCTTTGTATGGGTCTTTGTAAAGGATAATATTTTTTATTCAATATAATGCAAAATTGTAAAATCATAAATACCTCGTGAAAAGACTTTTCTTTCAAGAATCATAAAGGAAGAGAAACAAAGAAAAAAAATTGTGTGAACTTTGATCAATTTGTTGCTCTGTTTAACCGTATGTAAGATAATGCTGAGCAGTGGATATGGAAGGTTAATTAACTATTAAGCTGTTACTAAATAATTGTATGTATCATTATTTAATATAACTCTCTTTTATGGGCTACCTGGGCTGTAAACTCATGAATGTTCTGTCGTTTGACAATAAATATATATATATATATATATATATATATATATTCATTGCCATTTGAAGAGGGTAAAATTCTTTCATTTTGCCACCTAAGCAAATTGTTTGACACTTGGTTACATTTGATTAGTGTTGATTTAGATTCTTGATATTTGGTTAAATGTTATTAGTTCATGATGTGGTATAAATTAATGAATTGGATTTGATAGTGTACGTAATTTATTGTAATTGGTGTTTGATGTTGTTTGTTATTAATGATAACGTTATTGATTGTTATGTGAATTTAAAGGGATGGTGAATACGAAAAGGTTTGATAAGTTTTATTTCGTTACATTGTATTAAATTATTAATAGCACGTATTTGACATCCAATAATCTAACTAAAACTTCATTAATTTCTGTAAAGACAGACCATTCACATAAATTGTTTTTTTTTTTTTTTTTGACCTTTCCATCTCCGCATCTTAACTAAATGAGAGAGAGACTGAACAAAAAAAAAAAAAAAAAAAAAAAAAAAGCCGCTCAGATCTCCGATGAAGATGACGACGACGAAGAGCAATCAGATCCATCTCTGACACTCAATCTCACAATCACAATTACTTGCTAGAAATGCAGAAGACGGCACAAGCATGGTTCATTGGAGGTCCGAGCACCGCCAACTCCAACGGCCATTGACAAAAGCCTTCGTCTCTACTGGCCCTCCCATCCCAAGAATAATTGAAGAGAGTTATCTCCAGTCACCAACATTGGCATAAAAAAAGTAAGAATGGATAAATAACACATAAATCGAGGGCTTGCGGATCCTCATACATATATGAAATCAGAAAAATCAAAGCTCACAAAACATGAACAGAGGTCAAAGAAATTCAGATCAGGCTCACGGAACAAGAAAGGTAACAAATCGCAAGCTTTTAATCCAATATAAATATTTTGTTTTTCTACCCCTCATGAGTTTATGTTTTCTTTTTTTCTTTAACTATGGCATATGCAGCCAAGAAGGAGAAGAAAGTTGAGTTTGATAATTCTTCAAACCCCGTTGGTTCCGCTGTTAAGTTTGAAAGCAAGCAGCTACCGACAAAATAAAAAATATCTACATCAAAATCGGAGAAAACATCTCAATTAAATGTGGTTGGAGAATATATATCAATCGAGGGTTTTCTGGTTCTCTTCCTATTTGTATATTTCTTATCTTTTGGTTTATTAAATATAATAAATAACATGGGTTTGACTTCGGTTTTATGGGAGATTTTTAGCAAATCCACCATGGGTGATGTTTTAAGAGAGTTGATAATGTTTATCGCACCTTTGTGGATTGTTGTGATTGTTGGGATATTGGTTGGCTGGGCGTGGAAGCCCAAATGGATCAATCTGGGTTGTAGAGATTTGGTGGATGCTTCACTTTCCAAGGTTTCGAATTCATCTTCTATTGGCTTGGCTTCTATTCCCAGCCTCAACTTTTTTAAGTTTCAGTTCCCCACTTGCATATCCGGGGTTTCTGATGATGGGCTTCAAACGAACAATTTCAACAACCAATCTACCATCAGTTCTGATTCGGGTTCTGGTAATTTAATAATCAATGCTTTTTTTTCTTTAATTCTGATTGCAAGTTTTGGTAATTTAATAATCAATACTTTTTTTTTTCTTTTTATTGGGTAGAAATCTTTGGTTAAGGACGAAGAACTGGCAGGGAGGTTTGTGAAGAAGGAAACAACAATAAGGAAGTGGAAGAGATGAAGATTGAGCCTATTGAAGAGAAGAGCAAACTGAAATTTGATTTTGAAAAGCCAAATCACGATGATGGAATAGATAATGCCTGTAAACCACCAAAACCTGGAGTTCCTAAAGTGGAAAAAACTGGTACTTTGACTATTTTGGTCTTGCCTATTAATATGAGTTGACTTGAATTATGATTCAATAGATTCATTGATGGTATCTTGACATTGTCCAACTGTCAGCTCCCTTTTCATCGAAATCGTTTTCTTCTCTATTCAGTTCTACAAATTCATCATGAGGTTTGCCTTCTCCGCCTCGGTTGTTTTTGGTGTTCTCCTAAGAAAATTATCTAGCCAAAGAGCAAGGAAGATTGATCAATGATTAGTAAAAACGATGAGTTCTTATCGGATTTGGGTATTTTCTCAGTGAAAGAGCAAAAGATGCTAAAGAAGGCAGTGAAGGAGGAAGAAAAGGTTAGTCGAGAGGCAGAAAAGATCGTGAAATGGGCAAGACAAGCGTCAATGAGAATGAGCGCGCATGACATTGAAGATTGGCTCAGCGATGATTAGAGTGCAAACTAATGAGTATAGTTTAAGGGTTTTGATTTTTGTTTAAATTCATCTTTAATACTGTAAGCTTTTCTGTTTTCTCTTTGATGCTATAAATATATAGTTGCGTTGTAAGGGTGATAATCTTTTCAATATGCTTATACATTTTGAGAAATATAAGGAATTTTTTGTTAATAGAAGTTCCAAAATGGTATAATTTGCTGTATTCGTCTGTTGAAATTGTTTGATGTTTGCTGTTTCCAATTCATTTGTTTGTCTGAATTGGAAAGGGTGCAGAATTTTGACAATGTTATAGAAAGTTATTGTTGTGGTGTGGTTTGGCACTTTGTTTTCAATGAGATTCTTTGTTATAGCTTAAAATTTTGATGACTCAATAAAGAGAATGATCAGTTGATTTTCACTAACACTGACAGAGATGATACTTGTAAAGATGATGCTGAAGAAGCTGGTTGGTGTGAATATGTGACTATAAAATTTGGACTACTTACCTGCTTAAGAACAACCTGAAATACATGACAGGAGAATTATAAGGATTATGTGAAACCAAAATTTGGAGTAAAGCAATTTTTGTAGTCTTGCCCTGTTTTGATCATTGCAAATTTGCAATCTATTATGGTTTGATCTTTTTATTATATAAACATATTAAATGGGATTCTCCTGAATAATATTTTGTTGTGGAGTTGTCTACGAATTTAAGCTTAATGATGAGACTTAAATTCTATTGTTTTGTATTCTTTTATGTGAAAATTGTAGCATGATGGTTTTGCAAATGCAATGCAAAAGTCAAAAATTTTTTGCTGGGATATGTTTAATTTTGGTTTTGGCTTGAATGAATCTTGACCTGCAGTTAAAGTTCATAATATCTTATCTGGGTGAAATGCTTCCCAAATTGTTCTAAGAAAAGTGTTGCAACTCCTCTTCTTCTGTTTTGAAAAGGGAATATATTCCTATCACTAAAATGTTTTTTCTCTAATTAATTAATTTAATTTATTTTCTGTCAAAACCACTTTCATAAACAACCCGTACAATGTGCGGGCCTTTCAACTTGTGAGTATATATAAATGTGAAAAAAAAAAATTACTATTATTAATTATTCAATTCAAAATATCAAAAAAAAAAAAATTACAATAAAATAGTGCTTTTTTTAGATAAAATTTAAATATAATTAAAATAAAGTATTACTTATTAATTGAACATTTCCTTAAGCATTACAACAAATATTTGATAATATATAATTTGAAACATAATGTCAAAATCAAATTCATAAGCAAATCCAACGTAGAAATGCATGATCGGTATCCACACAAAGACAAGACGTAATTAGCTTAAAAAAAAATTAATATTATCCAAATCAATATCCACTATAATTAATATTAGCAAATTCGATTCAATGAGTATATATAAATGTGTAATAATGAAAAAAAATTACTATTATTAATTCTTTTATTCACTGTATCTACAACAAATATGTCATAATATATTATATCAATCAAAACTATTACCAAGACAATGTATAAAATAAAATACAAATAGCAATAAATCAAAATTTCAAAAAAAAAAAAAAGCAAAATTAAATTCATAACCAAATAAACATGATCCAAAAAGATAAACATGTCAAAAACCAATTTCAAAAGCAACCATTTAACCATATCCAATATCTCTCTTTTTTGGAAAGATTTTGGTTTTATTATTGAATTGAGTTGCAACTACCGATCATAGTGCATATTATTGGCTTTTACCATATGGATTTATAGTGCCACTGCCATCTGCTTAATCCATATTTTGAAGGTTTGAAAATTTGAAGATATAACACAATGACCATTTTAAGATCAAGGTTAATTATGGAATAAATTATTTCATATTTATAAATTAAAATTTTTTAATGATTTTAATTTAAAGAATTTTATTAGTACTTAAATAATAACACTCATGTAAAATATATATTTATTTTAAAAAAATTAATAATAAGGATTAAAAGGAGTTTTTTTTTTTGGGTCAAAATAAAATATCTATTCCACAACAAACAAGCATGCATAAAATATGACTAATGTTAGAAAGTGCGATCATTGGATGAATTGTGGGCCAAATACATCCATTCTTATGCAGATTTGTCATAGGGCCCAAGAACCCATCTTTACACCCACCGGAACAATAGCACTTTTATATACGACGTCGTTACCTCAGTAAGACCTTAACCTCTTTGAAGCCACAGTCATATTGGGTGCTTGGCAGCTTGTCGGCTAGGGTTTCTGAGATTTTAGAGAGGAAGTTAAGCCGCGCCACCAACATCAGCAACCATGGTTCTCAAGTACGTCCCTCTCTTTCTTTCATCTATCATTTCTTGTGCTCATTCTGCTTCTCTGCAATTTTCCATTGTAACTTTTATGTAATTTTATTTATATCTGATTCAAGTCATTTTCACCCATAACACGACAGAACTGGGATCTCAAAATACTACGTTAAAATCCGCAAAGTATTTTGTTCAGGAAAAAAGAAACTGTTATTTAACTATGTGGAATATCACTAATGTGCCGAGATAATAACATAAAATCTAGTTATATGTTATGTGGTTGTTGCTTATCGTGCAAATTCTAAAATTCTGTTTTACTTATTTGCTGTATCAGGACTGAGCTCTGCCGATTCAGTGGTGCCAAGATATACCCTGGTAAGGGTATCAGATTTGTTCGCTCTGATTCTCAGGTATTTTTGCTATCGGGCTGTTATATTTTATTGTGAATTTGTTGACTAATCTTGGAGCAAATTTTTGTAGGCATCCCTCTGGTGATTCTTTTTGCATGTTTCTGTCATGTTGTAGAATTTGATTAAGTGTGCAAATAGCTGATTAATAGATTATGTTAATGGGAAATTTTGTCATATTTATGTTATATGTATAGACCACAAATAGATTATTCAGACAAGTGATACCCTCTTTGCTATTGATGTAGGTTTTCCTCTTTGCCAACTCAAAATGCAAGAGGTACTTCCACAACCGTTTGAAGCCGTCAAAGCTTACATGGACAGCCATGTACAGGAAACAACATAAGAAGGTACTTTCTTTTCTGGAAATGCCCTTTGTCAAATGTACAAGAAAATAAAATTCTCGTAAAATCTTGATCTCCTAATTTATCACTAGTTACACTAGAGTTCAGTTGTTTATATTTTTTATTTGCTATTCATAGGACATTGCTGCTGAGGCCGTGAAGAAGAAGCGCCGATCCACCAAGAAACCGTATTCTAGGTCTATTGTTGGTGCCACCTTGGAAGTTATACAGAAGAAGAGGACTGAGAAGCCAGAAGTCCGAGATGCTGCAAGGGAGGCTGCACTTCGGTATGTGCTTAATGTCCATTTGTGATGTTTTCCCTGGTATGGGTATTGAGAATAAAATTCTTTGTTTTGCTAGCTTTGCAAACTCTGAATATGTTTTATGATTATTAGTGAAATTAAGGAGAGGATCAAGAAGACCTAAGGATGAAAAGAAGGCGAAGAAAGCAGAGTTGATGGCTAAGACACAGAAGACTAAGAGTAGCATGCCTAAGGGGGCCTATGCCTAAGGGCCCCAAGCTTGGTGGCGGTGGTGGAAAGCGATGATTTACTTCCTCTCTTCTCTTCTTCCTTAGTAGTATAAACAGTTAAGATTTTGTTTCCTTATTTCATTTATGGATCCATTAATCATTATGGCCAGATCTTTTTGTTCTTTTTGTTATGATTTTTATTGGGAGTTATATTGGTTTACTATTTACTTAAATTGAAGTTTTCTAATGCATCATTTGTTACTTTTTGAGTATATCTTGATGGATGGTGTTTGATATGTTTTGGTCTTCTGCTTTATCACATCTGCTAGCTTATAGTTTGACAGTATACAATTTTCCCAGAAATCACTGAATAACGGTTTCTCCCTCAGGTCACCATTTGTTATTTGATTAGCACATTTTACTCTGTTAAATTTAATTGTGAAGCCTTGATGGAAAGGTTACATTAAGTGATAAGAATCAAGTTGTAGAACCGTATGGTTAATGGGGAGGAATGGTATTTTATTAGTGAATTGATTGCATAAGATGATGTATTTAATTTTAATTTTGTGGCATGCGCAATGAGAATTGAGAAGCTTGATTGAGCTTCCACTCAAGGACTTTAGCAATTAAATCAGATTCGTCTGTAAATTCCTGATCTACGACTCCATTGATTCAATTGAACTTAAATAACCACCTTCTTTTGCACATCCATTACCCATCAAATTGAAAATTATAAATCCAAATCAACAAACCCACCAATCCTAGTATTTCAAGACATCCTCTTAGCTTCCTCTAATAAAAGTCAAGCAATTCTAAGTAACAACACTATTCTTTAAACAAGAACTTGTTTTTTGCGTAAAAGGAAGTGCTATTTTTCTGTTTAGCAAGAAGAGATTCTTATTTATTCTGTAGTCTCAATAAATAGGGTTGTGCAAAAGAAGGAGAATATTATTTGGTGAACACGGAATTCTTTCTACTTTTATAATACCAACTCTTAATTTTATGAATAAAAATAAAAGAGATATTAAATTGGTGCCAGATGGCAGTAAAAGAGAAAGTAGCTTAGAAGTAAGCAATTTAAACAACAAACTACAACTGCCAACTCATACAATTTGACACCTCCACCTACTACGCGTTTTTATTTAAATTATTTTGATTATGAAATTACCAAAGTAACCCCTCACCTTGAATGGATGCCTTATTTGGGAAATGCCTCTTTCAAGTTTCATCATCCTCCTCAGGAATGTATTTTATTTCCGTGTGGACCAAACTCCTTTTTTTAGATAGATTAACAGAAACACGATTGTTAAGTTTGATCCTCAGTAATAAATTAAAAAATTACAAAAAACTAATTAATTAATACAGAGGGGTAAATAAGTAATAACACAAGGAGTCTCCTCCCCTTCCATTCCACCGCAAAACCAATAATAATAGTAAAAGAGAAACAAAGTACCAGTTTCAACGGTTAAATCTAGCCTGCACTAGAGAGCAATCTTCCTCTCTCTTTCTTGTTTTCCTCTTTCTGACACAAAACAAACGAAAACTATAAGACAAGAACGTGTTGTTCGGCCATTGAAAACTCCCTTACAAGACACTTCACAATCTCTCTTTCTGCAATCTTTGTACAAATATAAACAACAACCACACCACCGAAGCAAAACCAGAGCTCTTTTGTAACAGCAATGGCAAACGAAGATCTTGAACGGGGAAAACATAGAACCAACGCCTATAATTCTGCTTCTTATTATGTTGACTCCAATGATCATCAATGGACTTCTTGGTTGATCCCCATGTTTGTGTTGGCTAATGTTGCTGTGTTCATTGTAACCATGTATGTCAACAATTGTCCCAAGCATGCGGATGGTTCTTGTGTTGCTAAGTTTCTCCGCAGGCTATCCTTTGAGCCCCTTAAAGAAAATCCTCTCTTTGGTCCTTCTTCTACTACGTGAGTTCTCCTTCTTTCACTAAGTTCTTGATTCTTGGTCTTAGTTTTGCTTTGCTTTTTTATGTGAATTAATTGGTGTTTTAGATGTGGGTTTGGTTCGGTTTCTTGATAGTTTGGATTTATACATTAATTATGAGTTTCAGATTGCGAGTAAAGTTTATACATGCATATTTTTTTTCTTTGAAAGTAGTCTGAGATTCTAAATTTTGAATATTAGTGTTTTTGGTCTAATTGGTTTATTGTTTTGATTTTAGGTTTATGACTGTGATACTGTTTTTTCTTTAGCTTTTGGATTCTTTAGTTTTCCGGTGTGGATCCTAGCGCGAGGTAAGATGTTTAAGTTAAGATCTTGGTTGAAATAGTCCTTTTTCATTTGATTTATTTTCTCTTACAAAATGTTGTTTTTAAGTTTCATGTTCTTATTATCTTTTGATTGGAAAAATATTTTTGTGGAGATTTGGTGGGAGACAAAATAGCTTCATGAGGCGTATTTTTAGGTGCTCTTTTATTTTCATATTGCCAGGCAATTAAAATCTTCTAGTATAAGGAAAATTTTCTTGCCTGAGCTCCTCTAAATCCCTATCTAAATGAAGTAAGGTGGGCTGACATTTTTGGATGATTTATCTTACCCATCAATTATCCATGTGAAGATTGAGCTCTACTATCAAAGATAATGAATTGTTTATATTGCTTCTTGAATACAAGATGATGATTTTCACCAAACTGCTAGCTTTCCCTCTGAGTTTTATGGATTTTCTGGTGAGGCATGAGAGGTTTGTAGACTAGGATGTCATCCTGTTATCCTGTTATTTATGTGTTTGGTGCATCATTAACTGAGTAGATCAGAGATGTAACTGTATCTAGGTTGCTATATCTCACTAGATGTATCGTTCAGACTTGACATAATATAAATGTAGAATTCCTTTGTAGTAATTAGTAATAACCATGCTGCTCTTTGTACTGGAGGGAAATGTTGTTCTTTCAATTTGTTGTTTCAATTAATGCAAAATAGTTTCATTTGTCTATTTGAATTGAGTGGCTCAAATGTGGAAGCTTAAGTTACTCTTTCATGCTTTTCAATCTCCCCCACTTCCCTTCCTCACTCAACCATGTTACTTATTCACAACCAAATTCTTAACCAGGAACTGTAGTCTCAATTAATTTAATTTGCTTTCTCTCCTTATTTATGCAGATTATTAAAAATGGGAGGCCTGGAGTGGACTAAGGTAGTGCATGGACATCAAGGATGGCGACTAATCACCTGTATCTGGTTACATGCCGGTGTTATTCATTTGCTGGCAAATATGTTGAGCTTGGTCTTCATTGGGATTCGCCTTGAACAGCAGTTTGGATTCTGTATGTCACCTTCTTTCTTGTGGATGAAATTCTAAATTTAGTTGTAAAACTGAAATAAGTAATAATGTGGCTAAGAGGTTGACTTACCTGCCGGCTTATTTGTTCAAGAATGGCTTGACTTGTCCTTGCGTCTTCACTCTTTGCATGGCATTCAGTTTGCATTTGTTGTAAAATTTAAAATTGCATATGTTAGGTCAACTTTCCAGGATAATAAACACAGAAGCTATGACACTGTTTTTTCATTTTTTGCTGGGACTACTATCTCATAACCATTTCTTTGCATTCAAATGCTATAATAACAAAGTGGAAGTATTAATAGCTAAGCTAATAATTATGTTGGTACCTCCTAAATCATGGTGGCTTGGCCCGCCGTGAAAATTTTTGTTCATGGCCTTTTTTTTTTTAATTTATTTTAATATAAAAATGCTTTTTGCAATATTCCTATATTCTAACATTATTTTGGAAATATGACGGCAGTGCGGGTTGGTCTCATCTACTTATTATCAGGATTTGGTGGGAGCATTCTGTCGTCGCTTTTTATTCAACACAATATCTCTGTTGGTGCTTCTGGTGCTTTGTTTGGACTTCTTGGAGCCATGTTATCTGAGCTTCTTACTAATTGGTCAATTTATACTAATAAGGTATGTTAAAACCCTTGGTTTTAGTGGTTAAGTTCTTGAATGTTTTCATTGTGAAGAGAGTTTCCAATTTGTTTACCCTTTAATGAAAAAGCAACAATTCATTTTCATATACTGGCACTTAATTAGTTTGAGTCCAAAAGATTTCCGACTAGATATATCTAGGTCTTAATAAAGTAAGGAATTGAAATGAAAATTCCAAATTGGGGAGAAAACAAAATACTTTGCCAATTTGGTATAGTGTTGATTGTTTGGGTGTTGAATACATAACCAACAACTGGGACTCTGGACAGAAAAGTAAACTAAAAAAGTTGTGAGGGTTGTTATGACTAATATATCTTGCTTTTCATTTCTTGTAGGCTGCAGCTCTATTGACTCTTGTGGTCATTATCGCCATCAACTTAGCCGTCGGAATTCTTCCTCACGTTGACAATTTTGCACATATTGGAGGTTTCTTATCTGGGTTCCTCCTGGGGTTTGTTTTGTTACTTCGTCCTCAGTTTGGTTGGGCAGAGCGCCAACATCTTCCTGCTCATGCTCGTGTGAAATCTAGGCATAAGGTTTACCAATATGTTTTCTGGATTGTAGCCTTGGTTTTACTAATTATCGGGTAAGTTCAAGCCTTCATTCTTTTTGTACACATACTAGTTAAAGCAAAGATAGTCATTCGGAAAGAAGCTAAGATAAGTTTATGTCATAAAAATTGCAGATTCACGGTGGGATTGGTGATGCTATTTCGTGGAGAGAATGGAAACGATCGCTGCAGATGGTGCCATTACCTAAGTTGTGTACCTACCTCAAAATGGAACTGTGGGAACTAATGACAGTTTTCCACCTTTCTGTACTTGCATGTTGTTTATCTTTATATGACACTCTGGTTCTTTTGTTCTTTACCTTTTTAATTACATATTCATTTGTTTATTGTTTGGGATGGATGCTCTAACTTGTGTACATGCATAGTTTGTCTCCTTGGACATCAAGTTTAGTTGTATCTGGTTTACACGGGATGTCTTCCCATTGTATGAATGCAAAGAAATTAGAAATTTAAAAATTGATCTATTACATGATATATTTATCTTTTAATCTAACTTTTCTCTTGTTATTTGATATACATATACTGGTTCTTCTCTATATTGCAAATGTCCAACCCTTTTCTTACGCTTCTTTTGACATTTTAAAATAAAAAAAAAAACTTCTTTGTTGTGGCGTCGCCCGGACTCGAACCGGAGACCTTCAGTGTGTTAGACTGACGTGATAACCAACTACACCACGACACCTGCTTATTTGAAGTTATAATTTTAGTATAACTATTAAAAACGAGTTATTGAAATGTGGCCCCACCGTCTTCAGAGATTAGAAATCGCAATCGGCACCCATTTTTGAGAAAGTTGCCATATTTTATGACGGGGTGTTTTATAGCTTTCTAAAAGGGATGTGTCCCTTTTAATTACCAGTCTCTCAGGAGGGTCAATTTCAGCATGATAAAAAGTATGGGGTACTATTTCAGTCTCACATAAACTGTTTTTAAGTGTTAATATTTTTAAAAAAAATTATATATCAGAAATTACTAAAAAGAACAATTTATAGAAGAAAACTTTTATAGTGTTTTTAGCGTTTAAAAATTGAAACATAAAATTCTAGTTAGTATATTAAAATAATCCAATGTAGCTTTTCATATTCCTTTCGAATGGCTTAGTTTGGTTTTACGAGTTTTCATACCTTCCAAAATCATAAATTTGTTTAATCTTTATTTTTTTTCAAAGTAATTACTTTCTAATTGTTTGATATGTCGTGAGAATTAGGAGAAGGGTAATTTTAAATTAAATTAGATTTTTTCTAATAAATGTTGGAGCTTAGAAAGAGGTCATTCCTTATATCTCTAATTAATCCTACTTTGATAAAATGTTTTTGGAACAAAAAAATCATAATTTTTTTTTTCTTTGTTGATACGTGATTTTGACACCAACGACTTACACATGTAAAATGCTAAGGTTATTCTTAAAAATTACACGTGAACTATTATAATCATATACAACCACTGAATAATAAATGAAAGATATGATTTTTAAACTGATTCGGATGCTTAAAGCAAATTCTACGTCCATTGTTTCTTTTATATATTAGAGATTACAAGAGGTCGTATATAGCGAACAACGAACAAAGGTACAATAACTAAGTATTTAGAGAGAATATCAAGTCAGTCTCTTTCCCATAGGTTATCTTTACTCTGAAAATAAAGATTACAATCAGAATAAGGGTTCAGTATCAGAATCCCGAAAATGAGAGGGGGAGTCCTCTATTTATAGTTGAGGAATTCAAGGTAATGATTACAAATATACAAGTGGGTAGATGTCGTGCAAGTCCTTCATTGTCTCTCATTGGCTAATAACTTAGGAAATATCCTCAAAATATTTGGGGCTTGGACATGTGTGCAGTCCTTAGTCACTCATGGACAAAACCTTAATCTGCTAAGTTGGTGATACAAATATTTTTTCTGTCATGGAGCAACGTGGCAACTCTTAGACGGTGCAAAGCCTTCCTGAACTCTGATTGCTGCTCTCTGACATAGGCTAACGTTAGGCCTGATTTTTTAAGCATAATAGAAGCTCCCCAATTCTTAAGGTTCAAAGATTGAATCTTGAGAACTTTATGATTATGCCGCGACCTAACTTGTCTCAAGGAGTGTTTGCCCAAACTAGCAGTTGAGAACAACCACATTGTTACAAATGACATGACTAACTCGATCAATGAACTGAGTTGTAACGCCCCACTTGAGGTACGTAGCTAATGTTTCTTCTTTTGCTCTTATTTGAGTCGGTTTATTAGTATTATTGTTTGGTTGGCCTTTGATTGAGTGGTATGTTGAATAATTTCCTTGAAATTGGTTGAAAATAGAAGAAGTTTAGTGTTCCAGGCTTCACCAGGGCGAAGAAGAATCTTCGCCACGGCGAAGAGGTGTTGAAGCCCATGGGGAAGCTGCTGGACAGTTTCGCCGCGGCGACAGAAGCTTCTTTGCGCGACGACGGGCCGACCAAAATGTTTGTTAAGTTTTAGATATTTTCTTCCCTAAGGGCAATTTGACCATTCTACCCTCGAATTAGTAGGAAAAGTGGGGAGGAAAATGTAAGAAATTTGCTTGGAGAATATGTTAATATGGGGATGTGTTTGTAATGAATCAAAGGGTATAGATGGAATTCCCTAAGGAAGAGTAAGGGCAAAATGGGAATGCTTGTGCATAAATTGTATTAAAAGGAATTAAGTCATTGCAAACCCTTCATTCTTCTTCTCCACCGCCACTCTCCTTTTTACTTCCTCTCAATTTCTCTTTCAATTGTTTAAGGATTTTTAGAGGGCTTTTGGAGTGATTTGGGGTAGAAAATCAATCTAAGGCATCCTAAGGGTAGAGAAAAATCAAGCAAACCAAGAGAAAGGAAGAGCTAGTGAGATCTCTCCATCACAAGGTAAGTAAACCCCAACCCAAGTAGAGATTTGAGAACTTTCTTGAATAGAGAGTTAATAGCAATTATGTGTGTATGTATATACATGTGATATGCTATGTTATTAAGATTTAAATGGAGACAATTATTGCTTTATGGTTGTTCATACACTTCAATTATGAGAAGTGAGATGTGGGTTGGGAATGTAGTTTGAGATGGAAATTGAAGGATATTGAGAAATCCTTTTTGGTAGCGTTATTCTATGGCAGGATTTATGGCTATGTGAGGAGTTTTCTCCCATTTTGGATGCTTAGAGAAAGACATAGAATTATTGTTATAGTAGGGTCTTGTTATGCACTTGAGTTGTTTGATGAAATGCCTAATAGAGGTTTGAGTATGAGTAGTGAACCTTAATTCTTGCAACATTGCATGTTGGCATTTCATAAGTGCATTAGTGGAGATGAACCATCCATATGCATTATTTGTGCATTGAGAAGTGACTTAAGAAGAGTAGAAAACTTTCTGTATGCACTTGCTTTATGAGTAGAGAACTTTGTGAATGCAACTACTCTACGAATAGAGAGAATGAGAAGTGCTAGAGTAGAGAAAGTTATTAGAAACAGGGTTGATGCTTTGTGATCGTCACCCGATATTTAGTAGGAACGGGTTGATGCTTTGTGATCGTCACCCAAAAGTCATGAGAAATGGGTAGGTGCTTTGTGGTCTCCACCCGATAGTTATGAAAACCGGGTAGATGCTTTGTGATCCCCACTCGGTAGTCACTAAGAGCGGGTTGGTGCTGTGTGAACTCCACCCGATAGTCATGAAGAGTGAGATGGTGTTGTGTGAACGCCATCCGGTCGTACCTCTGGTAAGATGAGGCCATAACGTTAGTAGAAAACAATAGAAAGAAAGTGTGAGGAAGGAATTAAGAAAAATAGTTACGGGGATAGACAAATAGAGGGTTTACTTACTGAGCATTATTTTGTGCTCACCCCATCATTTTCCTTTGTGGATGCAGGATCTAGGTGATGATGCAGTCGGAGGGGCGTCGGCAAGCGAGGAGCAATAGCTATACTGTCGATGAGCAAGAAGAACAAATTTATGATTTTGCAAGCTATTTATAATTGCGATCGAACAATTCTAACATTGATATCTCCAACCTCCTCGAGGAATACCAAGTTGCTCTTGCTTCTATGGTCAAGGTGAGCAAGAAGAACAAGAACCTACCCCAGAGGACGATTAGCAAGAAATAGAAGTCGCTAAAGATCAAGCGGATGACCCAAAGGTCGACTATCAGTTGGATGACCTAGAGGTTGAGGTGGCTGAAGTTAGGGATCTTGGTGATCAAGACCAGTGATCGTTCTCTCCTCTGTTCGAATAGAGTATTTTGTGCTTATTCTTTTTTCTGATGTAGCTCTTAATCATACCTTGTAAATAATTTTTAAATATATAAAAGGAACTTTTGACCACTTGTGATAGCACTTTTATAACTCAAGTATTTCGCAAAACGAATATAGCATATCTGATCATAAAACTTATAAAACGTTATAAATAACAAGATTATTAAAAACTTGAGATTACGACACAAGTAATTCTTTGAGAAGAATTGGAATAATCTTATTCATAATATTTATAACAATGAAAATTTTACAAGTAAAAAAATGATCAAGCTATAAACGAGTTCGGAATTACTGATAATAAGAGCGAAGACGCTTAGCATTCCAAGTTCTCAATACTTTAGAACCATTAAGCCTTTTGAGGTAATACGTTCTAGGTCATATCGCCTTAGCGACATGATATGGGCCTTCCCAGTTAAGTCCTAACACCCCCGCACTTGGTTCTCTTGTACTGAGAATGACTTTTTTAACACTAGGTTGCCAACCTGGAAGTCTCTTCTCCTAACTTTAGAGTCGAATAATCTTTTTGCCAACTGCTATTAGGAAGTTATCCTTAACGAGCCTTGTGGCGGTGTTCTTCAACTAAGTTCAGACTTACACGTAAGCGTGCTTCATTGTCTGTTTCATTGTAAGAATCTCTCTAAAGTGAACCAACTCCTACTTCCAGTAGGACCATTGCCTCACAGTCATATGCTAGCGAGAATGGTGTTTCCGAAGTAGAGGTTCTCAGAGTCGTTCTATATACACATAGAACTTCTAGGAGATCATCGGCACAATTGCCCTTGGCTGTGCCAAGCTTTGCTTTCAATGTGTGCTTGATAGTCTTGTTGACAGCTTGAACTTACCATTAGCTTGCGGTCATGCTACTGTGGCGAATTTCTTAAGAATCTTTAGCTCTTCACGAGACTGCTTGAATTCCTCATTATCAAACCGTTTCCCATTATCAGAGATGATTGTGTGAGGAATCCCATAGTAACACACTATGTTCTTGAAGACGAAGTCTTTAAGCTTCTTTGTAGTGATCACGACCAAAGGCTTTGCTTCGATCCACTTAGTGAAATAATTTACTGTGACCATTGCATATTTGACGCCACCTTTATCGGTTGGCATAGGTCCAATGAGATCAATTCCCCATATAGAGAATGGTCAAAGACTAGTCATCATTGTTAACTAGTGGGAAGGAGGTCGCGGGATGTTCATAAATGTTTGGCACTTATCACACTTCTTCAGAGAGTTAAAGGCATCTTCATAAAGTAGGGGCCGATAATATCACTGGTGATAATTTTATTGGCGAGAGATCGTGCGGCAGTGTGATTACCACATATCCCTTCATGTACTCTCTTCTGAAATAGTATGTTTCATCATCTATTACACATCGGAGGAGGGAAGTGTTAAACCCTCGTTTATACAACTAATCTCCAATAAGAGTTTAATGAGTAGCTCTAGTTCGCAGGAGTCTTGCCTCAGTCTTGATGTTATGAAGAACCCCATCTCTAAGATACTGAATAATCAGAGTCATCGAGGAAATGAATTCAGTTGTGGCTACGACCTAATTAGGTGAATTGATGTTGGAAACTTCGATGTACTTGATTGGAATGCTTTCCGAAGCATCAGAGTCCAATGATGAGGCTATCTTTGTCAAAGCATACGCGATAGAATTACTATATCTCGGGATTTGTCTGATCTTATAGTCCTTGAAGGGCTCAAGTACAGCCTTGGCTTTCTTCAAGTAACTGATCATATTCTCTTCTTTGGTTTGATACTCTCCTAGAACCTGATTGACAACTAGTTGGGAGTTGCTATTAATGTTGACCATATCTGATCCCATTTCTCTTGCTAGTCGTAGACTAGCATTTAACGTCTCATATTCGGCCTCATTATTCATAGCTTTGAATCCAAACCTTAGGGCTCGTAAATGTGAGTTCACTCAGGGCTAATGAACAGAAGACCAGCTCTGACTCTTTTTCTGTTCGAAGACCCATCAACGTAAAGACTCTAGGTTGACAAGTTTCGAACAGTTTTCTGGACAATTTCACTGGCTGGCTATTTAGATTCCTCATCGCTGATGAGTGAACTCCGAAATAAAGTCAGCAACAACCTGCCCTTTAATTGTTGTTTTTGGTCTATAATGCAGATCTAATTGACTTAGTTCCATAGGCCACTTAAGCAACTTACCCAAAGCCTCTGGCTTCTGAAGGTTTTTCTTGAGTGGGTTATTAGTTAATACATGGATGGTGTGGGCATAGAAGTAAGGTCGTAGCTTCCTAGAAGCGATCAGTAGGGCATAAGCTAATCGTTCCATTTCTAGATACCGAGTCTCGACGTCTAGCAATTGTTTACTCATGTAATACACTGGCCACTGAATTTTGCCCTTTGCCCAAATAAGAGTTATGCTGACTGCATACTGAGAGACGGATAGATAAAGAAACAAGATTTCCTTGGGAAGAGGCTTGGACAAAAAATGTGGCTTTTCGAGATGCTCTTTTATGCTTTGGAAGACTCGCTCACACTGGAGTCTATTCAAATCTCTTGTTGGCCTTGAGTATATTGAAAAACGGCAAACAACGATATGTTACTCTCGATATGAAGTGACCGAGAGCCGCTATTCTCTCATTCAAGTTATGAACTTGCTTTCGATTGAGAGGGACTTTTCATATCTAGGAGAGCTTGATCTTCTCAGGGTTGATTTTAATTCCCCGATGGTTAACCATATACCCCAGGAATTTTCCTAAGGATACTCTGAATGAACACTTAAGAGGATTAAGTTTCATTCTATACCTTCGGAGTATATCAAACATTTCTGCGAGGTTAGCTATGTGATTTGAAGTGACATGTGGCTTGACTAGCATGTCATCAACATATACCTCATTGACTTTCCGATTTGCTCGGGAAACATATGATTAACCAAACGCTGGTAGGTCGCCCCAGCGTTTTTTTAAACCGAAGAGCATGACTTTATAGCAATATAGTCCTTGATCTGTAATAAACGAGGTATGCTACTCATTGGATGTGTACATCGGGATTTGATTATACCCCGAGTAGGCATTCATAAAGCTTAACAGCTCATGCTCGGAAGTGGCATCGACAAGCTGATCAATTCTAGGAAAAGAGAAACTATTATTCAGATAAGCTTTGTTGAGATCCATGAAATCAACATATGTTCGTCATTTTTCGTTGTGTTTCTTCACCAAAACATGATTGACGACCTAACTGGGAAATAACCCTCTCGAATGAACCTGATTGAGAAGAGCTTTTTTACTTCAACCTTAAGAGCAACATAACGATCTGGGTGTTAGGAAACGACCCAGTTACGCAGTGAAAAATAAAACATAAACTCTATGGATCGTTCCTTAGAACCAAGATCCGGGTACAAAAATCACATTTTATATAAAATAATCAAATCTGCAAAAATTCAATTCAAGGTTTGAGAAACCATATCCCACGTTTGGAGGCTCCACCAATATTGTCTCTGAACGTGTTTGCTACCAATCCAAGTGTAGGATCGAACCGTAGAGGTCCACACGAAGACAATCAACAAGAACCAAGGAGGGATTTGCTAGATCCTCCTTGGCCTTAAGAAATCAAGAAGAAAAACAAAAGGAAAGTGTTTGATTTTTCAATCAAACAGTAAAGTGGCGTGGGGAGTGTTGTGGGGCTTGAGAGTTTTGCTTTTTCAATGAAATTGAAATAATACAATAACACACACACTTTTCCAACTAAAACCTTTTCTTTTATAGTCTTATTTTAGTTGCCCTATTCCCATATGGAATGGGCTTGGGCTCCAACCCAAACACCCCCAAATTTTCCAAACACTCCCAATTAGATATTTTAATTTAATTCATCATTATTTCAATTAAAATCAATTAATATTTAATTAACATTTAACAATAATGATGATTTAATTAAATATGTGCGAACACACATTTAACCGTAATTTCACTTATTTAATTTTTCTAACAAATTAAATAAAAGGCTACGACCTCAGCAAATTTAATTGCAATGTGAAATTACCAAAATACCCTTTCGCCCAAAAAGACGAAAACGCCCTTCTTTCTTCTTGGATCTTAAATTGTCTTCTATGTGTGTGACCCATAGGCTCCTCATCATATCGGTAGTGTATAATATTGCGATTAACACCAATTAATCGTCTCACTAATACACAGACCAAGATTGGCCCCTAGCAAGGCATCATGGCCACCCGATAGATTCAGGATTCAAGAAAGAGTACTGTCAAGCGGTATGGTTACCGTACAATTCGATCCTTTTGTCATACGTTATCTCTATGAGACGAAGGCATAGAAATAATGTCAACTTTCGATTACTCTCGATATTTTATATTCGGTTTCTGGACCAATGACCCATATTATAATCTGGATAGAACAACAACTCAATCCCACTGTGGCCACAGTTTTAGTGTTATTGCCATATACTGAATTACGCTGTGAGATAACTTCTCCCGTACCTGGGAGTGATGAATCCTCTGTCAATCCACCATAGTCTTGATACACTTCTTGATATAGCCAATCACCACCGTCTTGATATCTCGAATAGAACTACGTTAGGCTAGTAGACCTAATCGGCTGCACAAGGTACTCCGGTGATCTCAAGTCTAAGGATCACATGCACCACCATTCGTTAGAGGATTTGTTCCATAGACACTGGGGTTACCATCCATATGGAATCCTTTGGTGGGTTAGTCCAGGTGAAACTTGTTGCGGTATATCCGCCTACAACAAATACCCATGTGTTGCACCAGGTTGTCACCAAACAACCTTGACAAGTGAGATCGATCCTTGCTCGGCGAGGTCGTTCAACACTATGATAGCCTTACCGTATTATCGTGCCCTTACTTGAGAATAATCTGGGGCTACGAGCGTTTCTAGAATGGCCACCATATATGCTCATAGGGTTCTCACTATCAAGATTTGAAACACTTGATACCCTCGTCACGGTTCTACCATTCTAAGGACATATATCAATACATATTGCAATAATAATGATTTACGCGATATAGAATAAAATGTCTTTTATTATTGATTAATGAACATTATTACAAAGAGTCAATTCTACAATAATTGATTGGCTCTAGGGCATCTACCCTCTAACACTGGGTCCACGACTCTTCTCTTATGATGAACTAGCTTGACCTCACCATCGATGTTGAGTGCATGACATATTACATTCAAGATGATCTTGATCATGTCAGCATGAATCTATGCAAAAACATTTATATTCTGTTTGGGGAAGCTCATTAGGTCGATAGCAAGCTAAGTGTCGAGATTGCTTCCGATTCTCAATACAGTCGAGATCATTCTGGTTGAGTGACACTTCAGATAGAGTCTCAACAAACCTACTGTGGGAATACTCCTCTTGAACACGAGGATCTATGTTGTCTTCCACTAGAACTGACTGTGGTTCGATCTTCCTGATCGCCATAACCTACTCAGGAATGCCCATTGGCTTCCCTTTCCCTTTACATGTCATATGCACTGCACTTACATAGTAGTCGCGAGATTCACACTGAGACCCTTTGACCTTCCCGCACCCTATTGGAATGAGAAATTTCATCTTCAGATGATAGATTAAGGTGACAACTTTGAAGTTCGGAGTAGAGGTCGTCCCAATGCTCTGTTGGAAAGGGGTTAGGACTGGCTTCCATTGCAGCTATCAAAACACAAAGAGGATAAGGCCCTCTTTCTATCTTTCTTTTTAGAGTGATTTTCCTGCCTGTTGAATGGTCAGGGAATTGATTGATTGTACTTATCGCGATTTAGTAAGTTGCGTTGCGGCCGAGTACATCATTGATTTGACTTCATAGTTTAAGGAATATGACATTGAAAGCGGACAGTCAGTCTACCACTAGAAATTCTATCATCTTGATCCCTTCGTGGGTCTCACCCAAAGTGACAGGAAGTGCAATCATTCCCTTGGGAAATTAGATGATCCCCTAAAAGCCATAGAGGGGGATAGAGGCAGGCTTTAGATCTACCTCTTCCAATTGCATTTCCTCGAATACTTGTTGAAATAGGATGTTCACGACACTCTCATTATCCACCATCATTCTGTGGACTTCACACCGACCTATTTCAGTCGCGATGGCGAGTGTATCCTCATGAGGGTGATGTAATCGTACTGCGTCTTTCTATGAGAAGGTAATCTCCTCCTCGCTGCGCACTTTAACAGGTTGTTATGCCGTGTTTAACACATTCATGGGGTCAGGGCGAGCTTCCCGAGCATACTTCTCCTGAGCACCTTGAGAATTCCCCATGTGTGGCCCTTAAGTATAATTCTGACGAAATGGAGGCCCTTGCAACCATGGCGCTTCTTCCCATCGTCCTCTTGATCCTTCTCCCAAATAGGAGTCGGACCATCAACATACTCTTTGAAGTGCCCTCTTTTAATGAGGTCTTCAATACCGCTTAAGAGCTTGGTATTCATCGGTATGGTACCCATTGTCTCAATGATAACGGTAATATTTCTTACCGTTTCTTATTTAAGGGGAATCTTTCATGGGCTCGGGCTCTCCAAGCAGATTAGCTTCTTTTGATTTATTTGGAATAGTTAATACCGATGCGTTCAATGGAATGTATTGATTCTTATCGCGACGAGTTACTTAGCATAAGATTTCTTGGGTCCAAACCATTGTTTATTTCATTTTCTCTGATCGTCATTAGCCCATTTATGATCAAGCCTTCTATTACTCTCTCCCCTATTTTCCTTCCTCCGACTAGGAGAGCTGGTGAAGGAACGGGGTTGTGGCGATTCAAAACGTCCACTGAATTTTCAATTTTAAGATATTTCTCCGTGAGGTTGTAAAAGTGAGTGAGGGAAATATCGTTTTCGGATTGCAGTTTTTCCACAAGTTAGTTTGCACACAAGTCGGTTTGCAGGCAAACTTCTACAATAATAAGAGTTCAAACTGAATCTTCAAATTCATTCCTTTCCTGTTGTATGTTGTTCAGATAGCTCAATAACATTGAGAACTTCCTATTAGCCCAGAAGTGTCTAAAAAACAACAAACTCATCTGCTGCCATGAGTTGATAGATCCTGGCGGAAGCGATCTAAACTAGCACTTAGCATGGGCAGTCAAAGTTATAGCTAAGTAGCGACATTTCGCCAAGTTGGAAACTTGGTGAAGCTCCATGAGGTCGTTAAACTCATAAAGATGATCTTGCGGATTAGAATTCGCATCGAATGCTCGCATATCAAGCATTCTAAATCTTGATGGGAAAGGAGTAGTCAAAACTGCTGGAGAAAATGGAGACGCCTCAATGACATGCCCTCGCTCATTATGTTGAGCTCTAAGCTGATCTAGAGCTCACTGTAACTCCTTAATCTGAGGAAGCGGAGCCACCTGAGGATCACTTTCAGCAATGTGGGTTCGCTCCCCATGATTGCGATTGAGGGAAGACCACAGATCGAACTCTTCCTTACCTCGGCTGGAGCCTTCAACATACCTTGACACATGCTGGCTAAAGCCATGTGAATGCACTAAATGGCTTGGGGAGTTATCTCGATCTCCACGGTGGTCAAAATTGATCCATATTCGGTGGGCATTTCCCTCGCGATGATAGTCAAAACCATCATTCCAGAGATAGTGGGAATCTCCATGCTGTGCACTCTTGTGGGGAGTACCCATGAGATGTGACGTGAGACAGCTTGTGATGTGACATATCGCCAAGTCACAAAGCCATAAGTATTCTACCTACCTCATGACCGGTATTCACTAGCCCCTTCGAGCCTTTTGGCCCATTGTCAACCACATGTTTTCCCTTATTTTTACACGTTATAGTGCTCGTGGTATGAGCTTTGGCTCGTTTCCATGTTTTAGCGCGACCTATATGCATTTTTTGGAGGTGGTACCACCTTGTTAGAATTGGGTGGTACGACCTGATTCAAACGATCTAACCTTGGGTTAACCGTTTGGAGAGTATTATTGAACCTCTCCATGTAATTCATCACAGTTGGATCGAGTTGAGAGGTCGAGGGAATGTCCGCTGCGGTACCTTGAGGAATTGGAGGCACTTTGGGAGAAGTAACATCCTATACCTAGGGGATTTCCTCATTGTTGGTTCTAGTTCGCTCGGTTTCAAGACCACGAGCCATTTGTTCACCGGTAGAACTGATTGATCAGAGATTCTAAATGAAAAGCATATATAAAATCAGGGTCCTCCTTCTAGCGCCAAAATATTGATGCGTGATTTTGACATCAACGACTTGCACGTGCAAAGTGCTAAGGTGTTCTTAGAAATTACATGTGAACTATTATAATCAGATACAACGACTGAATAATAAATGAGAGATATGATTTTTAAAGTGGTTCAGATGCTTAAAGCGAATCCTACGTCCATTGTTTCTTTTATAAATGAGAGATTATTACAAGAGGTCGCACATAGCAAATAGCGAACAGAGGTACAATAACTGAGTATTTAGAGAGAATATCAAGTCAGTATCTTTCCCATAGGTTATCTTTGCTCTGAAAATAAATATTACAATTAGAATGAAGGTTCAGTATCAGAATCTCGAAAATGAGAGGGGAGTCCTCTATTTATAGTAGAAAAATTCAAGGTAATGATTACAAATCTGCAAGTGGGTAGGTGCCGTGCAAGTCATTCCTTGCCTCCCATTGATTGATAACTTAGGAAATATCCTCAAATTATCTGGGGCTTGGACAGGTGTGTTGGTCCTTAGTCACTTATGGACAAAACCTGAATCTGCTAAGTTGGTGACAATTTTTTTTTTTTTTTTTTTTTTTTTGCCATGGAGCAACGTGGCAGCTCCTGGATGGCGCAAATCCTTCCTGAACTCTGATTGGTGCTCGTTGACATCGGCTAACGTCAACCCTTATTTTTTAGGAATAACATTCTTATTTCCCATTTTTAATCCCACATAAATGATACCCTTTTGATTAGATAAACCAAAACTTAACAATAAACTTATCATTCAACGCTTAAACTCTTTACATTCCCCCCCACACTTGTTTTAAACAAAAATGTAATCCATAACTGTGTTATAATCACATTCTTAAACCTTACTCTAGTGGTTGCTATATTTAGTTTTTAGGATTTATATAACTATTTTGCTTCAAATTTTGATGATAAGAGTGTATGATATTATTAAAAATAGGTTGAATGTTGTATGAAAATAGTTTTTAGGGTTCTTCTATTAATTTGTGTGACATCTATGAATTCTGCAATTGCGATATCGCACAAAGAAGACAACATTCACAATTCTTGCACACATTAATGGTGTATGAATAACAAAGGAACAAGGGTTAATGCACAATTCCAATAAGGATAATACTACATATACAAAGATGGGATCTCAACCAATGTAACAATTTATTTGGTAAATTAATTCCCTAATCTCATCATCCTACATGTGGGAGAGGTTTGTTTAAAAAAGAAAATGTGGGACTTGAGCTACATAATAAAATTTCCCATAAAAGTAAACGACATATTCCCACCCAAAGATTAGTGGAAATGGCAAGTTTCTACCCCTAGTTTCATAAATTCTAGATTCTGACCATTAAACCAACTCGTTAACGATTTTTAGGTTCTAATAAAGATGCAGAGGGTGCTATTACCATTCTACCTTTGACAAATAAATTAATAAATTACTTTTTAACCCCCAAATTAATAGAATTAGAAAAATAACCATCTTACTTTCAAATTTATTTCAATAACACACTTTTCTTCAACTTCCACATCATTCTCGTCTCCAACCACCCAGACGCTACCACTGCCACTGCCACCGCCACCGCCACCACCACCACCACCACCACCTAGTAACTGTCGCCAAACGACAAACACAAAACACTTTGAAAATCAACCACCGCCTAATGAACTAACCACCTAGCCACCACTTAACAAGTCTACAACAATCAAAAGAAGATGGGCAAGTTGGCTAGGGCAATTCGTCGAGCACCTAGTGTGCACCGACGAAAGATGAGCAAATGGTGGTGAATAGGTGGATTCTCCGACCAAAAACAAGCACACTAAGACTCCAATTAAACAGCCAAACAAACCCAAAACTTCAATTACATCAAAAACTCTTCAATCAACATCCAATTCCAACAAACACAAAGAAACCCTAATTGGAGTGGTCGACGAAAAACAATGTGTTGTTGCGGCCAGGAGCGACACTTGCTAACGTACACCGCTTAAAAAAACCAGAAATCGACAAAAAAAGTTGTACGACACGGCTGCCATGGCTGGCGATTTTCTGTTACCTTAAGGATAAGAATCTAAAATTTATGAAACTAGGGTTGAAAACTTTCTATTTCGCTAATATTTGGGTGGAACATGTGGTTTGCTCTTTCCCATAATATTAGAAAGTCGTGTTGGCTCTTTTTCTTGGGCTTGTTTCTCGCATCTAATTCAAATTAACATCAAGTAAACAAAATTATAGGAGATTACTCTTTCAACGTTTCTGACTTTTTGTACAGAGTTAGCTTCTACAAGTGACATGACCCACCAAACCAAGAAAATTCTGAAACCCCACATTCATTTTCTAATTCTCCTTTAAAGGCTCCACTCTTGTCAGAATGAAAGTAAAATCCCCTTGAGATGAAAATGATACATCAAATACTACTACAACATGACTAAGAGAGAGGATACTAATAATGGAAAATTGATTAAAAAAAAATGGAAGTTGGGAGCCACAAGCAGACATAATTTATGCCAAACACATGGGCTCCATACTTATGTTTTGCATATAAAACGTGACATCTACTGCTCATATGCACGACCATTTATTGACTCCCTAACCTCGCTGCCCATTTCACCCGTCTCCACACCCGACATTATCTTAACCATATCTCAAGTACCCAATTTTGCTCTTGGATTCATCTTAGTACAACTTCTCCAAATTATTAGCCTTCCCAACAGTGATGTTGATGTCATAAAAAACAATAAATTATTTTAAGGATTTCATTAGTGTAATACAAATTTATAATATGATTGTTTACATTCAATACGAGTCCACTCATTCAATATAGTACTGGTTGGGCCATCTACATTTTGGTTGCGCAGTCACATCATCCCATAGATACCCTAAAACATACACAACTCATACATTTTTGGCACAAAAGATTACATAAGAAAACTAACTGCAAAAGTTAGACAGATTAGATGCTAAAAGTGAAAAGCTAGAATCCTGGAAAACTATTTTAGTATCTGTATCCAACAGGCATTCCAAGACTGTCTAAGCGACCGGATCCTGGGTAAGCTTTGTTTGTGAAGTTTGCATGCAATGTGGAAAATCTCTGCACATTCAATTTTGATTCACCAAACCCATGAACTGAGTACCTCTTCGCTGAACTAGATCTCTCATATTGAGGCCTTTGTTTAGGAGCACTAAGAGACCTGACCTTCGCCCTTGAAGATTCAGTGTAGGCCATGTAGTTTGGATGGTCTGAGTAACCACTTAGACAGCTTTGCGAGCCATAACTCTTCGTGGGAGTGAAGGGACTTCTCCTGGAACTACCACCCCTTGATGATGCGGAAAAGAATTGTGGGCTATTTTCGGCAGTACAAAAGGAACCTTCCTCAACCTCATGGGAGAATTTCAAAGGGCTTAAAGATTGAACCTCACATGAAGACTGACTTGGTACTGTCTGGTGTGTTGTCGAGTCTTTGGAAGTGGTAAAACTATGGCTATATTGATCTGATGCTACAGCAAGATGTGATGAATGAAAGAGGTGTCTACGTTTGGGTGTAAAGTGGGGTTTCCCAGTATCAATTTCAAGGACTTTGTCACTCTTCTCATCATCAGTAGCACCAACCCTCATTGAAGTTCCCTTTTGATCTTTTGATCGATTATCGATCTGGCGATCTGACCAATTCCAACATGTATGAGCTTTGTCATAGTCAGCGAGGGCCCTACCATTTGGTTTTGATCCACTTCTCTGTATTTATTCAAATGTGCACTTATTAGTAATGGAACTAAATTTTAAATTAACTTCAGGAAAGAGAAAAGGGCAAGATAGAGGAGTAAGGAACGTACCTTGAGTACCAATGACACTTCATGTTTTGTATTCTTTGGGCGGACAGAATGTTCAAATTTTTCAGGGGTCGGAGGACCCTGCAAATCAATGAAATCAATCTCTACACAATCAATGCAAGTAAATGCAGACATATTTTGTCACAGGACAGAAGGTCATTGTAGAAATTAGAAAAGTATTATGAAGAAGTGTGTCGATCTGACTATTCATTAATTTTAAAACAAACCTAGCAGAGACTAAATCCTGATATAATTCCTCAAGGAAGCAAATAATTTGTTCTTTGTACCATTCCCTTTTTTCAATATACTCCTATCCCCAAATAAATTACCTTTTTTCAATATACTCCTATCTCCAAATAAATTAAACAAATGAGATCTATCTTACGGAAGAAATACAGAAGGTGATTTTTTATATTCAGTGAGAGGTGACTAGTTTAAAAGAACAAAGCAAACACCTTAGAAAGTACAAATTTCAACAGACTCTTGTCCACTTTACGTTATAAAATTTATGACCAATGCCAGCACTTTGCTGTAATGCACACCATAAACATGTTTGAAGTAGCAATTTAATACAATGCAACTAGTTTCAGCAACTCTTACTACTATGCCATAGCCTTCACTAAAAATCATAAATTTATCACATTCATTGAAAAGTTGTCCACAGACAAAAAGAAAAAGTTCTACAGAGCACAAAAAGAAAAACACTCTGGTCTATAAAAGAAAAGGAGCTCAAAGCTCAGTTTGTGTATATCATGAATTTATCATTTCATGAAAAATTACCCAAAAAACTACCATAAAAATTCAAACATGGGAGGAAAGGATGTGTCTTGCTTACCGGTTGGTGGAAATTCGAAGATTTGCCACTTGATTGTGAACATTCAGATATTTGAGCACGTCCTGCATGAGCACGTGCCTGGGCTCGCAGCAATGCTTGCATTCGTCGAAGCCACTCTGCAGTTCTCTTCCTCTCAATGTGACCTCTCACAAGTGCCTGAAGCCTTACTAATCCTCTTAATGCTCGCAAAGCTCTTCTTGCCTTCAAAATATAAACAATTAAGAATTACCACCCAAATTATAATTACAATTCAATTAAGTGGGATATCATTGTATAACTTATTGAACTGGTAATTCTAAACATTTAAATTGAAAGACCTTTGCCGCACAGATAAACTTGCAGGTAATAATAAAACTAAACAAGATTAAAAGGCAATCAAACACCTGAGTAAAATTATCAGGCAATTATAATGACATATCAATCAAGAGACAAGGTATCAAAGGACCACACTATCCCATTTACTAAAGAACTTCGAATGCAAAACTGAAATATGGCGCCAAGGAAAATCAAATGCCAAACCAATAAATTTAAAAGCTAGCAGGCGCCATGAGTACCTCTCATCCTCTTTTCTCTCTCTTCAATCTAGCCTCTCAGAAATGAAATACTGACAATTGAAATCAAAGAGACAAGGACATGTCACTAGCCGCCTGTCCCGGGAAAAGGGTGATATGTTTCATCACGAGCGTCAGACTATTTTGTGCATAACAATTCTACATTGAAGTGCCCAACAAACCCAACTTTATCTCCAAAAAGTCATACAAATGAATTTAAGGGAACACATACTAACAACAAACTTTCTGCTGGTTTGGACCCACCAATAACTAGACTTTCGATTACCCAGATGGCCAAAAGATGTTAGAGCTGGACTCTGGTCTTCCCTTCTCAAAAAATGTGTACGTGCATAGACTCTCAGTGTAGATTTAATCCATAAGCCACCCTAGTTCAATATATGCTTTAGAATTACTCAATCCTAAGCATATGCATAAGCACCACTTTGAATTTATAACTCACTCATCAGAACATCATTTTAATGAAAGTTACAATTACTTTTGCAATTAATAACCAAGCTACCAAAGTACTTAACCAAGAATCCAAGTGAATACTAATCAATAAGAGCATTTATAAACGACATAATATCATCAACAAAGCCAACCCCACCTCAATTAACTCAAGTAATTTATTGGCAACAATTGACACCATAATCACGTCATTAATTGTTTGAAAAGTCCATAATGAGGAATATAAAAAGGGGAACTGAACAGTGAACAGTCCCAAACGGATTTCGGAGTGGTGCGCAGTGTGCACCCAGGTGCATGCTAGCGACTAGTCCTTGTTGACCTGAATACTATACTGGTTATAAAAAGAAAAAGTAAATGCTGGATTTAGTATGCTGCGTTCTGTAGGTACTGAGGTTTCGAGCAAAACGACATAGCAGAAACAATGAAGAAGGATAGCGATATTTCAACGGGTGCTCTCAGGGCCAAAACGATTAAACGAAGATCGTTTAAAATTTACCATGCAAGTAAAATTTCAGAACGACGTGTTTTGCCTGATTCATGTAAATTCCTATCTCTTATATCAGTACCTCCGTCTCAGCGAGACTGATAACAACAGAAAACGAGTCTGTTTTTGAAAACATAATTTTTGGAAGGAGAGAAAGCATGAAAAACGTTTTCTGAAAAACAAGACAAAAGCCATTATTAATTCAGCGTATTGAGCATGGAAGAAGAAGAATAAAAAGAGGAAAGGAAACGCGTCAACTACGCAGCCACGTCAAGTGCAAACCCAAATACTAATCCCGTAGCTTTCACAAAAAATTCAACAGGCCCATTAACAGACAAAGCATTTTGTTTTTAACTTCAACACAAACAAACAAAACATTTAGAATTAAAATTCATAAACAAAAAAAGAAAGAAAAAAAACCAACCAAATATCCACGAAACGCCGATTGTATCTTAATCGCGGCCACCTCATCAAGGGCCCCACCACAACTGCCGACGTAAGAGGAAGTGAAGTTCCCGCACCTCCCGCTGTTGCTGGTGAGCCTGACGACAGGCCTCGGCCGCCTGAGCCGCCGCGACCGCAGCCTCAGCAACGGCTGCGGTGGCCGCTGCCACAGCGATGGCGTGCTTGTTAGCATCCTGGCCCTCCGAAGACGGAGTAGCGTCGGTAAGCGGAAGCTCCTGAGCGTACAATGAATTGTGTTTGGCGGAAGTGGCGTTGTTGTGATAGTGTTTTTCGCGGTAGGACTTGACGAAGCTCCAGCGGCGTTTGTCTTTGGAGGAGGAGGAGGAAGAGGGGTCGGACTTCTTGAGGCCGAGAATGGTGCGGAACCACTTGGAGGCTTTGCCCATGGTGGTGATGAAGGCGTTGGGTGTTAGTTGTGGAAATGCATGGGCGAGTGAGTGAGAGGGAAGAGATGGTTGAGATGAGTGTGAAAGGAAAGGATTATAGGAATTTTAAAGAGAGTATATAAATACGGAAATTATACGGTTCAGATTGTGATTCGAGACAAGTAATAATGGTGCGTAAGCGATGGGATTCACTCGCTTAGTTTTTGTGTGTAGTTGACGCGCGATTACGGCATTGCATATATTAATTTGGGTTGAGTTTTTATTTAGAAAAATAAAAATAACCTAAAAACTAGGCATTGGCAATTGGCATGTCGTATGGTGGTTTTGAAAGTGAATGACATTACTCATAAACTGACAAATCACACAAGCAAGGTCGCTGCTTTGGATTTTACCCACCCCTATCTCTTTTTTATTAATATTTAATCCAATTGCCGACATTTTCGATTTAAAATGGTTCCCGTCGTATTAATAATTAATTAAAAGAAAAATGTGATATTTTCAAATTAGTCCTACATCATGTTTTACTTTTTGCATTGTCTTTTGTGACCATTAGGATAAGGCCACGTGACAAATGAAATGAAGATGATTTTGGTCAACTATCAGAGTTAAAGTGGTCAAATCATTTCATTTCACGGGTGTGGAAATTTGACAAAATACTCTGCAACCTGAGTCAAAGGTTTGCACTTGGGCTCAAACGTGCGTAGAATTATGGGTACTCGTCAAATAAACATGGAGTTTGACATATTAAGTTGGTAACAGGTAGGATTTGGTATTTATTATCACTATCTGAAAAGTAGTAAAAACATGGAATCGGTTTGCACTTAGCTGAATTTGCCGAGACTGAAATGTTATTCATTTGTCATATAACTCATGTTGGTAATAATGTAAAGTTAGTGAGAACTAAGCTTTACGATGGAGAAAGACGACGGTTTTCAAGAGCAAAAACTTAGTAAGCTAGAGAGAGGGGTTGTCAGTGAATGAATAATGAGAGATTTGACCCCTATTTATATAGTGAGCTAAGAAAGCTTAATCCTTGTAAAACTAGTCGTTCTCATAGTAGAAGTTTGAATAAACAAGAAAATCGTATTTACTTGTCCAAGTAGAATTAAAAGTACTAATTTATGTAAGATTAAGAATCTTGGATGAACTATAAAGTAAATAAAACCCTAAGTCCTATTATGGAACGAATATGGACTATTGGGCTGAAACCCGATTTAGCTTAACTTATAGAAAAACCCAACTGGTGGAGTGGCCCAACTCGTAGGGTGGCCCTGATTGTAGAGTGATCCAACACGTAAAATAGCCTAACCCATGGAGAGGACTGACTCGTGGTATGGTCCAGACTCGTAGAATGGATCAGCTCATAGAATGGATCTTCCTACAAAGTGGGTCATCTTGTTGGATGGTCTTCTTTATAAGATGGATTTAAATGTGGCCCAACCGAAATTGGTCTAAAGGCACTGGCCGCATATAGTGTTTATTTTGTTGTTGAGTCCTAATAAGGTCTAATACGATTTTTAACCCATACATAAAGTTAATATCATTTGACTACTGAAAGGTATGTCTTCACATAATACATATTATCTTTTCCTTTGTTTTTGTTTAGACTTAAACTTGAATATGTCACATGTCTATTGCTTCATGGTTTTTTCTCTTCTTCCTGATTTGCCTTCAGTAGTTTGTTTATCGGCTTGCTGTGCCTGACAACTTGCCATTTTGTTTTGTAACTTGAAGAGTTTGTGGTCATTGAAAGCAGATCACATTATCACCAATTCACCATGCTCAACGATCTCCCAATCTTGAAGCTCCTGATATATTTTATGAATGAACTCCAAAATATTTTATTAAACAAAATGGCCCACGGTCTTGAGCATTTCATGATTTTAGGAGTGTTACTTAGCATTTTGTTGATGAAAGCCCAACCCAGTACCTCCATGAAATGAAATGCATGGCAATAAAATTTGGTGCTGGAAACTTAGACCTCCTTTTGTGGAACTCATATATTAGGAGGAATTAATTTAATGTAAATACCATTAATGAAATGGTTAAGATTTTAACTACCGAACTGATCATATAATAATTTTACTTTGAACTGGAATAGGTTTAATCTACTCATCTATTGATACACGTGTAGATTTGCCCTTCCTCCCAAAAATTATTACAAGCTCTGTAACTCTAAAACTATTGGTATTGCTGACTACTTCCGTCACCGTGAGCGGCAAGAGACTGTTTAACTACTCCACATATCACTGCTCTGTGTACCTTCGAACTGATGCCGCAATATCTCTTTGAAGTAGGCCTGACATTCTCTGAATTATGTCTTCAAACGATGGACGCTTATCTGCGTCGCTGCGTGTTTAATTAAACAATGATTTAGTTTTAATTAACTTAGCAAGTGACAGCGTTGGGTGATGACATCAAACAATTAGCATCAGTGCAAGTAATGTTGTGTACACGGAGAAAACGGAATTACCTTTGCCAGCAGTCGCCGATAACAGATGCTACCTGAGGATCAAGTCCTTCTGGTAGTTCTAATCTTCTGTCCATGAATCCTACAACTCCAACTACCTAAGCCAATGCAATAAAATGATTCTATTGAAGCTGGCGGGTAACTTAAATGCTGTATATAGTTGTGTGCAGGTGCATCAGTGCAAGTAATGTTGTGTACACGGAGAAAAGAAAATGACCTGTAATGAATTTAGGTTGTTCCATGGGATGGAGACAGTCATAAGTTCCCAAAGGATGACACCAAAACTGAACACATCAGACCTGTTTAAGTTGAAGAAATGATGTCAATTAGCAGAAGACTCCTGTGTTTGTCACTTTAAGAAAAAGTTCACATGGTCTACCATTATCAGAAGACAGACCAGAAAATATTGATAAAACTATGATCTATTTTGATGATAAAATGAGGGAATTGATTTACATGACAATGTTTTAGGTCCATTGCGACTCTCCGTTTCGCACAAACAAACTCATAAAAGAGAATGAAAATAAAAAAGCTAAAGTACTACTGAAGAAAATTTTAAAAATCAGTCTCCAGAAATTACTTTTCATTTGAAGGTTCATTTCGCAGGACTTCCGGAGCCATCCACTGTGGCTGTTAATACAACAAAGATTATAAGGAAAATGAAGCCCATTAGCAAGAACACCTTCAGGAAGAAATAGGGTCTTTAGAGAAGAAACTGAGAAAAAAAATAAATGACAAAGATCTTACTGTTCCTCTACCAGATTTAGCGCTTAAGTAGGTTGCATCCTTCCACTTTGATAGGCCAAAGTCTCCTACCTGAAATTTTTTACATGAGCTGTATTAACAAACAAGAAAGTTGGATCAGCATTATTTGAAAGCACTAATACATGTACAATACCTTCACGTTCCAGTTTCTATCAACAAGCAAATTAGAAGATTTTAGGTCTCGATGTACTATTGGTGGATTTCTGCGATGCAAATAGTTCATCCCTCTAGCCTGCAGCAAAAGGGTAAGTGTCACATATTGTTGGATACCTGACAAGCTCAACAACTTTGCCCTTGACTTGTAGAAGAACAAACGCACACAAACACAGAGAGGGAGACAGAGCAAGAGAACGCACAACGTCAAGAGCCATTCTAAAACGCCGTCTTATGTCTAAAGCTTGATTGTTCTTGTGAAGTGTTTTGAATAGGCTTCCCCTGATCATGTGAGAAAACAAAAATAAAAAAAAGACACAATCCCCTCATGATAGGAAAAACACAAAGGAAAATACGAATACAAGGGGTTTTAAAATAAACTATTTACATGCACTTAGGGTAGCATGATATCAGGTGGCAAAAATAATCAAAGCTAACGTATATATACTGCAATGGAGGTCATACAATATAACCTGACATCAGAAGATCAAATGTGGATGGTCTTCACAAAATTTAATAGTATCAATTAATCCCTTCCTAGAAGGCATTACAGTTTTGTTACCTGGGTAACAACTCTGTGACAATAGCAAGCCGTTCTTGCGAATACACTGCTCCCATGAACAGCAGTACATTTGGATGTCTCAGATTCTTCATTATATCAATCTGAAGTGTATGGAAGAGGAAGATTTGGGTTCCGTTATCTCTTTTCATTATATTCATTCACAACAGAATTTGAAGTTTCAAAAGTACCTCTTTTTTGTAGTTCTGTAAGGTGCCTTCACTGTATTCATTCCCAAAGTATACCTTAACAGCAACATCCTAGTAACATGAACAAATATTTTTCAAGTTGAAATATTGGCTTTACACTCTTATAACAAGAATTATAAATACATGAATAAGGAGCTTACTGATCCATTCCAAATTCCACGATAAACAACCGCATACGAACCTGTAAGGCAAAAAGAAATAAACTAAATTGATATTAAATCCAAAATCTTAATAGAAATACCTTAGAGCCTGGTATACAAACCAATTTAGTTGGGAAGTAAGAGTTAACCTGATTTATAAAATAACAAATCATAGTGGATACATATATACATTTCTCTTAGTTCCTTGCAGATGATGTTACTAACTATTTCTTAGAAGGCCACGTTTTAGTTTACATGTACACACACAGAAAGTTTTACAAAATAAGTAGAAGAGGTTTACCTTGTCCAATCTCCTCCCCAAGTCTTAGGTCTTCCCAGTGAATTTCACAATCCACTGTACAGTTTGACTCATTATCTCCTTTGCTTGATGAGCTTTCATGACTACCAGTGCTCTCTCCTAAACTAGGAAACTGTTTACAATTTGGCTCCAATTCATTGACATCTTGGGAGCCTAATCTTGACATTGATTCTCCTGGTCTAGGTAATGTACACCTATTACACTCACTTGAAGTGGCTAGATCACAGCTCTCTTCAGAAGCATTTGGAACTCTATGCTCATACACATTTGCATATGCACTTTTGGCTGCAAAGGAGAAATTTGTTTTGCTCAGTTTTTCTTCCTTGTCTTCACTACCGACCGTGCACTGGCACCAAATTGGTGCTTTAGAACCCCTAAGAGAATTAGGCCCATTTTTCACTATATTACTTACTGATTCATCACCTTCACCTTCACCTTCACCTTCAGAGTTGCCCGCTTCCCTAATGTGCAGTTTTGCTAAGAACTTTTCTGCCTACAATCATAAAGCTAAAAGGATTTAGCAGATTGTTGACTAAGCAAGCCCCATAAAATGACAGAAGAAATATGGATGTTCATGCAACTGTCATCTTTTGTAGATTAAGAAGGATGCGAACACTAATTCTTTAATATTTAGAGTAATTTTCAAATTCCAGTCATACTCCTAAAGGCAATCATGACACCAAACGTTTCAGAGAACTAGCATAGGTTTAGGAACTATGGTGACTAAATTCCCAGCAAATGATGAAATACATATGACATGACAAAAGTGCTGACTTCTATGACTAAATATAATTATGAAGACTCTAATTCATCATAATAATGAAACAATCGATAATGAGAGTAAGATAAAAGAGAGTCCATACAATTTTTGAAGGTTGAGCAAATTCAAATGCAGATTCATCCATCCGAGAGTTCCTTCCCATGGTTTTGGCTCTTCCCATTTTGAAAATCAGGATTCAGTTTTTCTTCCTGGAATAGTAATTACCTTAGTTCTTGTTCTTCTGTTTGTACAATATAGAGATGAGATCTAATGCAATATAGCTGAAACTTACCATTCTACCAGACTTCTTTAACTTAAAATCTCCGGTGTCTGTTGCATCTTTCCCGTCTCTGCAACTTTCACATGCATTGCAGGTATCATCCCCTTGTATCCTTTGTAGAAGCTTTGATGCCTAATTCGTTCAATGGCACAAATGAACAACACTACATAAAACTAAATGAACATAGAACCAGACAAGAGAAAAAGAAATTATAGAAGTGTGTACATAAGCACCAGATTGGAGACAGATGCTGCTATCTGTGGCACTGGTGCAATTTGTGGTCGCGGTGGCTGCCACTGTATCTTCTTCAAGTTCACTCCACGTACTCTACCATGATCCTGATATGTTCTTAAGTTTTCTGAATTTGCACTATTGAATATTGTAGCATCACTTGTTACAGTGATAATTCCAACAAGTTCCTCATCCTCATATAATGGGCTCTTTGTCACCATTGCCATAAAGATTTGGCCTGACTTCTTCTTAAAAGGGAATTGGCCTGACCATGATTTCCCAGAAACCAACCTTTGCCTGATTTTCCTAAAAGGGGCAATGTATTCTTCAGCTATAAGCAATTCATCAGCTCTTAGTCCAAGGACTTCATAGTCCTTCCACCCATAGAGATTTTCGGCAGAAAGATTCCTGAAATATAAAATTTTAATTCATCTGAAAGTTTTTATGTAATTAAAATAAATATATAACAGAGTATAAGAGGAAGAACAACTTCAATTCTTCTTCTTTGGATATTGAGACATTGCTGACATTAGGATCTAATTGCTGTTGAAATCAGAGAATTGAAGTTAAGATGGAAAGTGCACAAATAAGTAGAGAACTGGGCCTGTCGAGACGCTAACATACTTGCGATTTTCTTTTAACATATCAACTTATGTACAAACAGAGAGTGTTCTCTACCAACAATGTTGAATGTTAATTCACCACAATGTTTAAAATTTGGGCCAACATATGAAAGTTGCGGTTTATAATGACATTTACTAGTATATGATGCCAATTTGATGGGAATTTACAGAAACCATTTAACACAAAAACTCAATCAGTTCTATTAATTTCAGTCACAACCATTCAATTAATTTATATATAGTTCACAATGCACACATATTCCCAGAAAGCAAAAATTCAAGGTAAGCGTTAATCTGGGCAGAGACTGAAGAAGAAGAAAATGTTTCTAAAAAGACTTAAAAATTAAGAAACATATGATATATTCACTGTGAAATTGTGCCAAACATCTTAATGAGGTTGCACCACTCTACCTACATGATTTCAACTCAAATATTGATGACGGATAGACAAACCACACTAGACCTACTTCATCAAGTTTTGACTTTTAACTTCCTTCACACTCAATCAAATGATTCAAACCACACTAACATTTCCATCATCACACTCACACACCACAATATGTTTCCATCAAACGCTTATTAGTCTTCCTAAAATTTTCATCACTTGGAGTACTTATTATAATACAAGTTTTTTAAGTTAAATTTATATATCGATCAAGAACTGAGTAAGCTATATATACTTAAAGTTCAAATCTTTCACGAAACAATGACAACCCAAAAGTCAAACAAGAACACAATTAAACATGTTTATTATAAGTAAACAAAGACGTAAATACAATTATATATAACATACCAATACATGATCTCTCCAGAAGAAGCATTACATACATAAACAGCGTGCCCAATGGACTCCAAAACGCTCCTGTACGGACTTCCTTCAACGAAGAAGCCAGGAACGCCCCAGACGGAATCCAACGTGGCCAAGTCATCAGCTTTTCTCTTCTCTTCCAACAACTCATCAACCTCTTCTTTAAGCTTAGCGTGACTGGCCTCCAAGCTCTGGAAGCGATCCACTATGCCACGGTACAAAGTGGGAGCTGAATCGTCCCCCGCCATCGGAGTCGACAGAGAGTGGCCGGTGAGGAGGAGAGGCAATAAGCTAGTTATAATAGTTAATATTTGTCAAAGACAAAGAGTGAAAGGTGGTGATGGTGTAAATATAAAAAAAATGGAGATAGTATTTGTCTGTAGTAATGGGAAAGGAGAACACGTGTCAATGAGCGGCAAGAGGGAGGTATCAGGTGTGGACAGGTGTAACATTGGGGAGAGTGAAAGAGAATCGGCAGTTGTAGTGAGAAAGGGAGTTTGCTATTGGATATTAGAAACACAAACTAGTAGGCAATTTCGTCCTCAAGGTTTCAGAAAATAACCAAGGATAATAATAAATACATTAAAAAAAATCGGTTACTTTATTTTTTAATTAATTAAAAATTAAAATTAAAAAATCGGATGCTTTTGGCTTTGGGTTAGGTTGCTTGCACTCAACCATATCCAATTATTTAACAAAATTGGTCAAATTCTAAACAAATTAATGCATCATGCTTTGCAATGGTAAACCAGCTTGGCATGATAAAACAAGCATTTTACTTTGCTTCTATTATTTTCACCCATCTTATAATATTGGGATAAATTAATATGACATTGCTATTTTAAAGTTTCTCTGGAATGGTGATGAAAGAATCAAAGTAATTATGATGCCAACTGTACTTGCACTGGGACTCTGATGAGCACAAACGTCCTCATTGGTCAACGTCCCACTTTGCACTCATTTTTTTGTCAACCGCGTTGGCTGACGATATTTTTAAGAAATACAGTTAACGGCCCCAGCGTTTCTTCCCACCCAAAAAGTTTGAAAATGACACGTTTCCACCCATCCATTCAATTTTTCCGTTATTTTTAACTGCTGAAGGATATAATAGTAAATTCAGTTTATTTTAATCTTTAAAATATTTCAAAAATTATATAAACAGATAAACATTTTGAAAGTTTAAAAAAAAAAAAAAAAGGCAGTTGATTGGCAGGTTGTTGGCCAACTACTACCAGTAGTTTTCAAAACCATCTATGCCATCGTCGACACTTTTGGGTAGATCTTAGGTCGATCCATCCAACAGTGCAGAGAGGAGAGCCATTGTTGACGACATTTGGTCGAAAAAAGTGGTGAATGTTTCCTACTTTTCGGTCAAGAGCCATTGTTGACGACATTTGGTCGAAAAAGGTGGTGAATGTTTCCTGCTTTTTCGGTCAAACGTCATCGACAACGGCTTCAACATAATAAAAAATCAACCACATCACCTGCCTTTCCCTTAGTCTAAATCATGGCCATGCCCTCACGGATCCGCCTCAACATCGATGGTTGTTGAGATACTGCAAAAACGAGTTCCAATCTCACTTTTTTGTGTCTCGTATCAATTGAAAGAGATTAAGATTAGCGACGAAGAAGGAGAGAGGAGTGGATGTGAAGATAAAACTAAATGGTGGTGGTGCAGGTACTAGTTTTGACGAAAAAAAACTTGAAAGAAATGAGAGGTATTTGGGGAGAATTTGGGAAGAGGAAGAGGAGGGAGAGATGCAATGGAAAATGAGTGATATATATGAAGAAGGGGAGGCAAGATGAAGAAGAATGGTATTGAAATTGAATAGAAAGAAATAAAGGAGACACGAGATGTAGAAAAATTCACGTCCATAAAAAGTTTTGAGAAGAGGAGAAAGAAGAAGGTTAAAAAGAGAAGAAAAAAATTGGTTTTTGTTTTTCGACTTTCTACAGGGGTTAAATGACATAATTGTCCTTCAATTGTTTTTTAAAATTACCATTATGTTCTTACACCATTAAAAATAACTGAAAAATTGGATAGATGGGTGGAAAAATGTCATTTTGAAACTTTTTGGGTGGGAAAGTACTTCGGCCAAGCCTTGTGTAACTAATACGGATTGTGTCTGCAGAAAAAAGACTTGAACATGGTGGATGCATAGATATTACACAAATCCAAAACAAACAATCAAAACATCACACACTCACACACAGACACACTTCACAACACAACAACGCCACCCTACAAATCCCTAGCCCCATTTCCATTTCTCTTTTTTTTTTTTGCTAAGTCCCCATTTCCATTTCCATTTCATTCCAAACGAAAAACGAAAAACACAAAAACAAAAACGATTTCATTTTTTTTAACGATTATTTAATTCAACTCTAGCATTCTCAACTTCTCGGAGCTCGGTACGCCAACTTTAAACGAAGTATAAATCTCTCTCGCGTTCTCTCTGTTTTTATTAGTTTTCTGTGTATTTATTTGGCTTTCTGTTTTGTGGCGATTGTTTTTTGGTTGTTTTGATTGATAGTGTGAGGGTTTTTGTGGATTGGCTTTTGGTTTAGGAGGATTGAATGCAGTCTACGGAGTCATCCTACGTGTCGTCGCCGGAGGAGATGGTGAGGAAGCGAACTCCGCCGCCGCCGAAGTCGCTGCCTACAGGTCTCTGATCCTATCTTTGCTCTTTATTTATTTATTTTTTTTGCGTGTAATATTGAGTGTTTTGTTTTTGAATTGTGTTGTGGCGGTGGGAAGGTTACATTGTAGATTCAAAGATTTTTTTTGGAATGTTTTTGTTTGAAATTGAAACCCTAATTTCGGCATTTTATCAGAGGAGAGGAAAAGATGAGTGAGTTTTGAGTCTTAGTTTTTGTTTGGATGCTGAGAAAACTGTTTATTTATTGGTGTGTGCATGCGTGAATCTTAATTGATTTAGAATTTACAGACCGATGTTCTATACAGAAATGTAGGCTGTATTAACTGAATTTGTGCTGTTTGTTTTGTGTGTACTGTGGTTGAGACTGAATTATGGGAAGCCTGATATGTATATGCTGTCTAGAGAAATTATGGGAAGCCTGATATGTATATGCTGTCTAGAGAAATTGGTTCTCGTGCAGGAAGATATTTTTTTATATGATCTTATGTGGAAAGATTGAAAACAGTAAAATGAGATTTTTCTAGAAGCATTATGTATGCACCTCTTACTGATGAATTCGGATAATGGTCATCCAGTATTTCCAGTTTGCAAATGCTGTTTAGATTTTTGGGATATCATAGGTTCCAACTTCATGCATATCTTTTTGCCCCACTATAGGTTCCCTTTTGTTTCCCCTTTTTATCCTCCCAAGATTTGGTGAATAACAGGAGGAAGCCCATGGACTTGTAACCAGAGGAACATGTAGCCTGGTGAGTGATGGGGCTATAAGGGATGTCACCATCCCCAGCCCAACATTGTTGTATTCTCCTCTTGTGTCAATTCAGGTGAATTCAGAATGGTCAAGGGTTGGTTGTTGGTGCAGCAGCATTCTAGGTTTTTCACACATGGCAACAGGTTTAATCTTAACTGAATAGAGAAGGCAGACTCTGCTTTAGCCTGCAGAAGATTTGATCTGATTTGACATATTTTTGCTCAGTTTTGTTGTTGATTGAAACTTTGTTACTTTTTGTTAAGATAGTTTCATATTTGTTCTGTAGCTCAGTTGGCAAAGATGACTAAAAGTTCCTTCAAGATAGAGCATGATTTTCATAAGTCGTTGATGATTATTTTCTGTTACAAGAATCTTCTAATGGATTGGTTAATTATTTTTGATCGCTTGTGTTACTAATATGGATTGTGTCTGCAGAAAAAAGACGTGCCGAGGCTGAAAGAATTAGAGAGAACTATCCAGATAGAATTCCTGTGAGAACTTAGCTTTAGCTTTTATTTTTTATTTTTTGTCTCAATTATATTTTAGTGCAATCCTATGTTGATATCTTAATTGTCATTGTTGCATGGTGCTCACTGAGTGCGTTTACAAGGTAATAATCTATTTTTTACTGGAAACATTATGATTATTATAGTGTATGAACTTGTGAAACATACCTGTATTATTTGATTGTGTTTTGCTTGTAATTGTCTAATTTATTGCCTCAAATTTGTACAGAATTCAGTGCTCTGCTGTATTCCTTATATTTTATTGTTCTTTTGATTATGCTAATTTTAGTTATCAGGTATTTTGAGTTCATTTGAAAGAATTAGGGTTATGTGGATTCTTTCTTGTATTGATTAGGAAAACAATGGCAGAATATTTGGATTGTAAAGAAAATTATATAATCCGAGAAGTGAGAATATCTTTAATTGTTAGTTGTTTATTGTGCTCTGAATTTTACAAACAATAACTGCAGGAGTGGGTTAAGGCGAGAAAATATTGTATTACTTTAGTATTAGCTTTTTTGTTAGAAATGTTTTTACTTTGCACAATTTCAACGGGCTTTTTAAGCAATAGATTTGGTTCTAAATGATCATAGTGATCTGAGTTTTTGTGGATGAAGGTGAATAATGTTGGAAGGTCAAATTTGATAATTCATTGTTGTACTACTCTTGGAAAATGAGAAGATTATTTCCACAGAGCTTGGAAATGTATAGATAAAGTTCATTTTGAAATTAAGAAGGGAGAGGTAGCTACTATGTTCACATTGTGAACTTTGTTGTTGCTGCAGGTTTTTGCTCAGATTGATGTGTTGCTGTTATGCTATTGTCTTATGTTCAAACTAGCAGTTTCTGCTGTTGTGAAACTCAGTATATTTATAAAACCTGCAACGCTTTTTCTTGAGTAACCACTGTGTAATGATAGAGAAACAATAAGGGATACATTTTTATTTGATTATACTAAAAGTAATGTGTATGATATTCTGGAAGAGGAATGATAAAAATGTTTCAGCCACTTTGCTTGAATGTCATGAATTTGGCCTTTTGTGGTAGTATAGATTTCTGTCAATGGCATACATGTATTGACCAGAGTGGTGACCTTCGAATATTTGGAATGCCATAAAACTATGTCTGGTGAGACCATATTTTGTGTCAGTATTTGCTAGATCAGGTTTCTTTGTTGCTTCTTACAAAGATTTAAATATTTCAATTTCTTTTTTCAGCTTTTTTAGTTGATTTATTTCTATTTGTGTTAATTGGGTTTTGTTTTATGTTGTTATCTAATACTATGTTAAAATTAAAATAACAGGTACTGTATGGCAGTGAATGTGATAGCCTTTGTATATTCTGGGTTTCAGGGTTACGATCTAATCTATCAATTGACCTCCGGAGAACGCAAAGTTGAGGCAACCCCTTCTGCCACTACTCGGATTTTTATTTAGATCAGCTGAGTGAGTCTTTGTTTTATTGCGCTTAATTTTTTTTAATCTTAATGTTAATTTCATGCCTAACCTAGACCCATGTTTAACTACACACCTCAGACCACTTCCTTTAAAGGCAGTGCATAAGGCCAATAGTAGAGGGAGATTGATAGAAATGTTTGCGAAGACTCTAAATTAGTGAATAATATTTAGTTTTTATGGGGCCTCTTTAGGTCACTGTTGCACATGGAATTGCTTATGTTAGAATTCTTTGGAGTCTTAACAGTATTAGCGTATCTGTCTTAGTGCTATATATTGTATTTAAATTATGTGGTAGATGGAGATTGATAGAAATGTTTGCGAAGACTCTAAATTAGTGAATAATATTTAGTTTTTATGGGGCCTCCTTAGGCCACTGTTGCACACGAAATTACTTATGTCAGAATCTGTTGGAGTGTTGACAGTATTAGCGTCTCTGTCTTAGTGCTATATATTGTATTTAAATTATGATGTGGAAAGATATCTTGATATCCAAAATGTAGAAGTGCATTATACAATTTTTTTCTTTGTCTTCTTCATCTTTAGCATTTTCCTTATTCATTCTGTAGTATGTTACTGGAACTAGATGTTTCTATATTCCACAAATCTTTTTTAGGAGAAACATAAAGCAATCTTGATTAAGAGTCTTACAGATTTCTGTTCCAGAGTCAGTAATATTCAGAAGCCTTCATTTCTTATTTGCATTAGTGTGTGTCTGTAGGTATGCCGACGGAGGAATGATATCTTACTGCAAGCTACTATCATGGTGCTGATGATCTCATTTAAGGTACATTTAAGTGCTGCAATTCACAGTTTAAGACTGAGACACAGTTGAGCTACATTAGATATGCCATGTCGTGCAATTTTTGTATTTCCACTTGACTTAATGCTGGCTGTCTTTTAGCATGTTTTACATAAAAAGAATGTTTTGGATTACAATGATGGATTATTCTTCTGGTTATGTATAATATATATTGACAGTGTAGTTGAATTCTTCCTTGATTTTTCAGAGATTTTATGAGCATGGAGGTGAGATGCAAGTCGCACAAGATGCTCCTTTAAAGCCATCTATGGATATCTTTGCTGTAGGGTGAGTGTTAACAGTATTAGCGTCTTGTTTTAGTGCTATATATTGTTTTTAAATTATGATGTGGAAAGATATCTTAATATCCAGAATGTAGAAGTGCATTATGCAATTTTTTTCTTCATCTTTAGCATTTTCCTTACTAATTTTTTTTTTTTTTTTTAAATTTCTGCTGAACAAAGTTTGTAGGCTATTGTTTAATTGGCTGTAGTATGGTACTGGAACTAGATGTTTCTATATTCCACAAATCTTTTTTAGGAGAAACATAAAGCAATCTTGATGAAGAGTCTTACATAATTCTGTTCCAGAGTTTGTAATATTCCGAAGCTGTCATTTCTTATGTGCATTATTGTGTGTTTGTACGTATGCCAATGGAGGAATGCTATTTTCTTACAAAAGCTGCTATTATGGTGCTGATGATCTCAGTTAAGGTAAGTTTAAGCGTTGCAATTCGCAGTTTAAGACACAGACACAATTGAGTTACATTAGAGATGCCATGTCATGCAATTTTTTAATTTCCACTTGACTTAATGTTGGCTGTCTTTTATCATGTTTTACATAAAAAGAATGTTTTGGATCACAGCAATGGATTATTCTTCTGGCTATGTATAATATATATTGAAAGTGTAGTTGAATTCTTCCTTGATTTTTCAAAGATCTTTTTTGGCATGGAGGTGAGATACAAACGGGATACTAAATTGATTTTGTATTTGCTATTTTTCTTAATCTGAGCATGATTTTCATTACCTCAAACGGGATACTAAATTGATGAACTTCCGGGATTTTGTGATTGTTGATTTATTATTTATGCCAAGAGTGGATTGTGACTTGATTTCTGGATTATGCAGCTCATGTTCTCTGTCAAAAACAGCGCAAATGAAGCTGACTTAGTGGAGCAGTGGAATGACTCAAGTGGAGGTACACCAGTAGCAAGAACATGATTGGAGAGATTGAGAACCGCTCAAGCTATCTCTTAGCTATAAGTGTAACAGTATCTTATCGTTTCATTGAGTTTTTCTCTTTTGTTTTGCAAATATGATTAACCTTCTTTGACAATATGCACATTGATACACAAATAAAATATGATGTCAAAAAACAAAAAGAGTTCATACATTTCTTGATCAAAGAGGTGGAATCAGCAAGCTTTTCAGAGATATCAGATGTGGAGACATTTGTTAAATGGCTAGATGGGGAACTATCGTCCTTTGGTTGATGAAAGGGCGGTCTTGAAGCACTTCCCACAATGGCCAGAACTAAAAGCAGATGCTTTTTAAGAGAAGCTGCTTTCAATCACAGAGACTTGAAGAACCTTGAAACTGAGGTTTCATCATTTGAGGACAACCACACAGAGTCTTTGGCTCAGGCAACAAGAAGGATGCAATCATTTCAAGACAGGCGAGCATGTAAAAACCGAATTACTGTAACTTAGTGATGAAATTTGATAGTATAAATTAATATTATTGCATGAATAAATATGGAACTTGCAGGTTGGAGCAAAGTGTTAACAACACAGAAAGAATGAGAGAAAGCAGCAGTAAAAGATACAGGGATTTTCAGATCCCATGGGAATGGATGTTTGATACAGGACTCATTGGCCAGGTAGGTAACACATAGCTTACAAATTAAATTTACTATAAACCATTTTAACTGATATAAATGTCTTACCAATAATGTGAAATTTTTTATAGCTACTCAAATTAGTAAGAAATGTTGACTGTAAGCAGATGAAACTAAGTTCACTGAGGCTTGCGAAGGAAGACATGAAAAGAATAAGCAAGGAGTTGAAACGAATGTTCGCAAGAACAGAGTCTGATGCTCCAAGGAGTTCGATTTGCCTATAAAATACACCAGGTAAACTCAAACTCCCTACATTGTTAAATCCTTTAGTTTTCATCATCTCTTTTACCAACAATCAGAATGTTCAATTTGCAGGTGGGTTTGACATAGAGACCATAAATGCATTTGAAGAGCTAGAGAAAGTTGGTATGCGTGGTCATCATAATAATAATGTATTGACGTTGTTCATCAAGTGTTTGAACTTTCTAATGCTCCTTTCATTTAGTTTTCGGGGATTTCGAATGGAAAACAACATCAATCTGGATGATTTGTATAGACATCCACTACCATTGTACCAAACATTATATACCGAAATGAAAAGTTTGACATGTTTTAGCTTCAAAAGCCAATATGAGAATATTTTTAACTTTGTTATATTTCAAATCTGTTTTACTTTGTTATGTTTCAAATATGTTTTACTTTGTTATATTTCAAATATTTTTAGGTCAAAAATTTTTATTTACACACTTCATTTTATAATAAATAGTATAGTTTTCTAATTAATGTTTTTAAAACTTTTCCTTTTATAAATAATTAACAATTTAGTCACTCTTACGGAAAATAAAAGAGTTATCTTTAGAAGTTTTTCTTCTTCTTAATATCATTCAAAATTATACATAGGATTAATATAATCATTCTTTAATGTAAATGTTATAAATTTCAAGACATTTTTACTTAATAATATTCATATATATTATATATTAGTTGTAAAATCTGAAAGTATTTGAAATATAACAAAGTAAAACATACCCGTGCAACTTAACTCTATTTATATCAATACTATCGCATTAAATTTAATAACAATTCATAAAAAAAATAATAATAAAAAAAATAAAATAATAATTATTGACAACCTTATTTGCTAATTATATTTTATCACACCAAAAACATCAATAATTAAAATAACATTCTATTAAATGAATTGAGGTCAATAATCTGTCAGTAAATATCCTCCATGTTGCATACACCAAAGAGACTCACGGTCAGAGTTCTTACTCTACTGATGACTTACCCAAGGCTGTTGTTATGATTCTAAATCAGGGTTCAGCAGTCAAGAGAATGGATTTCCATTCGATGCAACAAATTCTACTTCTTGGTAAGACCCCAGTGACTTAAAAAACGATATTGAATCTCTTATTAATATTATTATATTGAAAATCAGTTCGTTATTGAGGTTTCTGTTTTTAGCTGATTATTCATAATGTTTGATATTGTGTTTTGCAGGAAAGTGTGGAGTGTACAACAGATGGAGAGGGTGAAGTGGAAAAGTGAGATTCCATCAATTGTTGCCAGCATGTGATGTCGGCAACTTTTTGGAGCGGCAGTCGACAGTCTCAGCAACAGCGACAGAAGGAAGATTGACATGAGTAGTCTAAAGAAGATTCCGGTTGATAAATAAACCGGTACCTGAGATCCCATTTCCGGTGAAAATGGCAGCTTTCATTCTCTCAGTTTTCGAGACTACTTTGCAGATACACCATGACTCTGTTAACACTCCCATCTTGGAAGCTAATGCAGGAGTTGTGGAGTTAAACAGGTTCTACTGTAATCTTTTAGCAGTTTTAGTGTTAAAAGAGTTGGATTTAGAGTGGAAGTGTGAAGCGTTATAGTTCATGTATCTGGTTAATCGAGTAAGAAAAGGAAAATGACAGACAGAAAGGGGACTAAACGGCGAGATGGTCTTTGAAATGAGTAAGGGATGCATTTGGTTCATGGAATCTTATATTAATTTCAAGATTACTTAAATCTTTAAGAAAATGTGTTTGGTTAATTGGAATAAATTGGTAGATATGTTATATTAATATGTTTAGTTAGAAAGGAATAAATTGTTAAGTATATTATTTAAATTACTAAATTATCCTCTTTTTTAAATATTAATATGATATTATTTTTATTATTAACTTTTAAATAAATTTTTTAACCCCCTAATATTTCAAATTTAGCTAAAACACCCCGCTTATATAAAACTTTAATTTATAACAAACTCACCCCCACCATCCTGCTACCACCGCAAACCACCGCCGAAGTCACCGTGAGCAGCCCACCGTGACCGAGAGGCCTCAATATGGCCGAAAAGGCCATACAGGGAGCAGATCTAGCCGTTAACGACCAGATCGTTGGCCTTTATCGGCCTTCGATCTCACCCAAATCTGGCCGCTAAAGGCCAAGGGTCTGGCCGCCTTAATCATCTGGCGGAAATGACCAAAATAGATTTGGTCATTTCTGGCCAGATCTGCTCTCGATATGGCCTTTTTGGTGATCAATATGGCCAAAAACAGCCATATCGGGGCCTCTCGGTCACGATGGGTCGCTCACGGCGACTCCAAGTGACTTTCGGTGACTTCTCGCGGCGGCCAACGGTGGTTTGGTGGCGGCAGGAGGTGGGTGGGGGTAGTGGCTTGGGTAAGCTAAAATTTGTTTTGATTTCAAGGGTAATTTTGTCCAAAAAGTTAATTAATTGGGGATGAAATGGTAAAAGCAAGATTCATGTAAATAAATTTAAAAATAAGGACATTATTGTCCTAAAATTTTAGGGTTTGGGATATAATTGTAACAAAAAAAGATTACCCAAGTAATCTTACAATACCTAAGAAAATATTACCTCCAATATTACCAACAATAGCCATTATTGGTATTTGAAGATTATCGGAATCTTATATTACTTGACAACCAAATATGGTAATCAAGTAATATATGATGACTTAACCCTAGTAATCTCACATAACGCTCAACCAAACGCCCTCTAAAGGTTATGTCTCTGTTTTTTGAGTTGGAATTTGAGGGCTCAAGAGAAAATTAGAAAACGATTTTGTTCTGTAACTTTATTATTTTAGTAATATTCATCTTACTAAATTTGTTGGATATAATTTTAACCTTTGATTTCACGTTTTGTTTGGGAAATATGGACTGAGTTTATAAACTATATACTACTTCCAAAAACATTACCATACTTTTGGTATAACAATTAGTTTAAGAAATGTTAATGTAATGACCATTATCATTGTTAGGGCAAAAAATGTCCTTGGCCCAATAGGCCCAAAGATGAAAAAACCTTCAACAAAGCTCGGAGTCGTGGTCCAAATTCGATTGGGCTTGCAATAGAGTTTACATATTAGGTTTGCCTAGTACACCTACCCTGTTGCTCACTACTTGGGCCCAGTCAGCAAAGGCCCCGATTCATTTAGGCTTCATCATCAGCTTGTTTCTAGGGCCCAAGTCCTTTGATCCTAGACTGCCTACTGGACTTAGGGTCTACTTGGAGCCCAAGGTTTCCTATTTACTCCGACACTATCCGAACTTTATCGAAGAGATCAATTACTATCCTAATTCATCTAAGATCCGTATCTTAAAGACCCGTTGGGACTCCCTTTCCCACTAAGGCAAGGGAGTCAAAGGCTCTCATTTTTTACAAAACCTTCAACTCCTAAGGACTTCACAATCCTATTACGACTCGAAGATTCTATAACTTCTATTTAAACAAGAGGCCAGCCCTCTCATTGGCACAAAAGATTACAGCTTCTAGCCCCGTAGTTCTCACTCTTGAGAACTTCACATCGTAGTTGTAGTTATAGTCTCTGACTAGACTTTTGGTAACCTTCTCTTTCCCTAACCCTCACTAAATTAGCCTCATTCAACCTTGTTGACTTGAGCATCGGAGTGCCTACGGCAAACACCACCCTCGTGTTTTCTATTCGCTTCACGCTTGTTTTCTTGCGTGTGTAGGTACAACGGATTGTTGGTGGTCTCAACCTCACGGGATTAGACCATATTTCCATATCGGTAGATTTTTTTCATCTATAGTTTGATGCCCACCGTGGGGCCTCTGGCAATCATTCATCTTTCAAACCCTGCTTCGCAAGGAAACTCTCTATGGCTGAAAATTTAGATAACACCAATCTTGGTCTCGAGGCCAGACTCGAAGCTCTGATTGCCCTTATGCAACAGCACTCAGACAAGGTGGCAACACTGGAAGCTGAGAATACCGCCATCCAGACCAAAAACGCCTCCATTCGGGCTGAAAACCAGCCCCTAAAAGAAAAGGTGAGTCAATTTTATGACCTTGAGCACCTTGCGCATAACAACCCATTTCACGGTTTCGTCCATGCAACCTCTCCAGACTCTAGATCACAAACCAACCGCCTCAAACACTAGATCGCTCCAACTCTATTCAACACTAGTGGACGATTCAACCCAGAATCCAATTGAGCGAGGATTGCCAACTGAGCCACTTTCGGTAGACCCACTCCAGGCACGAGATTAAGACATCTAAATAACAGAAAGCCCACCACGATAAGAGCCACCCATCCTTGCCATGCTGCCTCATCTCAAATAAATCATTCCTACCCAAACCGTACTCAGCTCGACTCACCCCCGCGAGTCGAGCGGGCTCCCTCACCTTCAATCCACCCCGCTCGAGTCCATTCATCCCCACGGACTGAGGGACTCCCAAATAACCCCTCTCACCATCCATGCAGGCCGAAACACCCAATCAGTCACAATGGGAACCACCTAACCCGAGGGAATGAATGGAAGATCCAAATTACCAAGCGGCACACGATAGAGCGATTGACCAAACTACCTCACGTGACTTGACCCAATAAAACATGCCGAGTACAAGTTGTATGATGAATCAAGCCAACCAAGCTGAACTAGTTGCCTCTGCCTCGCCCATGGAGCAAATATTGGCCAGAAGATTAACCGACATAAAGGCAATGGTGAGGCGTATACCTGGAGTGTCAATCCCAACCAAAAAGAGTCAACCTCACAACTATGCCGATTCACCCTTTGTGGATGCAATTGCACTAGCCAAGATGCCACACAAATTCACCATCCCCAGCATAAAGCCTTACGATGGCACAACCGACCCGGATGACCACATAGCCTCATACAAGCAGCGGATGTTCACCGCCTGAATACCCCGAACTTTGAGGGAAGCCTGCATATGTAAAAGCTTCGGCTCCAGCCTCTCTGGACCAACCTTTCAATGGTACACTAACCTTCCCAAACAACTCAATCAACTCATTCGCCCAGCTCACCAACACTTTTGTTGAATAATTTGCCGCGCAAACTTGAGAAGGCGTGCAGAGCCTATCTGAGAGTCTACTAAGAGGGAGGAGCCAGATCGTCAGTAGATTCAATAAAGAAAAAATCTTCCATCCTATCCTTATAATCCAGAGACAGCAATAGATACTTTTAGAAAGGGTCTCCTCCCAGATGGAGAACTATATAAAGACTTGGCAAAACTTGTCTGCACCACAATGGAAGACGCCCTAGCTAGAGCAGTGATCTAGATCAGATGGGAGGAAGAAGAGGCGAACTGAATAAGGCATGCTAGATATGATGACCGTCACCAAAGGCGGAGTGAAAGAAGGCCAAAGTCCAAATTATTTGAGCCCCGTTATCAACCCCTTCCACGCAATCCAAACAGAATAAAAAAACCATATGATCGCCAGCCGACCAGAGCCATAGATAGGCCATCAGGATCAAACCAATTCAAGATTCCAGAGTACAACCTCAATGTTGAACTAGCTCAGGTCGTGACAATCATGAAAAGGGATGGGACATACCGTAAAATGGCCAGTAAAGCTCAATCTAAACGCAAAGAGGGACACGACCAAGTAGTGAGAATTTCACGACGATCATGGTCATAACACCGCCGATTGCATCGCCCTTAAGATTGGAAGTTGTAGCACTATTGAAGTGGGGACATCTCTCAGACCTATTGACAGACAAAGGGAAGAGTACAATTGACCAGAGAAGCTCGAAAGAAACATCTCCCCCTCCACGGGAACCGACACTGAAGGGGTTCTACTCCATTATCTTTGGAGGGTCGAAAATCAGTGGGGTGAGTTATTCCTCCACCAAGCGTTACGCGCGAGCCAGCCATCACCCAAAAGTCTGGTCCATCCATCCATCCACTCGGGCGCATACCAACCAGATAATTCAGTTTGAAGATGATGAGCCAATCACCTTTGTCGCCTCTCATCACGATGCTCTAGTCATCTCCCTCCAGATTGCCAACAAAATCTTGGTCAAGAAAGTATTCATAGACGGGGGATCCTCGGCAAACATCCTCTTCCTTGAAGTAGTGAAAGCCATGGGACTAGATGAATAAAACATTAGCAGATGCCCAACCATCCTAGTCGGGTTTAGTTTTGAGCAAAAATACACCATCGGTGAAATCATCTTGCCTATCTACGCTAGTGGAATCAACAAGCAAACCATCTTCCTAGTACTTGATTGCCCCTTACCGTACAACGTCATCTTTGGTCGACCTTGGATCCACGACATGTGAGTTGTCCCATCCACATTCCATCAAACTATCAGGTTTCCAACAAAGTGGGGAGTAAGAGAAATCAAATGCGATCCTAAGGCCTCCAGAGACTGCTACAAGAGCGCTTTCAAAGGCAAAGGTCATGCTTCATACCAACTACAGTCCCATCCAACCCTTCCGACCGAGCCAGATCAACCATCCATGGAAGAGTTGGATGAAGTGTAGATCATTCGGACCACCCCGACAGAAAGACCCAAATAGGCTCTTGCCTCAAGCCCAAGATAAGAAAACGACTTATAGACTTTCTTAAGCAAAATCAGGTTTGCTTCGCCTGGTCCCATGCGGATATGACGGGCTTCAACCTCAAGGCAATCATCCACCACCTTCACGTAGATCCGGATCACCCTCCAGTGAAACAGAGGCGAGGGAAGTTTGCTCTAGAACGCAATCCGGGTCATTAATGAAGAAATTGACAAGCTACTGAGTAACAGATTGATCAAAGAAGTCTATTATCCTGACTGGCTAGCAAACGTGGTGGTCATGAAGGAAAAGAACAGAAAATGGAGGATCTGCATAGACTTCACAGATCTGAACAAGGCATGTCCTAAGGACTCCTTCCCACTCCCGCATATCAACATGATGGTTGATGTGACAGTAGGTCATGAACTCTTAAGTTTTATGGATGCCTTCTCAAGGTACAACTAGATTTTGATACACCCGGACGACCAGAAAAATATAGCTTTCATCATAGAGAAGGGAACTTATTAGTATAAAGTAATGTCTTTTGGTCTTAAGAACGCTGGGGCCACCTATCAGCGGCTGGTCAACAAAATGTTTGATGAACACCTTGGAGACACCATGGAAGTATACATTGATGACATGCTCGTCAAGTCCCTATGGCCGAGCACCACCTCGACCACCACAGCCAAGCATTCTGTCCCAAGGAAATACAATATGAAGCTAAACCCAATCAAGTGTTTGTTTGGGGTCTCGTTAGGAAAATTCTTGGGATACATGGTGACTCAACGTGGGATAAAAACCAACCCTGACCAAATTCAAGTGATCTTCAACATACTATCACCAACTTGCATCAAAGACGTTTAGCACCTTGAGGGGCGAGTAGTTGCCTTGAGCCGTTTCATCTCCAAATCCGTTGACAAATGCCACCTCTTCTTCGCCACACTTAAGAAATCCAAGAAGTTTGAGTGGACCCCGCTTGCAAGGAGGCCCAACAACAACTAAAGAGGTACCTAACCTCTCCCCCACTTCTTTCCAAGCCCGTGGTTGGGGAAAAACTCTATACCTATCGGGCGGTCTCAAAGACGGCCATCTCAACATTGTTAGTCCGAGAAGACAATGTGAAGCAACTACCAATTTACTATGTAAGTAAATCACTCCTTGATGCCGAGACACGATACAATCAACTGGAGAAATTGGCACTCACCCTCGTCCATGTATCCATGAAGCTCAGACCATATTTTCAATGCCACTCCATAGTCGTCCTTACCTCCTTCCCACTCAAGAAGATACTTCATAAACCAGAGTTATCAGGCTAACTCACCTAATGGACAGTAGAGCTTAGTGAGTTTAATATATCCTTCCAACCATGCACTGCTATCAAATCCTAAGTGTTGGCAGACTTCATTGCTGATTTCACTCCTAACACTATCGTCCAAGCGAAAAAAGAGTTATTATGCATGAATTGTGGGTCGTCTTTAAAGTGGACTTTCTCAGTGTATGGCTCAAGCAATGTGAATGGAAGCGGGCTCGATATTGTACTTATTATACCAGAAGGGGATATCATCCAGCGGACCATATAGTGTCGGTTCAAGTGCACAAACAACAAAGTCAAATACGAAACCCTTATTGTCAGACTCTTTCTAGCCAAGGAGATTGGGGAAGAAAGCTGAAGGTAAAGTCTGATTCTCAACTCGTAGTCAACCAATTGCAAGGCACTTACCAAGCCCGAGACTCAAAGATGACAACTTACTTGAACTTGGTCAAAGAAACCCAGTCTACCTTCAAAGAATTCTCTATCACCCAAGTCCCAAGAGCAGAGAACACCCATGGTGATGCCCTTGCCAACCTCGACTCAACCCTTCAAGGCTCCTCCTAATCATCAATCCCAACTACTATTCCTCCAATGGCCAGCCGACTGGAAGGAACATCCAACAAGTAAATTGCCCTAACTCGAAGGAGCCTAAAAAAGAAATGGATGTCGAAACAGCCAACTCTTGGATGACCCCTATAATCAGATACTTGGAACATGATGAACTTCCAGTCGACAAGAACAAATCACACTGGCTGAGAGAAAAAAGTTGCAAGATTCACCATATATGAGGGCCAACTCCTTAGGAAGTCATTCTCTGCCTCTACCTCAAATGCATAAGCCTAGAGGAAGCTAAGTATGTTCTCGCCAAACTCCATGAAGACGAATGATGGAGGATGCAGCCTTCCCCGCTAGGTGATCACCATTGGTTACTATTAGGCCAACTATACGCACTAACTCAAAATCCTTATGTGAAGAAATGCGATAGCTGTCAAAGGTTCGCCCACGTCTCATACCTCCCACCTGAATGACTCAACTTCACCCTCACACATTGGCCATTCATGAAGTAGGGGATGGACATAGTTGGAAAACTCTCGATCGCATTCGGGCAACTAGTCTTCATGTTGGCAGTCACCAACTATTTTACTAAGTGGATCGAAGTTGAAGCACTCACCCAAGTTAGAGACCGAGAGGTAAAAGCCTTCATCTAGAAACATGTCATCTATAGATTCAGAATACCGAGGGAAATAGTCACGACAATGGATCCCAATTCATCAGCTTAGGCTTCAAAGACTTTTGCGACATATGGGGGATCAAGCTCAGCTTCTCTACCCCTCACAACCCCTAATCGAACGGCCAGACTGAATCATCAAATAAAACAATCATGCAAACTTTAAAGAAGCGCCTCCAGAAAGCTAAGGGCACATGAGCAGACAAACTACTAGGGGTCCTCTGGTCCTATTGAACAACAACCCTTTTGTCCACTGGAAAAACCCTTTTCTCCCTCACATATGGATTCGAGGTAGTCATCCCAGTCCAAAGTATCAGTCCCCTCGACTAGACTCCAATGGTCAGATGAAGAAGCTAACAGCCAGAACCTTTGTTACAACTTGGACACAGTCGATGAACTACGCGAGCGAGCAAACATCCGCAATGCCATCTGTTAGAGTAGATGCCCTAGAGCCAATCAATAATTGTAGAATTGACTCTTTGTAATAATGTTCATTAATCAATAATAAAAGGCATTTTATTCTATATCGCGTAAATCATTATTATTGCAATATGTATTGATATATGTCCTTAGAATGGTAGAACCATGACGAAGGTATCAAGTGTTTCAAATCTTGATAGTGAGAACCCTATGAGCACATGTGGTGGCCATTCTAGAAATGTCCAGTAGCCCCGCATATTATTCAAGTAAGGGCACGAGATAATACGGTAAGGCTATCATAGTGTTGAACGACCTGTCGAAAGGCGGTGGCAGATCTCACTTGTCAAGGTTGTTTGGTGACAACCTGGTGCAACACATGGGTGCTTGTTGTAGCGGATATACCGCAGCAAGTTCACCTGACCCTCCACCAGAGGATTCCATATGGATGGTAACCCCAGTGTCTATGGAACAAATCCTCTAACGAATGGTGGTGCATGTGATCCTTAGACTTGAGATCACCGGAGCGCCTTGTGCACCGGATTGGTACGCTTTGACACTAGCCTAACGCAGCTTCTATTCAGTATACAGACGGTGGCAGATTGGATCAGACAAGGAGTGTATCAAGACTATGATGGATTGACAGAGGATTCATCACTCCCGGGTACGGGAGAAGATATCTCACGGCGCAATTCAATATATGGAAATGACACTAAAACTGTGGCCACAGTGGGATTGAGTTGTTGCTCTATCCAGTTATAATACGGGTCATTGGTCCAGCCGAATATATAATATCGAGTAACCGAAGGTTGACACTATTTCTATGCCTTCGTCTCGTTGAGATAATGTATGATGAAATGATCGAATTGTACGGTAACCATATCGTTGATAGGTAGCTACTTTGCTGAATCTGAATCTATCGGGTAGCCATGATGCCTTGCTAGGGGCCAATCTTGGTATGTGTATAAGTGAGACGATTAATTGGTGTTAATCGCGATACTATACACTACCGGTATGATGAGGAGCATATGGGTCACACACATAGAAGATAATTTAAGAGCCAAGAAGAAAGAAGGGCGTTTTCGTCTTTTTGGGCGAAATGGTATTTTGGTAATTTCACAGTGCAATTAAATTTGCTGAGGTCGTAGCCTTTATTTAATTTGTTAGAAAAATTAAATAAGTGAAATTCCGTTTAAATATTTGTTCGCATATATTTAAATAAATTATCATTATTGTTAAATGTTAATATATATATTAAATATATATTAATTGATTTTTAATTAAAATAATGATGAAATAAATAAAATATCTAATTTGATAGTGTTTGGCAACATGGGGTGTTTGGGTTGGAGCCCAAGCCCATCCCATGTGGGAATAGGGTATTAAGGTTTTACTATAAAAGAAAAATGTTTATTTGTAAAACATAACTTTTTAGCTCATTTATGATTGTAAAACCAAAACACAGCAGCCCCATTTTTACTCTCACTCTCACGCCACTTTTGCTTTTGCAAAGAACCAAAGTTCTTCTTTGGTTTGTTCTTCTTGATTTCTTAAGGCCAAGGAGGATCTGGCAAATCCCTCATTGGTTCTTGTTGATTGTCTTCGTGTGGACCTCTATGGTTCGATCCTACACTTGGATCGATAGTAAACACGTTCAGAGACAATATTGGTGGAGCCTCTAAACGTGGGTATGAATCTAAACTTTAGATTTATTTTATTTTTGCAGATTCTTGATATTATACATAAACTGTAAAATTTGTGCCTTGATTTTGGGCTTTAAGGAACGATCTATGGTTGTATAAAATTTTGTTTTCCGTTGAGCAACCGGGTCATTTCCTAACACCATCTACCAGCAGCAGGCTGCTCGACACTACAACCGTAATGTTAGAGTGAGAACTTTCAAAGAAGGTGACTGGGTCCTTCGCAAAGTCTTTCCAAAACACTAGGGAGATCAACTCTGGCAAGCTCGACCCTACTTGGGAGAGACCCTACAAGATCACTAAGGAAGTAGGAAAGAGCGCCTACAGACTTTCAACCCTTGAGGGCAAGGACATCAGCAATAGTTGGAATGCAATCCACCTCAAACGCTATTATTTTTAGTCAGATTTGTCTCAATGTCAATTCTTTATTCTTATTTTTGTTTTAAAAAGGAATGAATGAGCTTGTCCACCTCCCTCACCTTTAGTTGGCCTCGTGGCCTGAATTCAATAAAAGAACTATTCTGCAATATACTAGCATTCGCCTTTAGTTTACAGCCACTCGACCACATAACCAACTAATTCACATTAATTATGAACAGCAAAATTACTCCGTTAGTCAGCTTAGATCGACACAACAATTCATCAACTTACACCTTCAGTCGCCCAAGATTGACTTAACAATTCACGCAAACTCATACCTTCAGTTGGCTCAGACCAACTCATTGACTTACACCTTCAATCGGCCTAGACCGACTCAACAATTCATGCAAACTCACACCTTCAATCGGCTCAGATCGATTCATCGACTTACACCTTCAGTCAGACAAGACATATTTAACAATTCACACAAATTTACACATTCGGTCGACTCAACCCGACCAAAAACAGTTCAATGGCTTGCAAGCGACACTAGTGACTCAGCCACTTGGCTTTGTCCACATCACAAACACAATCAGTCAGCTCAAACTGGCTGCATCAGTTCACACACTCGAACCGGACCATGCTGATTCGATTACAATGTTCCGCCTAGACAAGATACATCTATGAGGCGATTACCTAGGAAAGAGGGTTCAACCCCCACACATCTACAAACAATCAAGCCATCTATCTATGAAGAAAGCAGTAAAATGGGAACACAAGCAGAAACATAAAAGCCCCAAATGGCTAAGTATCAGATAAATCATAAAAGTCCCAAATGGCTAAGTATCAAATAAATCATAAAAGCCCCAAATGGCTAAGTATCAGATAAATCATAAAAGCCCCAAATGGCTAAGTATCAAGTACAAAAAGGCACATACGCCATGAAAAAGCAACGCAGGCCTCAGAAATACATGAGAAAAAAATAAACATAAGCCTAAGAGGCATCATACCCCACATCATTAGTACAAGTTGTCTCACCCATCTTCGACTCTGTCACCCTATCATTGGCCCTAGCAGGCGTCCCCGCAGCCTGGTTATCGACATCCTCTGTAACCAACCATCTCGACTGACTAGCGAGGTCAAATACCGGGTCATTGATCCGCTTCCTTGGTATAATCCATACGACCAGTAGCCTCCTCCTCCATCTCTCGCAAGAGTTAGATGTCCTCATCCAGGTTCCAGTGGGCTAGTTTTCCCGACCTTGTATTCCAGCATCAGCTCTCCCCAAGCCCTAATGATGGCGTCGTCAGCAATGTTGAGGCATTGCTCCCTCAGCGACTCAACCTCTGCGTTCTTCTCAGCCAGCTCCTTCTTCAATCGCTCCAGCTCGGCCTCGACTAACCTCACTCGCTACTGGCTTTCCCATTTAGCCTTTTGGGCAGCCGCTTCTTTGTGTCGTAGATTAGCGTTGGACTTAGAAACTTCAAGATTTTCTTCTCCTACGACACAATGGATTTCTTGAGGTGCAGCTACTTGTGAAAGCCTGTATAATAAAACTACTTCATCAGTGTTCAGTCACTACAAGTACAGTAAGATAAAAATCCGGCTCATACCTAGAAAGTGTGGGAAACCCCCTGGTTAGCAGCCGCAACTGTGCCCATCTAATTCAATCGGCTTTCATCCACTGGGAATAGGAACAAGTCAACCAACTTGCTCATGGAAGCGGCATCCGAATAGGTTCACGTAGAGGTTGGGATACTAAAAGTAAGCATCTCAGTCTCCTTATACAAGACCACTATCTTCGATGACCCAGCCTCAGGCACAGGCGATTGTCTGGGTGGAGTTACAACCACATCCCCCACCTTCCCCTTCTCTAGTCAAAGAGTCCCTCTTTCACTTCTCGCGACATCTCGCAATGGACTCACTCGCACTCGGGACTGTTAACTTCTTCATAAGCCTGTTTACAGTTGTAAATTCCTCAACAATTAGTGGGTTCAGCCTCGACTTATTAGACAAAATATGATTGCAGTAGCGGATGAGCAACACACTCCAAGTCTGCTTCAGTGAAGGGAAGGGGATACCTCACTGAATCGCACCAACTCCAGCCCATAAGTGACTCATCCTCAAATTCGCCTCCTCCAACACTACTCGACAATCCTTCTGCACCCTAGGAATGGCAAGAACCTTTCTAGTTTGCACTTCCAAACTGTCCCCTACTTTGCTCGGCACAATTGAAATCAAGATCTGTAAAGGAGAAACAAAATAAGACTTTAGTAATCAAAGCACGAATAAAGACTAAGTTCTTCACCGCGTCACCGCTCACCAAGTATACAGGATCTCGCCTTGACCTCTCTCTCCAAAGGCCGCTTCACCCCTTATAAAGAAGAAGTGTTCCTTCCAGTTTTTGTCACTCGATCGGAGGTCGGTCACGAGATGAGCCCGATCATGTTTGAGAGTGATTGTGTACCGACCCTTGTCCTTGTCATTCTCCTTCAGGAAATATGAGTATAGCAACTCGTGCAGCCCAAACATCACCCGATTTCGCACACAGAGGTCCTCTAGGGCCATCACCGTCTCCATCCATTCGGCATAACCTAAGTCGACGCAATCATAAAATGGTTCAGGACCTCCCAAACAAGGATGGGGAATAGGAAGCCTTAGCCCATCATGGAATCACTTCTCGTAGGCACTCACCTAACCTTTTACCTCCCAATCGACCCTCTCATACAACTTGGGCACCCTAATCTTGACGGACTCTGGAATGTGGTACATTGTCCTGATTCGTCACACATCACTCTCCTTCAGCAAGGGCGGATAGTCCTAACTTAATATCCCGCTACTAGGCCGACTCGGCTCGTCCTTAGAGCCACTATTGATGGAGGACAAACTTCCTAAATCGTCAATTTCATTGGAGTCTTCCCCACTCATCCCTTGCTTGTTTGAATCATCATCACCTGAAGTAGCACCGCTTGGCCCAAGAACAACCACATTCACCCCCTTCGGTATGCCGATCGGAACATCTCCACCCTTTGGCATCACTACCCTTGTTGGGGCCTCCTTGTATTCATTCCCAACTTCCATCACCTGACTTTGACTACGACATTCAACTCCTTATCTACTCGACTCGGGTGACCAATTGGTTTTCCAATATCGAATCTTATCTTCAGTTCCAAAAGCTCCACTCGTCGAGCGACTGACAGGCTCGAAACCAATCTGACTTTTTACCTCCAAGAAACTTTTGGCTCGGTCAGGACGACCAAGTACCTACTGCCTCAAGACCCTTCGTTCAGATCCCTCTCCATTTAACCTAGGGAGACCAGGCAACCTATGTGACCTAGCCCTTACTGAAAAACCAAACTTTTTCACTTAAACCACCTCACTCGACCTGGTCAAGTAGACCAATACGAGCCGAACCAAAATACCCCATAACTTGACTCTATCTTTTATCTTTGCCAAAAACCCAAGCACTTTGAAAAATCAACCCTAACATACTTCACGCTCACCAAAAACAAATCAAAACTCGAGCAAATCACTCCAAAAATTAAACACAACTCCTCCAAACCAGACATACAAACCGCAATAAAACACTCCAAAATCAAAGAATCCCCTTCACAAGCAAACCCAAGAGACCCAAATCTTTTTTTTCTTCTTCTTTTTTTTTTTTTTTTTTTTTCTTCTATATATTCAAAACCTCCTCAAAACAACAAGAATGCTACTCTAGAGACCAACCAAAAGCAATAGTAGACTTAGAAATAAAAAAAGAAGACTTAGAAGAAGCGATTACTGTGAAGAAACGTCGAAAAATCTCTAAAGCTCTTAAAGTTCTCCCTACGAAAGACCTGCGAAGAAACTCTTCAGTGTCTGAAATGAGAAAGATGAAATACCCAAAGACGCTTCTGGATGGCATTTAATGACTTTCTCTTCAAACAGGGCCATGTGGACAAAACCTCGTTTTGCCCTAGATGACTCAGCTTTCCAAATTCCCACCCAAAACAGGTTGAAATCCTGACCTTATACATGCCACCTCTTCAGGCACGCATGTACCTAGAAGCACGACGAATGCGCTTGCCTTAGTATCATCATTCGGTCAACCTAAACGGGCGAGTACACCTCCAATAAGCGTTGATGATTCATCTCATTACTTACCTGATCAAACGCCTTTGATACTTCATATCCATTCACTCGGTCTGCCCGACTGAATGGGAAGCTCTAAACAACCAGTTCACAACACATCATTCGGCTCAATGCAACGAGTGATATAAGCTCTCATAACATTTCTCACTCGGTTCGATGCACCGAGTTAGGGCACTTTCAAAGGGTATGCTTCACATCCTCTCCCTCGGTTTGATGCACCGAGTGGGGACACCCTCACAGGATGTGCCTCACATCCTCTCACTCAATTTGATGCATCGAATTAGGGCATCTTCATGGATATTCATCTCTCCCCCTCACTTGGTCCGATGCACCAAGCGAGTTCTTCAAGGTCAACTCCACTTTCTCACTTGGTTAGATACAGAGTGAGGGCATGTTTGTGTTTCGCCTTCACCCACCCACTCGGCCTGGTATACTGAGTGCATCACCTATAGGAAAAGCTATACTATTCTGTTCTGCAAACACAGAAGCAGCACATTCACATATTCAACCAGTTGGTCATGAAAGACGACTAAGCACACCTTCACGCAACATTTACTCTCTAAGCTAAGCATTCCTTAACTTAGAGAGTGGGGGGCAAATTGTTAGGGCAAAAAAATGTCCTCGGCCCCAATAGGCCCAATAGGCCCAAAGACGAAGACACCTTCAACAAAGCTCAGAGCCGTGGACCAATTTTGATTGGGCTCGCAATAGAGTTTACATATTAGGTCCGCCCAGTACACCTACGCTATTGCTCACTGCTTGGGTCCAATCAGCAAAGGCCCCAATTCGTATATGCTTCATCATCAATTTGTCTAGGCCCTAGGCCTTTTGATCCTAGACCGCCTACTGGACTTGGGGTCTACTTGGAGCCCAGAGTTGCCTACTTACTCTGGCACCATTAGAACTCTATCGAAGAGATCCATTATTATCCTAATTCGTCTAAAATCCGTATCTTAGACCTGTTGGGACTCTCTTTCCCACTAAGGTAAGGGAGTCAAAGACTCTCCTTTTTTACAAAACCTCAACTCCTAAGGACTCACAGTCCTATTAGGACTCGAAGATCCTACAAATTCTATTTAAACAAAAGGCCAACCCTCCCACTGGCACAAAAGATTACACCTTCTAACCCCGTAGTTCTCACTCTTGAGAACTTAGTATCACAACCGTAGTTATAGTCTCCGATTAGACTTTTGGTAACCTTCTCTTTTCCTTAACCCTCACTAAATTATCCTCATTTAGCCTTGCTAACTTGAGCGTCGGAGTGCCTATGGCAAACACCATCCCGGTGTTTTCCGTTTGCTTCATGCTTGTTTTCTTGTGTGTGCAGGTACAGCGGATTGCTGGTGGCCTCAACCTCACGGGATCAAACCCTATTTCCGTAGCGGTAGATTTTTTGCATCTACAATCATTTTTTCTTTTATAAAAAAAAAATTATAACTAATGGAGATGTAGCAGGAAGCATTAAGCAATGATGATGTTAAGAAACGTGGTAACATCGATATAACATTTCATCAAATAAGCATCAATGAGAAATGAACCATTTGCTTTTTGTTAATTAAAGTGTAAAACTGATTTACAAGTTTATGAAATGGGAATTTATTGTAAATTTGATGAGGATGATGGAATTGTTATTATGGTGTGTGATTTTTTAAAACTTTCCTTTTATAAAAATTTAACATTTTAGACTCTCTTATGAAAAATAAAAGAGTTACCTTCCAAAGTTTTTTTCTTTGTAATATCATTCAAAACTATATATAGTATTAATATATTCATTCTCTAATGTGAATGCTATAAATCTCAAGACATTCCTACTTAATAATATCCATATATGAATTATATATTAGTTGTAAAATCTAAAAACATTTGGAATATAACAAAGTAAAATATTTTTATTTTTCCTACAATTTTAGTCAATTTTTAATGCATATATAGTATTCTCTTAATAATAAAAATACTTAGTTATAATTAAACATATGAAGGCCTAAATGAAAAAGTTTTGCTTAAGTCTAACGATCTTGAATTTCATAAAATATGTTAAGGATTGCTATGTAATATGCTCTAAATTAAATGTTTTTGTGTATAACAAATGAATGTGATTTAATTTGTAAGGGTAGTAGATTGTAACATTAGATGTGTATGTTGGCCACGTTTTTGCTTGCTAGGGCCGATATGAGTCTTTGCAACTTTTTATTTAAAGGTGCTGTGCAAAACATCATTTTGAGACTTTCTTTTGAAAGTTATCTAGATTTTTAATGTGTGGATTAAAAAGGTTTTAACTGTTTTTTCTATTCAACTCAAATTCAAATTTTTAAGTTTAGAACTTCACTCTGCATTCTTACTTTCCCTCTCTATACTACTCATTCATTTTTTTTTTTTTTTTAAATATAAGAGGTGAATAAAATAATTTCTAAGATTGATATTCACATACTAAACCTTACATTTGTTTCTATTAGACCTCTATTTAATCACTTTCATATTTTAAAGCCAAATTGAATTCTTTCTCTTTGTTTAGGGATAAACCAACTTCATTGTAGATAATTTGTTAAAAAACAAATGGAATAAAGTTTATGTAAACCAAGTGTAAATAATATTGTTAATTTTTGTCGGTAATTTCATTTATAAATAAAATTTAGATAATTTTGATGTGTATGATTTTAATTGGTGTTTGATATTTGTAAGTATTAATGACATATATTAATAAAAATTATATAGTGGCATTGCATTGCCATTCTAAAGGTCTAAATAAAAAGATATAAAGATTCGTTTTAGGCCCTTCACATTCACCGGGAGGTTACTTACAAAGATGATGTTTCCTTAGTAAAAGAAGCTTCAACACAAACACCACGGTTATAATCAAACGAAGCAGTAGTAACACAACAATACTAAGCAGATGACGAGATACAAATGATGAAATCAAAAAGAAAAAAAAATAAAACCTAATTAAATGGTAGCCGAATTTGAAATAAAACCGGCCGGACCGTTTATTAAAAAATCAATAAACTGATTCACAAAAAATTAACCCTAAGGTAAATAATAACCAAATTTTCAAGCAAAAATTCCAAACACTTGGTTTAACATTAATTGTCCAAATTCAAAAAACAATACAAATTAATATTATTTACTTGCATTAAATTGCTATACATGGATATGTAATATTTACTTTATATTACTATTCTTAATTTCTTTATTGTCTAATTAAAAAAACATTGCAATTTCATACTACTTATTTCGATTAAATAGATATACATAAACATGTAAAAGTATCTCCAAATGACTCTTTATATTATTCAAACTCTTTATTATAAAAAGTTTATCCATAAAAACAAGAGTCCAACTGACTCTTTATTCTTTAAATATAAATTAAAGAGTGAGTTTGACTCTCCACATTTAGAGAGTCAAATTTCACTTTCTATCCTAATTTTAAATAATAAATTGCAAGTTTTTATGCATTTTATTTATGATTTATCTCTCCTATTAAGTTTCTTAAAAAAACATACACTCTCTCCTAAAATTTAAAGAGTCTATTGGATTTGAATAAAAAATTTTATTCTTTATATTTAAAAATCAAAGAAGATACTCTTTATTTACAAGAAAGATGCTCTTTAAAATAAAGAGTACCATTAAAGATGCTCCAATATTTATATCAAATTACAATTCGTAATTTCTTTATTATTTATTACTTATAATTATTAATTGAACATTAAATTAAATACTATAAAAATCTTTTCTAATCTATTATTTTACTCAATCTTATGATAATTTGTAGAGTGTATAATTTAAAAAAAAAAAAAAAAGCATTAGAATTTAACATTACTTATTTGGATTCAATAGGTATACATGGACATGTAATATTTATATCAAATTACAATTTGTAATTTATTTATTATTTATTACTTTTAATTATTAATTGAACATTAAATTAAATACTATAAAAAATATTTTCTAATATATTATTTTATTCAATCTTATGATACTTTGTACATTGTATAAAATTTTATAAGCAACTCACGCAACATGGGGGCCTTCTACCTAGTTTAATATAATTTCTCATAAATGAATCAATTTATACCATGTAAATGATATCATAATTCATAACATTTCCCCAAAAAAATTTCTAAAATGTATTTTTAATGTAAAAACTAGGAAAAAATTAATTTCATTGTCTATTGAGTATTGATTGTATTGAAGAATTATTACTATTATAATAATGTTAGGTTTACAACATTTTCTCATAACCTTTGAGTGAGTTTGTTATTGATCAGCTTGTAAATGGACAAGTATAACACATACAAACAGATATGACCGATTTTGTAAGCTGATCAATAACGAGTTGTCATGTTGAGGGTGGTGAGAGAAAGTTGTGAGGTCGGGTTGTAGACCAATCATTACTCTTATTTTTTTTTTTTTTATTTTTTTTATAGTGGTTAAATTTTAAATAAATGCAACAATACATTATATATAATTGTTGTGCCACTTTCTTGGCTAATAAGGCCACGAATTTTAAATTTGAAAAATCCATAACCGTTAAGAGGCGGTTTTAAACCGCCTCCAGCCCGCCCAAATTCCTTCCTGTTTCATGTGGCTCTCTTCTTATTCACTTCTCTCTAAAACTTTAAATAGAACAAAAGAATCAACTCACCAACAATGAGAGACCACACAGAAACCCCTAAATTTATACAAATTTCATGCTTTTTCTTCTGCTTTCTTAATCTTTTCTGTCCACAAGGCGTTGTTGCACTTCAAATTCTCTCCAAATCAAAGCTTGCAAAATGTGAAAAGCGTTCGGAATCTGATGGTCTCAATTGCACCACCAAGATTGTCCTTAACATGGCGGTTCCTAGCGGCTCGGTAACCGATTTCATCTCCTCTTCTTTCCTCAATTTTTACAGTTTCTTTTTTATTTTTTTGTGTGATTATGTTCAGTGTTGGCTAAATATTATTTCTGACTTTCTTTTAGCTTTTAAAGTTTTAAACGGTTTAATTAGGCATTTCAACGGTTTATTAAATTTTAAGTTTCTAAAATTTGTAAAATTCGTCAAACTGAAAAGCCGTGTTTGATTGATTACTATAAATTAAAATTAAGATTATTTTGTTAATCAATTTATATTTGAAAGCGTTGTGGAGTCCGTGAGATAATGGACTTCGAGTACAATTTACTGAGAGGAGTGGCGCTCAAAATTATTTTATTTAATAAAACGGAAGTTTGTTTTTTGTTGCTTTGCGCTGTTTTTGTTTTTAGAGTGGAGGAGAAGCCTCAATTGTAGCAGAAATCGTGGAGGTTGAGGAGGAGAATTCGACTCAACAGATGCGAACATTGAGAATACCACCTGTTTTGACAGTCAACAAATCTGCTGCATATGCACTCTATGAGCTTACATATATACGAGTAAGCTATCTGTAATGCTTAAATAGCTTTAAGTATGTATGAATATATTTTGAGTTACTAAGGAAGAATATATTTCTTATGAATGGTAGGATGTTCCCTACAAACCCGAAGAGTTCTATGTAAAAACTCGGAAATGTGAGCCAGATGCTGGTGCGAATGTTGTGCATATGTGTGAAAGGTAAAAACATCTTGTTTTACTTTTCCCTCTCTTCACTAAGTTCTTTATTTTATTTTTGGGTTGAAATTTGAATCATCGGCTAAGATTGGTTGGTTTGAATAATGAGTTGTGATGTTTCAATGTTTTGATCCTTGTACAGGTTGTTTGAATGTTTGTAACTTTGTTTAGACTTTAGAAACATGGTGAAATAATAAGTCAAATAAATACAATAATAACTTTTCTTTTTTAATCTTTTCCCATTCTAATTATTCAACTATGACCCTTTCGATTTAAATATGCCACAATATGTTTCACTACCGTTAGCAATTGTTTTCATTGACGAGAATATATTAGTTGATGAACTAGTAGTTTTTTTCGTTTCTTTAGCACATTTGTTTTGTTCTAGAAATCCTGCTTACCAGTTAATGGAATATTACAACTCAATCAGTAGTTCGGTTGCAACATTATTTTGAAACTCAGAAACCTGCATTCTCTGTATATTGATTTTGTTACTTGAAGCCACCAAATTTCTGCCTTAAAAAATGAAGGTGCCTAAGAGTTGTGCTTTCGCAGTCGATTAATTGAATTTCTTTTTGCTAACTATGCGCTTGGCTATTTTTTTTTTTTTTAAACTGCTGATCTAGGCCACCAAAATAGATGTTAAATTTGATCACATTGATAAATATTTATAAGACAGTTAGGGACTCAACAAAAGATGTTGGCTTTACCTATTTTCACTCCAAATAAAAGCATTCAGAATATCATTTGAAAAGGGTTTGCTTTGACATTAAAAATAGGTAATCCCATTCCCCGTGTCTTTCTCTATTACATTTATATGTCTGGAAAGGATTATCTTAAAAACTGGTATAACTTTCTATATTATTCTCAATTTAATTGATCCTATTGTAGCAAGGATGTGTTTGATAACATTTGATATGAGAGTGGTTACTGCAATTTGGGCAGCCTATGGTTTGTTTCATTTTTTTTTTCTTTTTCATTTTAAATTGGTGTTTCCTAGGTATATCATAAACTGGTTTTCTATATTAGCAAGTCTGACTTACTGGTTTCTATTAACCATTTTGAAGGTTGCGAGATGAGAATGGTCACATTATTGAGAATACTCAGGTTAACTTTTTATATCTTATTTGCTCTTCCAATTATCCTAGTCTTTATACTGAAAGTTAACTCGGTGTAGCGAGTTAAGATTTTCTTAGAAATTGCTTAAAAAAATTTTGGATTCAATATTTTACGGCTTTTGGTTTTGACAAAGATTAACTGTGATCCTCACGGTTGTTTATCATAATTATATTAGCCACTTTTGTTTTATTCTTATGGTGTTAATGCAATTCTGTTGCTTTCTAGCTTTTGTCTCTATATGGTCATCAAATAGTCAGCTCTTTATAAAGTATATAACATTTAAATGATTAAGCTTCTACTTGTCTTTAAAACATCATTTTGATTAACTTATCTTTAATTTCTCTCCTCAATGGTTCTATATGTACAGCCAACCTGTTGCCCTTGTGGACCACGGAGGCGAATACCCTCCTCATGCGGAACTGTCTGTATGTGCTCTAGTGTTCAGCATTTTGAGATTTATTAATGCATGATGCAGCTTAAGGTTCCTAGTGATTAGTAAGGTTCCAAGAGATTGATCTTTTACTTTATTTTGATTAGTTGACACGATGTTGAAAGGAAAGGCAAATACCGCACATTGTCTCCGATTTCCAGGTGATTGGTATGGCTTTACTTTGCTTACCCTTTTTTTTTCTAAGCAAATTCTATTTAATGAAATTTGTATGAGGACATGTTATGCAATTGTTCTTCTGATAGGCAGCTTATATGGATTTAAGATCAAATTCTTGGTGACATCTTTTTGCTGAGAGTATTTAAACTCATCTTAGTTGGTTATTCGTCAATGCTTTGTTATATGTATAACATGGGGCTTCACTGAACATTAATGAGTTTTATTCTTGAAGTACACTTAGGACGAGAAGCTGTATTTTACAGTTAACATATGTGCCAAATAGAAACATTAGGAGAGTTGTAGAAACTTGGAATCTAAGATTTTGAATCTTAGAGAGTTTGGATTTATTTTTCTCTAGGATGATTGTAGGTTCCAACTCATGTTGTCATGCAGATATCTGCTTTACCACGAAACTTTGAAGATTAAGTATTCAAGTAATTTCTTTTAACTACAGTTATTTGGTTCGAGTTAATTTTTGTTTATTGTAATTTTCTCCGTAAGTTTGCAAAGGTTAGATATTTATGCCATAAAATTATTAATCTTGTGCATTCAGGTTCCATGTTTTCAGCATCGGGCAGCGATCAATAGGATTTAGTGTTCGAATTGAGGTGAAGACTGGGTCTAAAGTGTCGGTATGTTATTTTTTGAACTTCTTTTATCTAGTTATGTTAAGTACTTTTGGATTATGCTTCAATTTTCAGCACTCATCTTCTGCATTGATTATGCTCTAGTTCTATGATTGCTTATGGAAGCAGAACATTCTTAATTTGTCTATACATTCCAAAATGCTTCCTGTGGACTTAATGTTCATTATTGACGTGATTTAAATTTTTGAGGCTTGTAACATGTTTTCAAATAACTCATGTTCTGAACGGGTTTATATCTGATTGTAGAGATATTTCTGGCCTTCCTTTGTTTGATGGCTTTGAAAATGGTTAATCTTACATTTATTTACTACAGGAAATGGATTCTTCCTTGAGAGTAGATGCATTCAAATAAGGCCTTTACCTTTCCTTCTTCCCCTGACACCATGGGGAGTGTTTCTGTTAAAGAATGTATAACTTGAATATCAAGCATAAGTTTGCATCTCTATTATGATGTCAGTTTGTAAATCTTTTGGGCTCTACATGATCATTTTCTTAACATTAGGATACTATTTATTTTCAATAGAGTTTTTTAAGTGAAATTTTCAAAATGCAGTCTCTTACTTGCCTTCAAGTAGAGGTTTGTCATTTCTAATTCTTTAATCATGTCATTTATTCTTAATTTCAATAGTTGAAGATTTTACATCAATATGTAGTTAGTTGTTTGCATTGCATTGGAGTGGAATCATGATTGGTTTGAATTATTTGCCACTTTTTAGTTGTATCTTACTTTAATTAAGCAGGGATGCAAAATTAAGTTATGAAGAACTTTGGTAATGTTCTTGTTAGCAGGAAGTGATTGTGGGTCCTTCAAATAGAACGGTAATGTCCAGCGACAATTTTTTAAGGGTTAATCTTATTGGAGATTTCGTTGGATACACAAGCTTGCCGTTGTATGAGGAGTTCTACCTTGTTACTCCAAGGCAGGTATGCTAGCATAATTTATATAATTTTGATTATAGTGTCCTTGCAACACGTATAAGAAGCAAAAGTCTGGCAAGATCAATTTTTATTTTATCAAGTACATTTTTTCTTTTGGTTTTTGAGTTTAACAAATTGGTTACAGTGATCCGTAGAATTAAATTGAGATGAAACTTGTATAGACATCTCAATTTTTTACAAGCCAAAAGTATCAATTTATCTTGCCTGAACTAAATGTTTGATTTGGAGTTTATTATCGCAGTTGCATGCTTATGTTGAGCTTTCATTTTGTACTATCTCAGAAACTTGCAAGTAGAGGTGTAGCTCTATTCGGTTATCAAGGAATGTCTAAGAAGGATGTCCAAATATAAATGAGCGTTATTTCCCTTCTCTGATATGTCTCCAACAACATTTTCACCGAACATTTTGCCGGAGTGTCATGAATCTGTTTTTGCTTATTGATTTTAATTGCATAGTGAATTATGTTATAATGCTGAGAGCTAGTCCTTTCGTTTGTGGAAGGGTGACCCTGGTCAACCCCAAGACTTAGGGAGGAACTTATCAATGTGGATGCTGCTTGAGAGAACGAGATTTACTTTAGACGGCCTTGAATGCGACAAAATTGGTGTCAGTTATGAGGCTTTCAATAGGCAGCCAAGTTTCTGCTCTTCACCATTTTGGACTTGCTTGCACAACCAGTTGTGGAACTATTCGGGAAGTTAGTATACAAAACTGAAAAGTAGTACCTTTCTTCTAGTGATTCTTTACTTGTTCTTTTCGTTTTCTTCTCTGAATTTTTATAGATTGTAGTGAATATATTTTATGCGCCATAGTAGATGATTGTGTTTCTGGTTATCTCTTGTTCATCTTTTTTTATTTATTTTTTTATTTATTAGGCCACTAACCATGATGTGTGCTGCTGCATATATGTCCACAATTTTGTTTTCTTTTGTACTTTGATTTAGGTTCTAATAACATTTATTCTCTGATTAAGGTTGGAAACTTCTTTTCACAATTTTTAGGAGGAAACATTTAGTAGAATGTGACCATTTAGCTTTTGACTAATTATATGTGAACAATTCTCTTGTAGACTTGCAGTTCTTTTAAATTGAAAAGTAAAAAAGTTTTGTTGTTTCTGAATTTGTGTTACTTCTGGCAGGCCGATCAGAACCGCATTGCTAGGAATCAGCCGCCACTATATGTGGTGGAAGGAAGGCATGAAAGGATAAACCAGCATCCAGTTATGTTCCTGGAATTGCAGATTTTAGATTTAGAAGGATATCTATTATATGCCTTAATTAATTGTTTTGATTTGGGTGCAGAATGCAGGGTCTCATTCATTTTCCATTGGAGTCAGTGAAGTTCTTAATACAAATATCGTGTTAGAATTAAGTGCTGATGATATAGAATATGTCTACCAAAGGTTAATATTAATCCCCCATGATTAATTCCTACTTCTATTTACTTGAGTTTTTTGTGATGGGCTCTTCACCAGAGGTGGATTTACAATGCTCATTTGATCTTTTGTCAGTGATAAGATGTTATAAATTTGTTTTAGCTTGGTGAAGCGAATGAGAGTTGATTATCTCCTACATTTAATGTTACGAAGTTTAACTTATTTGTTGATTTAAAGTGGTTTGCCTCATTTTGAGCTCACTTGGGCTTTTTTGAGATTAAATGGGGTCAAAAAATGTCCCCTCATTAGTGACATCTATAAGAAGGGATTTTTATACAGGGAAGGAATTTTCACAATTAGAATGAAGCAGATTCTATCATGTCTTAAAAGTTCTGATGATTGTTGTATGCTTATGTGCTTTAAAATCTTATTCTGTACATGTCTTCGAAATTCTTAAGATTTCCATTCATTTGTAGGAGTCCAGGGAAAATAATTACCATTACCATCCCATCCTTCGAAGCCCTTACACAATTTGGAATTGCTACAATTATGACTCAGAATACTGGTGATGTGGAAGCATCATATAGCTTAACGGTAATGCTATCAAACTTTTACCTAGTATTTTCTGTCATATTGCTAGTTTTTTGTTGACTTCTAGTCTGCAACTGATTTATTTGAAATTTGAATGTGGTTTGAACTACTGCTATAAGAAGAGAATTGAAGACTCTCTGAAAGAAAGTTTCACAAACCCCGTGCTGTTTGTTTTCTGTACTCATTCATGAGTGGTTAAGACTTTCAGTAGAGTATCCCTCCAAATACAGCTTGGAAATCTGTACAGCTGTATCGTACCTATGGTTTCAAATTAATAGTTGTTGGAATATTTTATTTTACTTTTAGTTGTGATGAAACTTTCAATCTTGCAGTTCGATTGCTCAAGAGGAATCACCCTTATGGAGGTATCTTTTCAGAACATTTCAGTAAATGTGCCTGGTATCATAATTAAGCCTTTAGGAAAGATACCATCATTTAAAGTTGTTATGGCTGCAGGAACAGTACTTCATAATGACGCCTAAACAAACCTTAAACAGATCATTCAAACTCTATCCAACAACTGATCAAGCAGCAAAATATACATGTTCAGGTGACCTAAAACTTGACCTTTACAGAATATCTGGCTTTTTTTGGGGTGAGTTAAATCAGATTGCAGAATAAAGTTCAAGTCTTACTAAAAAAATATTATGCTCGAATGCAGCTATCTTAAAGGACTCTGATTTCAGTGAAGTTGATAGAGCTGAGTGCCAATTCAGCACCATGGCTACTGTCCTTGACAATGGTTCACAGGTTGGGAAGTTTTCAAAATTATGACTTTTTAAATAGGCTTCTGGTACCTTGAGGTGTTTGTGCAGATAAATATTTTTTGTAAAGGAACAGTTCATTTCTCAAAATTAAAACATTTGGGAGAAGCGTATTTACCTTCGGATGAAACTATTAAGATTCGCTTTAGGTGTAGAAATTCTGGAAGTTTCAAATTTATACATATGAAGTTCTGGAGCTTTCTTAATGACATTCTAGGATGTTGATATAGTGTAGGCATGATTAACTGCATATCTGTTGGGCATATTCTTCATGTCAGCTTAAGCACTAATATTTTTAATGATTGAGACGACAGACATTTCAAAGGTTTGAAAACCAATGAATTTTTAGCATGCATCTTCTTACTGGCTATAAGGATCTCATTATATTTGCCACAGAGAGCAATTCATAAGAGTAGCTGAACTCGGTTGCTAATGCTTTACTGTTAGTGTGCTCCTTCTGGAGTCCACCAGAAAGAAGAAGCCTTGTGTACTTCAACAAAAGATGAGGAAGAACCTGTCGAAACTACTAATTTTTTTGATGGTTGTTTAATATAGTCACTTTTTTGTCCTCTTTAGAGATATTGACAAAGATGTCTTATATATTTATTTATGTTTCCTTCATCAATTTGGATATGTATAAGATGTATCCACGAATGTGGACTGGAATTTTTTCTTTTACAACATGAGCAAAATTATCTGACTTACCTACCTTTTAGAATTAGAAATTGTTTTCTTATTTCCTCATAGGTATGGAGAAGATTGCTATTTATTTTCTCTCATAGGATTGCTACAGAAAATTGCTTCTTCTTCTTCTTTTTTTTTTTTTTTTTAATATCTTTTTTCCATTTGTTTTAACCCGTTAAAGTCGGTTGCATCTTTACAGAATTGCATTCTGGTTTTTTTTCTAGTAATTATTTACTTTTATTTAGATCTGTGACCATTGGCAATTTTTTATTAAGAAATAACCAACATGTTGACAACAGTGCTTAAAAGTTGCAAAACTTTGTTGATTGATTGTATGATCGAATGAATCAATTTAGCCATAAATTTGTTGCAGACTCCTTTTGAAACTCCAAAGACCAGTATAAATGGATTCTTTGAGTCCATTGAAAGCATTGGGAAGAATCTTTGGGAAGGTGTGATTGAATTCATCACTGGAAAAACGTGCAGGTATACTTTCTTGAATGGACTATTAGTATATACTAGTTTAAGGTTATATTCATAAGGACTGGGATGAAGTTATTTAATCTGAATATCTTCTATTGCTTCCAATCTCTGCAATTAGATATTTTTCCAGAGGAAAATCAGGTGAATTTGAACATTATTTTGTAACCAAGTCTAATCAAATATTGCACTGGGATGTCACCAAATATGTAGATGTATATGTGACTAAGAATATGCATCAAAATTTTTGTAAGATCTTCATCATCTTCAAGAACACAGGAAGACAATAGCCTAAACAGTGTCGAATTCATTTTTCAAATCTAATACGTCTAACATCATAAACTCCTCTCTCTCTCTCTATTGTGAGCATTGAGAAAGCTTTGCATCTGATACATCTAACATCATAAACTCCTCTCGCTCTCTCTTGTGGGCATTGAGAAAGCTTTGCTTTGAGATGAGTTACAGACATAGGCACTTATACTAGAAGTTCATATAAAGATGTTAATTCTTTATCTTATTTTTTCTTTTTCTAATGCAGAAGGAGATGTGCTGGTTTCTTTGACTTCAGCTGCCATATACAGTACATATGCATGAGTTGGATAGTGATGTTTGGTCTAATTTTGGCAATTTTTCCAACAGGTAATTGTTACTTCATTATTCAGTAGTCAATACTCTTTAGTATAAAAATTAAAAGTACATAATACCATGTACTCTGAGTTGTAGTGCTTGTGCTTCTGTGGCTTTTACATCAAAAAGGACTCTTTGATCCTATTTATGACTGGTGGGAAGACGATTCTCAGACTAAAAAGCAGAGAATCAGGGATAGGAGAAGGCACAATATTGATTTTGACCATTCCCACATCCATGTTAAAAAACATCACAAGCAAGAGGGTAGGCACCACAAGCATGATGCTCATCATAGGCGAAGTGGTATTCACAGAGATCACAAACATGACCAGTCTGACAGGAACAGTGACTATTATTATAATCTTCACTATGTTCACAAAGATAAGCATAAACATGGGCACGGTAAGAAATCAAGTATCATGCAGCAAGCACACTTGGACAGAAGGGAGAATGATCATATTGGGCACCATAGAGGCAGGAAGGATGGAGAATCTTATTAAGGGCTATCAAAGATAGCATATATCAAGAAGAGAGGCAAGAGGACTATAACTAGCTTAAGCATAAGCTGCTGGATGATCTAGTTTAAACTAAACAGTAAGCATAGAGAATAATAAACTCAAATTTCGATTGCCTGTTATATTAAACTAGTGTTAGAGCATATATATAAATTTTCATAATTTCATTATTCTTTCTGTCTTCCTTTTTTGGGTTGGAGGGTTGAATGGAAATGTTTCTGAAAATTTGTGGCTGTAAAATTGATATTCATATACAGAATGAGATCAGAACATTTACAATTATTGTTACAAGTAAATTTCATTGTAATGAGTATGTTATATTTTTTGAACACTGTAGATGACTTTGATGTTTCTTTTTCCTTTTTTCTACTTGTCTCTCAAGTATACAATGACACAAACTAAAAGGAAAGCACATAACTCTTGTGTATGGCACAAAAAAATTGACTGTGAGCAAAACTGCAGCTTGGCTGGGACCATTGAACTGGTTCTTTGTTTTCTACAGTCTCCAAGAGTATTTTTAGACTATGATACTCCTTTGTAAGATGCCAAGTCAGGAGCTTAAGGTATTCTGCTTCTAGCCACATCAACGACCTGCCTGGTTAGTTCTGGTTTGATTATGAGGATTCATGTGTTACATCTTTCTTTGTAATCTGAACATAAAAGCCGTTTGGAAATTGTAAACCAGGTGTTCGGACTATATTGCCTCCTTTGATAGGTTGCCACCTGAAGAAATCCCAAAGCACAACAGGTTAGCCTCTCTATCTCTCTCACTAACAGCACACACTCATCTCATTACACGGTTCTCTTACCTGTACTTTGTGACCAAGCAATGGAGAAATACAGCCATCTGCACTTTGGTAAAGTCTGTTCCAACACAGAATCGCATGCCACCACCAAAAGCCATGAAATGCTTAGATGCAGTGTTTGTCTCCATTCCCTGATGGAACCATTTGTTAGAAAGTTGAACTATAGAAAAATGATTAAATTTTAGATCACTTTATACTTGTAGAAAGCTACACACCGTCCATCTACTTGGATTGAAGGCCAGGGGATCTTCATATTTTGCTGGATCCAAGTGTACAGCAGGGGGACATACCATAACTGCCCAACCTGCTGGAATGTTATATCCTGCACCATTACAATTTTTATTGTATGTCAAATTGTTTGCTTGTATAAACCTATTTTGTACAAACGCAAACTTGACCAATAAATTTGTTGCATACCCTTAAAGTGGACATCGGTCAGTGCTTTTCTGAAGATTCCTGGAACTATATTTGCCAGTCTAACTGTTTCATTTATGAACTGCAAAATTGAAATGTTTAAGATTTATTGAACAGAGTTATATACTAGTATTCCAATATGTCAAACATTTTTAATACAAGTGAAAGTGATTGAAGTACCTGAAATGTATATGTCATTGATTTGTATTCTTGCCATGTAAGTCCAGAATCAGCTTTTTGTCGATTTTTTAGAATTGTCTCATGCTCTTCCTGAGAATGTGAAAACATTTAGAGCATTTTAGTTGGGGAAACACTGAAGAAAAGTGACAATATAGAAATTGAAGCTACAAAAATTCACACACCGTTAATTTCTTCAGCACCAGAGGACAATCCGAGAGAAATTTGACGGCCAAAGTTAAAGCTAGGGAAGTTGTTTCGAAGCTAGCAAACAGTAGCACAAACATCAAGTCCAGAGCAATTGCCTCTGTGAGGATTGTAGTCTCTTTCTGAAGTTCTTCTAGCACATAATCGTAAAAATCAGTCCGATGCTTTCTTGGGTTTTCTCTTCTCTCTTGTAGCATGTTTTTCAGCATCTTTATCGCTCTCTTTCTACCCTGAAAACTTTTAAACTTCAAGACCAAAAAGCTAGAGCCAACTGTTTGATATTTAGAACTTGTGATTCAGGGCAATATAACTCAGTTCATGAGTGCCATTCATCCACTTCAAGACAGAGAAGGGGGAAGAAAAAAATATAAGGTGTAATGAAGAGATTGGTTACCTGTAAACATTTGTGGTAAGCTGTTCCTGGAATGTCCAAAGGGAAGGAGATTAATCCTTGAATAAATGCAACAAAGTTCTCCCTTAGGTTCTCTGAGGAGTTGTCTTGATCATAACTTATCAGCTTCTTTGCAGTTAGATCAAATATCATCTGTAAAGATAGAATTATTAGACCCCAAACAAGAAAACAATAGGTGGATAATCAATTAGATGAAGCAAGGTGGGTGAAATTACACTTGCAGTTGCTTCTTTCAATTCAACTGTATCCTGGCTTGACCACCGTTGTAATTTTCTACATGCTACCTGCTCAACTTCAGGGAGCATTTTCCTTAGGCTTTCAGGACCAAAGAGATTTAGCACCATGTTCTTAAGGTACCTGTACATGAACCCATGTAATGAACCCACATTCTGTCGTCCGAAGATCTCTGTAAATGTATCTGGATACCAGCTCTGGAACATGTGTCCTTCTTGCTGGAAGATGAAGTAATTGAGATCAGAGTCTGTTGATATTACGACCGGTCGTCCAACTAAACTAGTTCGGAATATGGGGCCGTATCTGAAAAATGTGGATAATATATAGAGATGATTATACTTATGAATTCACTAGTTGTTGAACCAAAAAGAATTTAAGTCAAATTATTACCTTTGCATCCTTTTCTTGATGAAGGGAGGAATATCAGAAGAAGTGTTGGGAGTGAAGAACTGAAGGGTCTCGCCGAGAAGCGGCAAGCCCATTGAACCAGGAGGGAGTTTACCATTGCATCTGGGATTTCTCCATCTGTAAAGCCAATGAGTGATGGTAATGATAAGCAAAGCTCCAATGCAGAAAGCCCACATCTTACTAAAATGAGAATGTAAATTGAAGATGATAGATTGAGAAAATGGTGATATAAATGTGGTTTGAACAGAAAAGAAAATGGACAAGGACAGGTTAGGATTACTGGAAAAAGGAAGAGTTTGAGGTGTGGAAACGTGGAGAGAATAGACAGGGAGGACAAGAAAGTGCTGGCATGTATCTCATCAACCATGAGAGGGGAGGCCTTCTTAAATAGGCAGGCAAGTTATACAACTAGTAGCTAATTAATAATAATTTTGGTTCTTTGTTTCTGTGCAGTTGGTTTTTGCATAAAACAAAAAGTTGTACAGTAGTTGAAGATAGAATAGAATAGTCCAAGTATGGAATAGTTCTGTCTAGCGACCGTCTCATATATTATCCTAATTATATGTCAACGGCGCCCATTTATAATTTTCCCTTTTTTTTTTTTTTTTTTTTGTTAATATAAAAGCTAGTTAGCTACCATGATCATATATGAAACTTACAGGATGTTTCCTATCAGTCTCTTCTCTCTCTAGTAGTAGTAGATGCAGGTGTAAGAGAACATATTACACGAAACTGAAGAAGCACGAGGCAGAATTCTGGCCTTTTTTAAGGAGATTTTGCAGGAACACAAGGGGTTTCCCAAGATTTGAGTGGATAGAGGTTCAAAGGATCTGTCTGACCAAATTAAGTATCTAAAAATCAATCTATAATACATCATTAAATACTGAAATCTATTGGGTTTTTACCAACTACTTGAAATCTTCTCATATCTATGTTAAATACTCTTAGTATCTATGTGATGTGTTGATATCATATTATGTATTTTTCTTTTTTAGATTTGGATCTCCTCCTATATCTTCTTTAGCTGTAGTCATTCTTTCATATTCTTAATCCTTCTTTCTTTTTTGTCAAACTCTCTTATCTAAGTGCATACATCATTAGTGATTCTCAGTGGAGTTCTATAGATTTGCATGCAACTACTAGTTGTGTATGTTTTACTGGTGAAAATTTTGAAGACCAGGTAAGCTAATCTAATCTAATCTACTTGTTCAGGTTAACTCATTCAATACATAGAGCACCGTCCCATCGGCCCATTGAGCCACGGACTCAGACACCTCCTTGCCCTGCAACTACTGTTACAATGTAGGTAGGTTACTGTGAATTATATGTCTCCATTATTTGCATTAAGCCATTAGATTATACATTTAATTGATACACCTTTCTTTCATTAAAATATTTGAACGAAGCTTCATGTACATGTGATGAGGATGGATCTAAGAGAATGGCATTGTTTTAGAGCTAGAAAACAAGACCACAGGGATTCCCTTAACATTATTTAGTATGCTAAATCCAAAAATAAACATATGGGATTCTAATTTCTAAAGCTGTAAAGTCAATGCAATTGCTAAGCTTTTAACGCGGTATTACACTTTGCTTCAAAGTACTTGGTGATCAACACTCCCTTAGGAAATGAAAGTGTTCGTCAATAGTCATAGCTGTCAGAAATATAATACATATAACGTGAGAATGAGACAGTGAACAACTTTAGTTACATCCCATTTAGCCATTGATGAATTATTTCTTTTCTTTTTCTTATCCAAGGCACTTAAAGAAGTTTATTCATCTGTGTGATTATTTTTAATAGCACAAGTTGGCTTTTAATGCAGAAAAGTGTTGAAATGGTTGAATGGTTTCTTTAAGAGGATGACACAGATTGCTTAACTGCTTAGAATGGAGTTGGAAAGGTCTCCTTTAAGGGGTACACACAACAATCAATGACAGCTTAGTATCTCTTTCGTTGGAATTCTATTATTCTATTTATTAAAGATACAGTATTTATATATATATATGGTGTTGCTAATTTGCTATTAAGTCAAGTTTAATGGTAAACTAAGCTTCTTGTGATGATAATTAAACTAATATCCAGGAGATTTCTTATGTCAGTTTACAAAACTAATACCACAGATCCGATGGAGGTTTGATATCTGAATGGGACGGCTGAAAATCAGGTTGACTTGAATGAATAATAATGTATGTAAGTTGATTGGTTGATTAGTTGTTAATCCTCCACGTGTTGAAGGGTGCCTACCAATCCCAGCTTTAATGAAGTGCAGGTTTTTGGTGTAGTCAAAATTAATAAAGGAGATGAATATAATAGGTGTAGGAATCGAGGATGAGAAGAGAGAATTGAGCAGAAAGTTGTTCTTCTTGTCTGTGCCGTGCTCGTGGGGATTGAAATTAATAGTGTTAGTCAAGGCAGCAATTAATACTAATAGCTTTGAATTTCACATGAATCATGTGTTGTGTTTACCCAATCATGATATATTTCATCTTGCTTCCAATTAAAATACATGTTCATTAGGCCTTGAATCACATTGCTTGCTAAAATCAGTTTGTTTCAAAATTTTCATGCTTTAAGTCTTTTTGAGTACTATAAGTTAATACATTTATTTAGTAACTATCCATCGCTATTAAGTAAAAGATAAATAAGAGAAAAATACTTAAATGTTGCATAAATTTATTAGAGAATTGTATTTGTATAAAGAATGTAGTATTTCTCATGCTTATGATGTTACAGTAATCTTATTATTCACATTACCCTCATCAATCAATGTTATCGAGATTTGAAAATTGAAGTTACAAACATGAATGAAATGCATGATAATTACATGTGTTTCTACCATTCACATGACATTAAGTGATGGGTAGATGGAAAAGTAGTTGAAGTCCGAAATTTGCTACAAAGAAATGTAAGTTCGTTTTGGGTAAACCCAAGCAGAAAATATGGTTGTAGGACTAGGAAGATTCATTAAGTTAGTGTGAAGACCGAAGAGACCACCCATTTAATCGGATAGGGGTGTGAGATAATGTAATTAATCCATGTCTAAGGAGACCTATCTTTACACTCGATAATTGTGATGTTTTATTCCTAATTATATAGTTTAATGACTTAATTAATTATAACCCTCTTCAAATTATCAACTTACTTCTCTTAATTATATATTTGGTGTCTTCTTGTCTTGGGGTGGGGATTGACTTGACCATATAATTTTAATTTCCTCTCCCTCCCTCCCTCTTTCTGGGAATTAAATTAAAATTAAGCGAGGAGGTTACTTTAACTTAACCTTTAAAAAGGAGAAAAAAAATTGTTACATGGGTGGCGTATCTGATGACACGTTCTTATCATATTTTATTTCAAATAATTAAAAAAACCATTGGAAGAGTCTAATACAAATTATTATGTAATCTAGATAATTTATTTAATTTTACAAAATTTTATTAATCAAAATACAAAAATGTGTTTAGTGATGATAGAATATTGATTAATAACAATTTAAAAATAAAAAAATTGAATAATTAACCTTAATCTGGCCATAAAGGAAGTCCATCAACATTGAAGATAGCAGTAAGCAGAGACATTAATATGGGTTTTCTTATTTTAATTTTTTCATTGTGGCCTAGACCTAGTGTTTTACACTACTTTTAATTTTAATTCAAAAGTCGGAGAAAACTTAATTTTAACTGCTTGTGTTGATTATTATTGAGACTCCAATTCCTTAGGAAACAATTTTTTTAAATTCAGTTCTTTCCCTTCCACCGAAGGCCACCTGAGGCTGACCCTTATTCTGACCTTTCTCTTTTGACTCTTAAAACTTATAGGATCTGACGTGCTTTCTGGGCCGCTGGGCCATTATTGAAGAGGTTAAGAACAGAAATGCACTATTATTTTAATACTTTCTAAAATACTAAGGGACCTTACCGGAGGGAAAATGTAATAAATTCCTTTGTGTAATAAACCCAAAACATTTCCACCAACTTTAAGTTAAAATCAAAGACAGTTTTTAATGTGCTGTAATAGTATTTGTTTAATACAATTAATTATTCTTGTTTAGTACAATTCGACCGGTCCTCTAAAATGTTTGTTAGTAGGTTATAAACCATACTGGAAAACAGTATTAATTAATGGGCTTCGGCCTTGGGCTTGTATCTACCGACAGTTGACATCTTAAAATGGGAGGCAAGTGACAGCTCTGTAGCCCACTTAAAATAAGTTGTATATTCTTACAAGAAACTTATTTATACTACTTACATGTGAACCACACAAAAATAATATAATGTTTTTCTGGCAATTCACACACACTTATAATTTGGTATGTATGAATTTCACAGATTCTTCAACTCCCCATGAACCTACACCAACTCAGATGCTTAGACATTAAGAATTTCAAATATGAGTTGTTAAGTCGCAAATCAAAACTGTTAACTGATTATGTTGACTGTCACATCAAAAGAGAACATTCTAGGAGATGAGTTAATTAACCTTTCCGCGAAGTCAGAATGGTGGCTCTGATGAGTGGTAAGGAACTATCCCAGGTACATGGCAAGAACTAATAAAATTCAACATCTCAACATTTTGTGACGGATAACCTTTCTCAATCTCCTGTCGTGCTTAGAGTATTGCACTTACACTCTCGACCAGGGAGGTCGAAGTATGCATAATGAGACCGGACAAATGAAAAATTAAATTGCAATTATCTTTAGAATACATCAATCGGTTGAAATACAAGCATATAAATCCTGTTCAGGTTTCCACTGTTTCAGAACACTGGTCAATTTGACTTACGTTCAATAAAACAACAACAGGAAAAGAGATTCAGAATATTGGAGCATAATAAGCTTGAAACATCTTCTGTTAATAGTTAGTTAATTAGTAGAAGTTTGTTATTTTAGTTGTACATCAAGTTAAATTGGTGAGCTAGAGTCTTAACGGATTTCAGTATATAAACCATAACTTCTCTGTTTTTCTTCATAAGTTCAATAAAAGAATTTATCCAAGATCTATTTTTTCTCATGGTATCAGAGTGCTTCAGCTCCCTTGTCTTCTTCTTCTTCTTTGTTCTACTGTGATTTCAATGGTGAATTTAATGGCAAATTCAAATCCTACATAGAATCCGTCAAGCCATTATTTTCTTCATCCAAATGAAAATCCTGCAGTTGTCTTGGTTACACCTGTTCTCAACGGCACCAACTATCATTCTTGGGCACACGCCATGAAAATGGTTTTACTTTCCAAGAACAAGTTGAAATTTGTTGATGGAACACTTGAGCACCTTTGATTACTGATCCAATGTTTTCAGCTTGGGAAAGATGCAATACAATGGTACTTTCTTGGCTTAATCATTCTCTTTCACCTTCAATAACTAGTAGCGTGTTGTGGATTGACAAAGCATATGAAGTTTGGGAAGATCTTCGGGAAAGGTTTTCATAGGGAGATGTTTTCAGAATTTCAGATATCCAAGAAGAGATCTATGCTTTCAAATAAGAAGATCGAAATGTAACAGATTACTTTACTGAGCTTAAAATTCTCTGGGAAGAGTTACTGAATCTTAGGCCAATTCCTTGCTGTTCTTGCACAAATCCGTGTTCTTGTGGTGCTTTAACTAAGATCAAGACTTATCAAAGCAATGATTATGTGATCAGATTTCTCAAGGGCTTGGGTGATCAATTTGCCACAGTAAGATCCCAAATTATGCTCATGGAACCGCTTCCTTCCATAAACAAGGTATTTTCTTTGGTTGTGCAGCAAGAGGGAAACAATTGGTCTCAGGTGCATCCAAAGTGTTTGTAAGCAAGACTACATGAGATTGATAAGTCGTTGCACATTACCAATCAAGTTACTACTCAAGCTATTCTTGCTTCTAATTTTTCTTCTTCAATAGGTAACCATTTTTCTTTGCATTGTTCATCCAGTTCACAACTATGGGTTGTGGACACGGGAGCCACCGATCATATAACCCACTCTTTATATTTTTCACATCTTATAAACAAATCAAACCCATCTTTGTCACTTTACCAAATGGCACCAAGGTCAAAACACAATACTCAGGCACTGTCCATCTCATTGAAAATTTAGTTCTCACAAATGTTCTCTTTATCCCTGAATTTTCTTTTAATCTGATCTTTGTGACCAAACTTACCTCACTTCTTCCATGTTGCTTGATTTTTAAAGATTCATGTTGCATTATACAAGACCTGAATTTGTGGAAGATGATTGGTTCAGCTAAGGTGGAGAATGGTCTTTACTTAATGAGAAAATCAACAATCAAAGTTCCTTTTCCTTCTTCAAAAATTTTAGCATCTACTACCTATAATGCAGAATCGGATCTCTGGCACTATAGGCTTAGTCACCTTTCTGATTCCAAGCTTAAACTCCTTGCACCATACATTTTCTGATCTTAAGTTTTAGATAACTCAACTTGTATTATTTGCCATTTAGCCAAACAAGAACATTTGCCCTTTCCTATAAGTGTTACAAAATCCAATAATTGTTTTGATATTGTACATGCTGACATTTGGGGGCCTTTCTCTACACCCTCTGTTCATGGCCATAGATATTTTCTAACAATTGTTGATGATCATTTGAGATATACATGGATTTTTCTATTCAAACACAAGTCTGAAGTGAGGCCTATTATACAGTCCTTTTTTACACTCATTGAAACTCAGTTCTCTACTAAGATCAAAATCCTTCGTAGTGACAATGGTCTTGAGTTTAATCTTCCAAGTTGTTATGCCTCTAAGGGAACAATACATCAAACATCTTGTGTAGAAACACCACAACAAAACGGTGTGGTGGGCGTAAGCATCAACATATATTAAACGTAGCTCGATCACTATTATTTCAATCTAACCTTCCTAAGATGTTTTGGAATTATGCCACTTTACATGCTCTATATCTCATAAATAGGCTTATTTCTCCTCTTATTGAGCACAAATCTCCCTTTGAAATTCTACACAAATGTCCACCTGATTATGCCACCTTAAAGGTATTTGGTTCCCTTTGTTTTGCCTCTACTTTGTCTGTTCATTACACTAAATTTGATCCTCATGCCAGAAAGTGTATCTTCCTTGGATTCAAATCTAGTACAAAGGGCTTTGTTCTCTTGGACATCAATTTTAGGGAGATATTTGTTTACGTAATGTTGTTTTCCATGAACATATTTTCCCTTTTGCATCCTTTAAAAAATGATTATGTTCCTCTTGTTGTGAATCTTCCTTACCAGCCTCTGATTTTTCTCTATTACACCATCATCTACTTCTTCTTTACCATTGGTTAATCAACATTCTATACCACGTCAATTCTACAGAGTGTTTAAACCTCCTTCGTACTTGGCTGATTATCATTGCCATTCTGTCCACCATAGCTGCAACTAGTGATCTCCACTCAGGTACTTCTCATCCTTTGTCCTCTGTTCTCTCTTATTCAAACTTATCTCCTTCTCATTTACATTTTACACTTGTTGTCCCTGCTTTCTTTGAACCAAAATCTTATCAACAAGCTATAAAATTTCAATGCTAGCAAGAGGCAATGCAAACTAAAATCAATGCACTTGAGCAAAACAAAACTTGGGTTCTAGTTGATCTTCCTGCTGGCAAAACTCCCATCAGATGTAAGTGGGTGTATCAAGTTAAACATAAGGCTAATGGTAGTATTGAGTGCTATAAGGCACATTTAGTTGCCAAAGGATACATACAAACGAAGGCCATCGATAACTTTGATACTTTTTTCTCTTGTTGCTAAACTCACCATTGTCAGATTGTTACTTGCTTTAGCAGCTATACATCAGTGGCACCTTAAGCAGCTCGACGTCAACAATGCTTTTCTTCATGGTGACCTCCATGAAGAAGTTTACATGGTGTTGCCTCCTGGCTTCCATTATTCTCATTCCCATAAGGTTTGCTAGCTTCAAAAGTCCCTTTACGGGCTTTAAACAAGCTAGCCGCCAATGGTTCTCAAAACTCACCTCTGCCTTGCTCGCATTAGGGTTATGTTCGGTCCTTTTCTGATTTTTCTCTTTTCATCAAGCACCATGAAAGTTCCATCGCTGTCTTGCTGGTCTATGTTGACAATATAATTTTAGCAAGCAATAATCTTGGTGAAATTGATCATGTAAGAGGTATTTGGATGCTACTTTCAAGATAAAGGACTTGGGCGATTTAAAATTTTTCCTTGGCTTAGAAGTCGCTCGTACAGCTGCTTGGTATTGCATTCATGTCAACGTAAATATGCTCTTGATATCTTATTTGATGTAGGGTTCTTGGATTCTAAACTTGCCAAGTCTCCGATGGATTGCTCCTCTAAGCTTAGTCAATCTCATGGTGACACCTTGCATGATGCTTCTTCCTATCGTCGACTGATTGGCTGTTTACTTTACCTTACTTCTACTCGTCTTGACATCTCTTTTGTTGTCCAACAACTGAGCCAATACTTAGACAAGCCTACCTCTCAGCACCTTCAAGTAGCCCATCGAGTTCTTCACTACATCAAAGGTTGTCTAGCTTATGGTCTTTTTTTTCTTGCTAGATCCTCTTTAGCTTTTCAAGCCTTTAGCGATTCTCATTGGGTGGGATGCATTAACACAAGGCGCTCGGTGACTAGTTTCTGTGTCTTTCTCGGAATCATCCTTGATCAGCTGGAAGGTTAAGAAGCAGCCTACTATATCACATTCCTCTTCAGAAGCTGAGTATCGTGCTCTCGCTTCCACAACTTGTGAGTTACAGTGGCTGCGTTATCTTCTTCAAGATCTCTATGTTGATCACCCTCAACATGCTTTGATTTTTTGTGACAATAAATTGGCTCTCCAGATTGTTGCCAATCCAACGTTTCATGAACGCACAAAGCATATCAAAATAGATTACCATCTGGTTCATGAGAAAGTGCGCAATGGTCTCCTTCACCTCATGCCTTGTTCCTCAACTAATCAGCTAGCTGATGTTTTTACGAAGCTGCTTGCTTTCCAAGCTAGGCATGTTAAGCATACATTCTCCAGCTTGTGGGGGGGTCTTGGAGCATAATAAGCTTGAAACATCTTCTGTTAATAGTTAGTTAATTAGTTGAAGTTTGTTATTTTAGCTGTACATCAAGTTAGTTTTAGTTTGTTAAATTGGTGAGCTAGAGTCTAACTGATTTCAATATATAAACCATAACTTCTCTATTTTTCTTCATAAATTCAATAAAAGAATTTATCCAAGATCTATTTTTTCTCACAGAAACAAAAAAAATGTTGAAATCACAAAAAGCTTACATAGGATTTCTTAATTTGGTTCAAAATGTATACAATAAGTTAATAAAAAATATTTTTTGTCTCTTCCTTAGAGTTTAATTATGAATCAGAAATTCAATTGAAAAAATTTGAGAGAAAACCATATATACTTGAATTGCCAAAATCAGCAGAAATTAGCAAATACGGTAACTGTTAGGAACCTAAATGTCAATATCATCATGTGATAATAATTTAGCAATTTATGTCATAAGATTAACTATATGTAAAAAGAAGCTACATTATCCTCATACAAACTTTCCTATTGAACGATTTGATGTAACAAAAAATAAGTAGCTGTTAGGCAGACGTAACGAACCTGAAAGCAAGCAAAAGCCGTAGCAATTGCATAATAGAAGTTTGCATTACCAGTAGTAGCGCATCTAGGAATTTCTTTTAGGGTGGGCCAAAAATAAAAATTAATTATACATTACTATTTTTGTCCACTAATATTTTTGTTAGGGTGGGCCAAAATATATAAATTATACATATTAATATTTAAAAAAAAAATTGAGAGTGGTTGGATCCACCCACTAATTGCCAGTACCCTGTAAATTTCATTAAGTAAATGATGCGAATTCACATTCAAGGCAACCCATTAATCTTCATATGAGTCAAGCAAAGTTCATGGCAAAAGCCATTCATAATTCTAGAAGCAAATCAGCCCAAGTTGGAGTAACATTATAAGGCAAGTCCAAACCCTATAGTCAATTCGGCCCACAGAGAATGAATGTAGTAAGATGGGCTCAAGTTAAACCCATTTCGTCCAAGCCCCTCAATTGTCGATCCAATAGGCCCAATCCATTTATTTGAGCGTAGTTTGAATAGTTGGAGCAAGATTTTCAAGTTAAAATGTAAGGGAACAAAGGCTAATCAAACATCTGCACATGGAGACATTTAATGGAGTGAACAAGATTATGACATGGGCGGCTCAAGGCAGTCCCGATTTGGGAAAAACAAGGTTGTCATCCTTAACAGCTCCATGTTCCTTACCATTTTGAGAAATTTCTAGGTCAAAGATTCTTACTTATTATTGTAGGCATTTTGGCTTTTAAGTAATATTTAGGATGGCTAATTAAAATGTGTCTCATAGTTTATTATTATCTTGAATTTAACTTTCCAATTCTCTATCCTATGTGGCATCCAATGTAACCCTATATAAATGGGTCTTCTCCTTCATTGTAATACAAGTTGAGAGTTAAATTTTTTTAAAAGTGAAAATGTGAAAGCTCTTAAGAGAGTTTTATCATTTTTCCTTTATCCAAGTTCTTGCCATGCTTGATGGTGGAATCCAAAACCGGTGGCCATGCCTTTACGTTTTGGAGACCCTTGGCCGGTGGTGTTGCCTTTAAGCCTTGGGAATTTGGCTTCTATCTTGTTAGTGATGTTCCATAGCCGGTGGTGTAGCATTTACGGTTTGGAGATCATTGTCACTTATCTTTACTTTATCTTGTTATTTGTTGTGTATTATCTTTAATTTATCCTTTACTTTATCTAGTTCATGTATTTTAGTGTGCTTTGTATGTTTGTGTTGTTTATAAGAATTACAACTCACTCTAAACCTCCACAAACGCATTAGTAAAGATCTAGATTAATGCCTCAACTTATTTAGTCATTAAAGCCAATTAGATGAAATCCAAGGAAAAGGCATACCCTCCATATCCAAAGATTGTGCATCACAAGGGTTGAGAAGGGGAACTCCGACATATCCGCAAAAGAGGAAGAATACAGAATTGCATATCAGTATGGGCATGGAAGATGGAGGGTTTTTAGATGCTAGACCAAGTCAAAATTCACCAGTAACAAAAGAGTCATTTTCACTTGCTTGCCAATTAAAAAACAAACCAACCTAGCAAACCCAAATATAAAGCTGAATCGCCAACCTAATGAAAACCAAACCACAGAGGATGAACAAATTAGATAACAACATCAAAAAAATTCAAAAACGAAATCAACAATAGAAGTATAAAGCCCATCAATTACCTGTTATCACAACAACTAGGATTATTATTCCTCAGGAAGAAAGTTTTAGCCACAAGAAAATCTGAAGGTGAATTCTGAAACTTATAATTTGTGAAAAGGGAAGCACAGAAATAGCATACAGCTAGTATAAAAGATATGTTTCACAGATTGTACCAAAGACTTCAATTGTTCCAGTATTAAGGAACAAAATATAAGAGTTTTGCCAAAAACTTCCATATGAGCAACTTTACTCATCCTTACTCCGGTATGCTTTTTCAATCATGTTTGATGGGTTCTTTGTTTCAATTTTTTTTATTTTTATCTCTTTTAGGGTTGGGAGGGAAGAGAAAACTCATAGACAGCACCAAGTCTATGAAATGTAACACTTTAAAACAGGAAAGTAATAGCTTCTAGTAGGGGTGGCGATTGTGATGCCTACCTTTTAGGAGGAAGCCGAACATGCTGCTGTCAGAGTTCCCAAAAAAAGGCCAAAGGCCCAGGAATGCACGGTGCGTTCTTCAAGTCAATGAACCAGAACCTAAAATGCAAGTTCCGGTTCCTTTCCAGGGATACCCTATAAAAAATCAATTACCCCTCTATTAGTTTAAAAAATGATAAAAATACCTTAAAAGTTTACAAATACACCCCTAACAAATATACTATTTGGGTTTAGGGTTTAATTATAATTAATTAAATTGTTAATCATTTAATTGAGTATTGTAACATTGTTTATAATAGAATGTTATAATTAATTAAGTAATCATACCATAAATTTATAATGTAATGTTATAATTAATAAAATTCTAATCATTTAATTAAGTATTGTGTAAATTAGTAAATTAATTACTAATGTTTATAATATAATGTCATAATCAATTAAGTAATCATTTAATTATGTAATGTTATATTAATTATATGATCATACTATAATAGTATAATGTAATGTTATAATGAATTAAATAATCATACTATAAATCTATAATTTAATATTATAATTAATTAAATTTCAAATCATTTAATTAATATACTAATGTTTATAATAGAAGGTTATAATTGATTAAGTAATCATATTATAAATATATAAGGTAATGTTATAATTAATTAAAGTTTTAATCGTTTAATTAAATAATGTAATAATATAGTAAATTACTAATGTTTATAATATAATGTTATAAATTCATAACTAATTATGTAATTATTTAACTATGTAATGTTATAATTAAGTAAGTGATCATAATATAATGTAATATAATAATGTTATAATTTAATTGAGTAATTATTTAATTATAATGTAATGCTTAATTAATGTTTATAATGAAATGTTTTTAAGGTAATATTATAATTAATTAAATTTCTAATCATTTAATTAAGTATTGTGCTAATGTTTATGTAATAAATCAGTAATTACTAATGTTTAAAGCATAATATCATAACTCATAATCAATTAAGTAATCATTTAATTACGTAATGTTATAATTAATTATGTGATTATACTATAATGTAATGTTATAATGAATTAAGTAATCAGATTATAGATCTTTAATGTTATATTATAATTAATTAAAATTTTAATCATTTAATTAAGTAATGTAATAAATAATAATGTAATAAATTATTAATGTTTATAATATGATATTATAAATTTATAACCAACTAAGTAATCATTTAACTTTGTAATACTATAATTAATTAAGTGATCATAATATAATGTAATGTAATAATGTTATAATTTAATTAAGTAATTATTTAACTATAATGTAATATTTAATTAATTAAATTTCTAATCATTTAATTAAGTAATCATTTGTTTATAATGTAATTTTATAATTAATGTTTATAATATAATGTCATAATCAATTAAATAATCATCTAATTATGTAATGTTATAATTAATTATGTAATCAACTAATCAAACTATAATGAAATAATAAAATGTTACAATGAATTAAGTAATCATACTATAAGTCTTTAATATAATATTATAATTAATTTGTTTATAATATAATATTATAATTAATTAAGTAATCATTTAATTATAATATAATGTTACAATTAATTACATAATCGTACTATAAATTTATAATGTAATGTTGTAATTAATTAAATTTCTAATCATTTAATTAAGTATTATACTAATGTTTATGTAGTAAATTAGTAATTATTAATATTTATAATATAATATCATAATCAATTAAGTAATCATTTAATTATGTAATGTTATAATTAATTATATAATCATACTATAATGTAATGTTATAATGAATTAACTATTAAGTAATCATACTATAAATTTTTAGTGTAATATTATAATTAATTAAATTTTTAATCATTTAATTAATTTTGTATTAATGTTTATAATAAAATGTTATAATTGACTAAGTAATTATACTATAAATCTATAATGTAATGCTATAATTAATTAAATTTCTAATTATTTAATTAAGTAATCTACTAAATGTTATAACTTATAAGTCAATTAATTAAGTAGTAATCAATTAATGTAATGTTATAATTAATTATACTATAAATCAATTAAGTAATGTTATAAAATTATAATTAATTAAGTAATCATTTAACTATAATGTAATGTTATAATTGATTAAGTATGATATTTAACTAATAATTAAATTTATTAATGTTTATCAATTTATCATATATAATTAATTAATTACTAATTTATTATAGATATACTTAGAACTTGATAATTAAAGTAAATAACTAAATATATTATTACTCAATCAAATATACTATTTCATTCAAAAAATAATTCTTTTTAATAACATTAAAAATGTAAAACACTTTTAATTGGATCATAATTCCAATTATTCACTTAATTAATCAAAACTTTAATATTAATGTATTATAATATATTAAAGCTTTTAATATGGTATAATTTATATGTAATAAGTATAATTGTATTCGTATATTTATTTAATTAGGTTATTCTAAAAATTTAACTTTTTCTATTTAATTTTTTTTTAATAAAACAATAGAAACCCTCCATTATTCACATTTCACAAATATTTCATTGTAGTCCAGGTTCCAAAACAGGTTCCAAACAGGTTCCAAACAAGTTCTAAAAATCGGTTCCAAACAGGGTACCCCCTACAGGTTCCAAACAGGGTACCCTTTTTACAGTTTAGGTTCCTTGGCCTCCTGCCTTCTTCCACACATAAGAACCGAACAAACCGCACAGATCGATTCCAAAAATTGGAACCGAAACACCCGCCCGCACAATACGGTTCCTAGGGTCCAGCTGGTTCTGCTCGGTTCTATCCCCTGCTTCCGGCTTCTACCCAGCTACCCGTGCTCACCCCTAGCTCCGACTCTTCTTCTGTTTGAAGACCTATCAATATAGAGGCTCCAAGTTGATAAGTTCCGAACAGTTTTTTGGACAACTTTGCTAATTGGCTGGTTGGGTTCTTGATCTCGCAGATAAGAGAACTCCAAAATAAAATTAGCAACAACTTGCCCTTTGACTGTTGTCTTCGATCTGTAATGCAGATCGAACTAGCTTAATTCCATAGCCCATTTAAGCAACTTACCCAAAGCCTCAGGCTTCTGAAGAACTTGTCTGAGTGGGTAGTTGGTCAGAACATGGATGGTATGAGCATGGAAAATAAGGTCGCAGTTTCCTGGAAGCAATCAGTAGGACATAGGCTAATCATTCCATCTTTGGATACTGCGTCTCGGTGTCTAGTAGTCGTTGGCCCGTGTAATACACTAGCCACTAAACTCTGCCTTTTTCCCGAATGAGAGCTATGCTGACCATATACTAAGAGATGAACATGTAGTTAAATAAGATTTCCTTGGGAAGAGGCTTGGATAAAAGAAGGTGGCTTTATGAGATGTTCTTTTATGCTTTGGAAGGCTCGCTCACATTCTGGAGTTCATTCAAACTTCTTGTTGGCCTTGAGTATATTAAAGAATGGCAAGCATCGATCTGTTGCTCTCGATATGAAGCGATTGAGAGTCGTTGTCTTCCCATTCAAGCTTTCGATTTGTGGGACTTTTCATATCTAGAGGGCTCGGATCTTTTTAGGGTTGATCTCAATCTTTCGATGGTTAACCATATACCCTAGGAATTTCCCTGAGGATACTCCAAATGAACACTTTAGAGGATTAAGTTTCATTCTATATCTTTGGAGTATGTCGCACATCTCAACAAGATGTGTTATATGATCTGAAGCGGCATGCGACTTAACTAGCATGTCATTGACATAAACTTCCATCGATTTCCCGATCTACTCGAAAAATATACGGTTAACCAAACGCTACTAGGCTGACCCCAGCATTCTTCAGACCGAAAGACATGACCTTATAACAGTACAGTCCCCGATCTGTGATGAACAAGGTATGCTCCTTGTCAGACTCATACATCAAGATCTGATTATACCCCGAGTAGGCATCCATGAAGCTTCAATAACTCGTGCCCAAATGTGGCATCGACGAGCTGATTGATCTTGGGCAAAGGGAAACTATCCTTCGGACATGATTTGTTGAGATAAGGAAATCAACGCAAGTTCGCCACTTGCTGTTGGGTTTCTTCACCAAAATTGGATTGGCGACCCAACTCGGGTAATGAGCTTCCCGAATGAACCCGTTTGAAATGAGCTTATCCATCTCAACTTTAAGAGTAGCATAGCGCTCTGGATCCATGGCTTCTTCTCTTCTGGCGAACCGGCTTGACCGCACTTTCGATGTTGAGCTCATGACATATTATATTCGGGCTAATCCCGACCATATCAGCATGAAGTCCATGCAAAAACATCGATATTCTCTCTGAGGAAGCTTGTTAAATCTGCGGCGAGCTGAGGGCTGAGATTACTCCCAATTCTCAACACTCGTTGGCTTATTTTGGTCGATAGATACCTTAGACAGAGACTCAACTGAATAATCCTAAACACGGGGATCTATGTAGTCTTCCACTAGACTCGATTGTGGTTCGATCTTGTTGATCGCTCTTGCTTGCTCGTGGGAATGCCCACCGGCTTCCCTTTCCCTTTGTATGCCATATGCAATGCTCTCATATAGTAGTCACGAGATTCGCTCTAAGACTCTTTCATTTCCCCACACCCCGTCAAAGTGGGAAACTTCATCTTTAGATGATAAATAGAGGTGATGGCCTTGAAACTTTGTAAAAGTGGTCATCCCAGAATGCCATTAAAAGCGGATGTCATCTTGGTCACTTCGTTGGTCTCATCCAAAGTGATGGGAAGTGCGATCATTCTCTTGGGAATCAGATGATCCCTAGTAAAACCATAAAGAGGGATAGAGGTAGGCTTCAGATCTGCCTCGTCTAATTGCATCTCCTCAAAAGCTTGCTGAAATAGAATGTTCACAACACTGCCATTGTCCACCAACATCCTGTGGACTTCGTACTGACCTATTTCAGGCGCGATGACAAGTACATCTCATGGGGATGATGCAATCACACCGTGTCTTTCTTTGAGAATGTAATTTCTCTTCTTTCTGCGAACCTTAGTAGGTCACAACGCCGTGCTCATCACACTCATGAGGTCATGTCAAGCTTCCCGAGCGTACCTTTCCTAGGCACCTCGAGAATTACCCGCGAGGTGCGGTCCTCCAAAGATGATCTCCATGAAGTAAAGACCCTTACGACCACGGCGTTTCTTCCTCTTATTCCTCTTAATCCTTCTCCAGAATAGGAGTTAGACCATCAACATACTCCTTAAAGTGCCCTTGCTTGATAAGGTCTTCAATTGCTTGCTTGAGAGCCCGACACTCATCGGTGTGGTACCCATTATCCCGATGATAACGATAATATTTCTTGCTAGTTTTCTGTTGAAGGGGATTGTTCATGGGCTCTGGCTCTCCAAGCAGGCTGGCCTCTTTTGACTTTTCCAAAATAGCCGATATTGATGCATTCAGAGGAGTATACTAATTCTTGTCACGATTACGATGAGGAACCTGGGCATAGGATTTCTTGGGCTCAAACCATTGTTTCTTTCCCTTCCGTTGATCATCATTAGCTCATCTGTGATAAGCTCTTCTACTACCCTCCCCAGGTCAGGAGCACAAGTCGAAGGACCGAGATCGTGGCGATTGAGAGCGGCCACATAATTCTCTATTCGAAGGTACTTCTCGTAAGGTCGTAGAAGGGGTGAAGGGAAACATCATCCTCAAATTGTAACTTTTTCCATAGGTCGGTCTGCGGGCGAACTCCCGTAATAATGAGAGTCTAAACAGGTTCTTCAGGTGTGTTAGCCACCTTGTGCATGTTCTTGTGGATCCTATCAATGTAAGACTGGAGTGATTCATTCTTCTCCTGCCGTATGTTGTTCAGATAGCTCAACGACATTAAGAACTTCCTATTCATCTGGAAGTGTCTCAAGAATGACAAGCTCATCTACTGCCACGAGTTAATAGATCTTGACGGAAGTGATTTAAACCAGCGCTTGGCGTGGGCAGTCAGGGTCACTGCAAACAACGACATTTGGCCAAGTTGGAAACATGGTAAAGCTCCATGAGGTCGTTAAACTCATAGAGGTGATCATGTGGATCAAAATTCCCATTGAATGCTCGCATATAGAGCATTCTAAACCTTGACGGAAGAGGAGAGCTAACACTACTAGAGAAAAGGGAGACGCCTCAGCGACCTGCCCACACTCATTTTGCTAAGCTCTAAGCTGATCCAAAGCTCGTTATAACTCCTCAATTTGTGGTAGCGGAGCTACCTAAGGATCATTTTTCACAACGTGGGTTTGACCTCACGATTATGGTTGAGAAAAGAAAACGCAGATCAGACTCTTCCTCGCCTCGGCCTAAAGCTTTGGTATATCTTGACACACGCTGATTGGAGCCATGTGAAGCAATGAATGGTTTTGGGAGTTATTCCGACCTCTACGGTGGTCAGAACCGACCTATAGTTGCTAGGGGTTTCCATGTGTTGCACTCTTGTGGGGGTGTCCCATGCGATGTGGCGTGGGACAATTCATGATGCGACATATTGTCAAGTCGCAAAGCCACATATATTCTACCTGCTTCACGATCGGTATTTGCTGGTCCCTTGGAGCCCTTCGACCCATTATCTATCACCTGCTTTCCTTTGCCTTTACACGTTGTAGTGCGCAAGGCATGGGCATTTCGCTCGTTTCGCACTTTAGCGTGACCTAGAATCATTTTTGGTGATGGCACCGCCTGTCAGACTTGCGTGGTACGACTTGATCCAAACGATCTAACCTTTAGTTAACCATTTGGAGAGTATTATTGAATCTCTCCAAGTAATCCATCACAACTAGGTCAAGTTGTGAGCTCGAAGGAATGTCTGCTGCGGTACTATGCTGAATCAAGGGCACTTCAGAAGTGTCATCCTATACCTGAAGGACCTCTTCGTTGTTGGGGCTAGCTTGCTCAATTTTGAAACCACGAGCCATTTACTAACGAACATAATTGATTGATCAGAGATTCCTGATGAAAACAGATACTAAATCAGGCCCTCCTTCTAGCGCCAAACTATTGATACTGGATTTTGACACCAACTATTCGCACGTGCAAGGTGCTAAGTGGACTTAGAAATTACACGTGAATTGAAAAAGAAATGAATAAAAGGGAGACGATTTTTAAAGTAGTTCGGATGCTCAAAGCGAATCCTACATCCATTGTCTTTTTTATAAATGAAAGATTACAATCAGGTCGCAAGTAGCGATCAGAGAAATAGAAATACAGAGAGAGGGAGTGAGTGTTTATGTCATCAGAATCAAAATCCCGAAAAATAAAAGGGGAGCTCTCTATTTATAGCAAGAGGTTTCTGGGTAATGATTACAAGTCTGCCAGCGGGCAGGTGTCGTACAGTTTCTACCCTGCTTCCCATTGGCTGGTTGCATGGAAGATATCCTTAAATCGCGTAGGGACTTGGGCAAGTGGGTGACTCCTAGCCACTCACTAGCTAGGCCTTTACCTTGCCAAGTTGATGACAATCTTACTCCTTTTGTCCTTAGGCGACATGGCAGCGCCTGAGCGACATAATGCCTTCCTGAGTTCTGATTGGTCCTTGCTGACGTGAGCCTACGTAAGCCCTTGATTTTTTAGGCATAACAGATATGTTGTGCAAGCATCTACATATATATTGGTCAAGGTCTTGCATTAAACTTACTATGAAACCGAAATATGCACTGAATAATATGTATGTGAACATTGAAGATGATAAAGATGTTGCACTTACTTGACATTCACCTAGAATAATGTGAATGAAATAAATCAATTGTAAGTTACGGAAATCACACATACTAATGTGGGTGTCAGTGGAGCACATAGATTGGCTACCTGATGCGTTTGTAGAAGCTTAGAGTGAGTTAATACAATGTCAAATAACTTCAAACAATAACACTACTCAAATTGGCAACAACTACTATTTAAATGGGCTAAATCGGTAACAACAACAACTCACAATGATTCCAAACAACTCCACATCAACAACACAAGATAACTTAAGGTGGATATCAATGACCTCCAAACGTAAGCCTACGCCACCAACTATGGAAGATCACCACAACACCCAACAAGCACAAGCATAAGTCTAGGGGTGTATACGAGCTGAGCCGAGTATCTCGTGGCTCGAGATCGACTCATGAAGAACAATGGTGAGCTCGAGTTCGAGCTAAGCTCGTTTGAACTTGGATACTTATGCTTGAGCTCGAGCTCACAAGCCAGAAAAGATGCTTGAGCTCGAGTTTGAGCTCATTTAATCGAGCTTGAGTCAGCTAGAACTCGTGAACTGCTTGTGTATTTGATGAAAATTATAATTCCGGAACTTTGAGTGACTTATGATTCAACGCAATCTTTGAAGGACATAGCCAAGAATCTCTCCAAACAACAATGAACATAATACAAAACAATAACAACACAACAACAAAGGCCAACCATCTCCCAACCACCATCAAACATCTCTCCCACCACCTTAAAATCTAGCATAACTTCACACAAAAGCCATCCATAAACGCCACTATAAAATCCATTTAAAACTCACCTAGATTTGGCCGTCGGCATGGCCTATGTGGGCCGCCAGATCTAGCCAACCTCATAGGCTACACAATTGACCAGATCTGGCGGCATTGTAGCCCACATGGCCATCCGTATTTGGCCTCTTTATGGCCTCAGCCAGACATGTCAGCCATGGTAAAAAGAAAAAAAAAATGAAAGAGAGAAAAATGAGAGGAAGAAAGAATGAGGGGAGGGAAAATAGAAAAGAAAGTAAAGAAGAAGAAGAAAAAAAAAAAATTAAGGAAGACAACAAAAGAAAGAAAATTGGAGAAAAAGGAAAAAGAAAAAAAAAAAAGGAAGAAGAAGAAGAGACGGGATGAAGAAGAGAAAGGGAAAAGAGAGAGAAGAGATAAGGGGAGATATTATATATATATATAGTGTGTGTGTGTGTGTGTGTGTAGCTCGGCTCGACTCGCGAGCTTGGCGAATTGAGTATCCGAGTGTTCGAACTCGGCTCGCCGGTGAATCAAGCCACTTGAGCTCAAGTTCGGCTTGACAAATGTCGAGTCGAACTCAAGCTTTCAAGCCGAGCCCGAGTCACTCACGAGTGGCTCGGCTCGGCTATCATCCCTAAGCACAACATAAGATAACACAACAAATTAAAATTTAGAAACAACCAAGATAACAACAATAAAAGTAAAGATAGACACCAATGATCTCCACAAAGTAAAAGCTAAGCTACCGCTATGAATATCACTAACAAGCCAATATCTCTAAGACGTTAAGGCAAAGCCACCAGTCAAGGAAGAACCACCACCAAATCTTGGTTGGAATTTAGATAAAGGATAAAGGGTGAACAACTCTCACAAGAGCTCTTACATTTTTTTTTTCTTCCAAAAATTCAATCTCAACTTGTATTACAATAAAGGAGAAACCCATTTATATAGGGTTACATTGGATACCACATAGGAGAGAGAAATACAAAGTCAAATTCCAATTACAATGAAAAGATAACATATGACAACACTCTTAAATATTACTATAAATGGAAAGAGACAATGAGCCACTCAAGAAAATCAACCTTGTCTTTGCTCGAAATGGAATGTCTTGAGCCACACAAATATCATACTTGCCATAGCTTTTGTCTCCTCATTGACTTGAGCTGCCTAAGCTCCCAATTGACTCCATTTGAATTGTATTCCTTCCATGCAAGTACATTGAAACCAGTTAAAGTATTTGGGCTTTTCTTTATGGATTTGTCTTGGTCCAAATAAAGATTGATGGGTTGGTTTGGAGTTGAATCCACATCATTCTCCCCGAGTTGAGGAGGATTTGCCCTCAAATCCATAAGATTATCATCCTCCAAGATGAAATAGGCCAAATGAGATGAAACAAGATGAACCCGACAAGAAATGAGATAGAATGAGAAAATCAAGTTAAAGTTCAAGTATTTCAAGTGGAACGAGCATGTCGCACGACCGTTCCCATTCAAACATTGTTCTTGGCAGAATATCATCGTTCTAGGAAATTATGCATGCTTTTGGAATTTTATGGATTTTTAAGGAGCCAATGGACTGTTCCTCGTGGTGGAATGACCGTTTGTGTTGATGGAACGAACTTTTGCAATGATAGAACGATCATTCCATAAACCCTAGAGCTAAGAAAAAGTATCTGTTATGTCAGGAACAACCGCTCATGATGGTGGAACACCCGTTCCTCTAGGTACTGCAGCTTTTCAAAGTTGCATTAAATGTAGCAACGACTTTTGACTTCAAAGGGAAGAGACAAGCAATAAATAGAGCGTTTTATTACAAAGAAAGATAGAGAGAATATTAGAGAAACAAAAGTCTTATAAAAAACATTATCACTTTCTTGTACTCATATTGAAAACCTTTGAGAGTATTATTCTTATTGTGTGTTTAAGTCTAGTTTAAGAAGGCAATCATTTATAAGCTTTTATTCAAACATCTTGTGGGTGAAATCCTGTAAATCTAGAGGCTATTTCTATCAAACTATTGTAAGAGGCGAAATCCTATCAAACTAGTGTAAAGGGGAAATCCGATTCTAGTGGAATTTCAAAGAGGTTGCCTTGAACAATTGGATGTAGGAGGCTTGTGGATATAACTCCAAACCACTTCTTCTCTCTCAACTCATTGATTATTCCTTGCATATTTGCTTGAAAATCATTATCACTTGTTCATATTTATTGCTCACCATTGTTTATCTTTAGTTGATCATTATCATTCCCATTTATTGCTTGTTGAGTTTATTTATTGCACATTGATTAGTTAAACTCATTGTTATTCATTGGTGTTGTTGAAAGTTTTTATTCCGCATTTATTTTCATTGATTCCTATTCACCCCCCTCTAGGAATATTTGTCGTATAGGGTTTTACAAAGTCAAAAGCAAACAAAGCAAAAGCTTACAAAGAATGTGAAGAGCATCAAAGAGAATCAACAGAAAGTTGTTGTGAAATCATGGTTTTGTAGTACAAAGTTTATGGGTTTTTAAGAGCAAGGAATTATGAATTGCAAAGATTTCGTAAAAATCTTTAATTGGGGTTTAGCTTCCTTTTATAGCAAGTAACTCCAGGGCGGGATTCAACCTTGATTGTCCATTTTTGCAAGAAATCTAGGTTGTCCATTCTTGTCAACGATATTGGCCACTCATTTGGGCCACGTGGCGTTGATCAAGCTAAGCAGTGTAACCACCGTTTTGCAAAATGAAACGTTTGAACCAATTGTTTCTATCAACGTGTCCTTTCACCTATAGCCATTAAATGCGCAGCCGACATGCTTGTTCACCTGACGTTGCATTAAATGCATGGATGTGACTTAGCTCAAATTACGTTATTACCCCTAGAAACATTTTTCAACTGAAAAGCTAGCAACGCCAAACTTCTCCAAGTTTCTAGTACCTCGATTGGGTGTAATATGCTCGATGCACGCAGGAAGCTTATCCTAGCACCTTGGTTTGTTATCAACAACATGCTGGGTACAAGCTCGTGTTTATAGCTCGAGTATCATTGATTAGGTCAAATTCACAAGTCAGTTTAATCCAGTAGTAACTCACACATCGACAATATGTTTGAAAAAGCTTATAGTTTTTGAAGCTCAACATGACCTCCAAAAATTGCGGGGCAAATGTTGTGCGAGAATGTGCGGATAGCTTGGAGCGAGTTGTAGCTTGGAGTAACTTGTGAGATGACGACCATATGCAAGCGAGCCGGGATCAGAAATAAAGGCGAACCACTCGACAATTATCTTCCAAACCATGGATAAGTCTTATCTCCTTAAACATACATTATCCCCTAAAAATTAAGGCTTTATCTCCTAAAATTAGAGAGAAAATCATGGGATTGATGTCAATTAATCTTGGCATGATGGTTACATCGAAAATCATGGGATTGACTTCACAAATCAAGTCATAATCCCCAAAATCACTTTTGTAATCACTACTAACCACCAATTTAGTAGTATATAAACCCCCTCAAAATCATTGTAAAGGGGTTAGAAACTTTGAAGTTAACAACTTTGGAGTGAGAGCTTATTCTTGTAATCACAAACACAATAATAAGATAACATTGGACCTAAGCTTAAGAGTTTAGCTTGTCGAACCACTTTAAAAAGTTCTTGTGCTATTATTTTCATCAATTTTTCTTTCTCTTATTGATTATTTGTAATCACGCACTCATCCTATCCGATTTTGTCGAAGTCAATCGGATAACTCTGATTGTTATGAAATTTTGTAACAACACATACTCTTAATTACTTTGTCGAGCGCAATATAAATTGGAGAGGGAAGGAAACTTAAACAAACTGATATATTTTAGTTTATGAGTTAAAAACCCAAAGAAAAGTTTCAAAAGTTCAGGTGGATTATAATTATATTTTTAAAATTTTTTCTTTAAATTTAACCGTTTAACTGAAGTAAGTTTGCGGAAGTGATTGTCTAAAACGATACGTTTCCTTCGCTAAGAAACAGGAAACGTAGAATATTGGAGAAGGTACAAAAACTCGCCAAACAGTGCCCTTATAAACTTGTTAAATTTCTTTACAGTTTAATATCTCTTTTTCACTTCTTTCCTTTCTTTCCAAAAAAGAAACAACACACAACAGTGATAAAACTGCAAACCTAAACTTCAAAAAGGAAAAAAAAATTATCGGAAAAAATGGTGAGGCCCAATCAAGAAGCAATCGACACCTTCATTAGCATCACGGGCGTCACTGAATCGGTCGCGCTGCAAAAGCTAGAGGTATAATTTTTTTGTTTTTTTTGGTTTCATCGACTCTTAATTGAATTTGATTATTATTTATTTTTATTTTTTTGTTTGTAATTGCGTAATCAATTTGCAATGATAAGTCTTTAAGTTAATTGATGATGTAATTGGCTCCAAATTAGGGTTTCTGTTTATATTGCATAAAATTTGAATGTTAGTTTGGTGTTTTTTTAATCTATAGATTATCAATCAATCATTTCATTTTAGGTTTTTTTTTTTTTATAAACTTAATTTGCAGCTTGTGGTCGCTTTTTTTAAAACAAAAAAAATTGAATAATTGAGGGTTTCTAGATAGGGGACTTTTTGTTTGTAGTTGAATTTGAATAAATAAATAAGAGAGAGCCAAATCTGTTCCAAACAGAATTACAGATTAATTTCTTTTTTCTTTTAATTCTTTTTACCACTTTTATTTTTTTAAAAACTGATTTTTATTTAAGTTTTTTTGGCAGTGTTGAAATATGGCATTGCAGCAATGTATGTGTATCTTAGGATGCCTATCCATTTTTGCTAGCCATGCTTCTTTGGATAGGTGTATCTCCAATTTAAGTTTTTATTTGCATTCACTAAGAATTTATGTTCTATATTTTCAAGTATTTAATTGTTGAATCATTAGAAACAATAATGATTTAGGTAATTAATATTCCAAATTCATGCCGTATGAAAGTTGATAAGCATGACTAGGCTGATACATTGTAGAGCTAGGGTGAAGATCCATCGAGAGTTTGACTTAGCTGGGTAAGTTTGTATTTCTGTGATGTAGGTTGGTCTAGTCTCTTTAATTATTTGTGAACCTTGAGTTGGATATGTGTTAATACTTTTTTGTGGCTGGAAAATTTATGTCTAAATACCAAGGATGCTGCATGTTCGTGGATGCTGATATCTGATCACTCATTACTTATGAAACAATTAGCTTTTTTTATTGTATTTGTTCTTGATCTGAGGATGCACACTTGAGCCCTTGATAGTCTTCTTGCAGCTGATTGATGAAATTTACTTGTGTTTATTGCTAATTCATCCTATATTCTTCCTTGCTGTCAGGAGCATGGTGGTGATCTCAATGCAGCTGTGAATGCATTTTTCAGTGAAGGAGACAGAAACACATCTATGAACATGTCTGTCCTTTCTCTTGAACAAGCTTAATTCTTTTTCCTGATATAATTTTAAACCAAGTATTTAAACTTGTAGAATGCTTGTATATATCTAATGTTCATGTGTCATTGCCCCTTGGGTTTTACCCTTAAATAATCTTCTTTAGTTGTTAAATAATTGATTTTATCTGCCATTTATTATAGTCCTTTGTTTTCTTTTATTTATTTTGATTCACCAATGATTATTTCTTGATTTGGTCACAATTTGTGCTTCTTGCTTAACCTGTTTTTGATGTAGTAATTCATTTGTTCATGTTCAGTGTTAATCAAACATCTATTCCTACTCCTCAAGATGATTTCATGGAAATAGATGATCCAATTGAACCTGGATCTCGAGCACCTCCTCTTCCACTCCTATCTGCGGCAAGAACTTTGAATCCATTCTCACTGCTTGATCCAAACATTCGTAGAACTTTCTTGGAGGGTGGTTCTGACTTTATGAATCGTGGAACCATTTGTTACACAACCAAGAGAGGTTAGAGAGATTCCCATTGAGGTTAAGGATGGCAGTGATCAATCGGGTCAGGCTCCTACCATCGAGGACGTCACTGAATCTACACATGCTCATGGCTCTGAAAGCCATGGGACAGTCATAGTTGATGAAGTTGATGAGGATGCTCAGGTTGCCATGACTGCACCGGCCACAGTGCGGAATGATGGTTCTCATGAAAGACATAGCAGCCCCACTGCTCCTGCTTTTGAGAATTTGCCAGACTATAGCAATGACATAGAAGAAGAAATGGTTCGAGCTGCCATTGAGGCTTCAAAAAGAGAGGTTGAGGTAAACTTTTAGAGACAACAATTCAGTGCAGAATGTGACTGTACCATTACCATTTGGATTGATTTTGTCAGATTTTGTACCTCTAGACATTGATAAATTTATATTTTGATGCAGGACTTAAGTGATTCCAGGACTGAGCATAGGCGAACACCTGTGGAAGATGCCGATCTGGCACATGCAGTTTCATTGTCATTGAAGGTATGTTTTTCCCTTACATTATTAACGGGCACCTATCTGTCTTACTAACATTAATTTAATTCAGACAGCAGAGCAAGAGAAAGCTCTACGTCAGATAGGGGAAAATGTTGAAGCATCAAAAGGAGGATCTTCTGGGCCAGCTGAGGTGGAGCTGGGGAAAGCACCAACATCAAATGGAAGGTATATTTTGCTTTTTGCTTCTTAAGAGTTGTACATGTTGGAAGTTTCTTGATAGTGCCCCTGCATGTTTGTGTTAAATTTCTATGTTGTACTGGCCACACTAAAGGACAACTACCTGTTTTCCTAATGTATTGCCTACTGTTGAGTCAGTAACTTAACGAGGATGCTTTATTTTCAATCTAGGTTAGAAGCAGGAAGCTCATCCATCCAAGATGAAGCTGAAGATCTGGAAGGAGCAGCCCCTAGTTAGGCACAGGTCTAGACACATGTCTTCTGGCTCTGTGGAATTGCCCAAAGAAGCTGGGGTTATTGAGGCTAGCTCACCTTCAAGTCCTGGACAACATGATATCAGCGATCTTCCACAGCACAATGGAAATGCATTCCCAGATGAGGTATCGTGCTTGCATATTATCTTATTAAGGAAGTCAACAAGAACTTTAACTCAGATTATGAAATGGTTAATCAAATATTATATGCTTATTAATCTATTTGGCCTAATTCATTTTCATTAAAATATAGTGGGGTGGCATTTCTTCTGAGGAGCATGATGAAGCGGTTATGCTTGAGGCTGCTATGTTTGGTGGGATTCCTGAAAGTGGATATAATTATCCATATGCACCTCATCAGTTTATGCGACCTGATGGATCTTTTACACGGCGGACACCACGTCCTCCTTCACCATCTTTAGAAGCTCAACGTTTGATTCGGGAACAGCAGGTTTAGTTTTGGACTCTGATCCAAAATAATAGTTGAAAGTTCTGGCCATTTTTTATGGTGTGACTAAACTTCTACCCACTTATTTGATATACATTCAGGATGATGAATATCTTGCATCATTGCAAGCTGACAGAGAGAAAGAGTTGAAGGCTAGAGAGGAAGCTGAAGCTCGTCGTTTAGAGGAGGAAGAAGCAAGAAAAGCTGCTCTTGAAGAAGAAAAACGGAAAGAGGAAGAAACACGTAGGAAAATGGAGGAGGAGCAGGTATTTTGTATAAAATATATATTTTTCTCATTATTGGAGATTTTTCCTTATTCATTTCCTGCATTATTATTATCAGCTTGTATAATAATAATAATTATTATTATTGTTATTGTTATGTCAAAGACGTAGTTGCATAATTGAACCCAATTTAGAAAGGATTATTTTTTACATTACATGTTTATATGGAATTTTTTACTGGTAGGAATATGAAAGACAATTAGCAGCCAAAGAAGCTTCTCTGCCTCAGGAGCCATCAGCAGATGATGAAAACGCTGTAACCCTTCTGGTGAAGATGCCAGATGGTAGTCGTCGTGGACGTCGATTTCTCAAATCCAACAAGCTACAGGTAAGTTTTCTTCAGGAGAACACTTTGCTTTGCATCAGTTAAATCTTTAATTGGCAAATTCGATTGCTTTGCAGTCTCTTTTTGACTTCATAGATGTTGGCAGAGGGGTCAAGGCTGGCACATACAGACTGGTAATTCTCCCCTTATGCATAATAATAAAAATCGACTCTGTAAAATTACTTGTGGATGGTTCATTAATGTTACCACTTGAACAGGTGAGGCCATATCCAAGGCGTGCTTTCAGCGATGGGGAGAGTGGTTTAACTCTGAATGAACTAGGTCTGACGAGCAGACAGGAAGCTTTGTTTCTGGAGTTAATCTAGTTATGTTGCTGTCCGTTTTCTTTGTATTAAGAAATTAGCTATATTTCAACAGGAATTTCGATTGTAAGGTATTTTATGGTGTTGTAACTATTACTATACACCAGGGTGGCTTGACTGTGAGCCATGAATCCACAAAAAAGAATTTGATAAATTAAGATGTGGCCCATTATGTTTCAGTTTTCTTGTTTTGGCCTTTGTATGTGTTTATCTTCACAAATTTGGCCCCTCAGTTGCATTAGATTATGAGCTATTATGGGATCTCAGAATCCAAGTGTAGTTATGCTTCCAGAAGTTTCTGAAAATATGTGGACGTAATCGTTGTCTAAGAAACATATCATATGCGATATAATGCCAAGAAGCATTATATAGGATGGATTAGGGTTAAAGGTAGGATTCTTACTCGTGAAATATTTTACCAAATCCCTTAAGTTTTGTTAGTAATATGATATGTGCGCGTATGCTTGACAGCTTGAGATTTTGTTTGGATACCTTATAGATAAAAAATTTACCAAGAGGACAAGCCATTTTAACCGTTGAAAGGGCAGGTAATCATGGTTTCACCTTTACCCTTTTTTGTTATTTTGGTTTTTATTAGTTTGTATGAAGGAATATAATAAAAAGAATGGATCTAGATACATTCAAACAAAACCAAAGCATTGTTAATGACCAAATTGCCCTAACATTAGTACTTTATATCATTGTTTTAAAACCCGGACCAGGAGGGCAAAGCTTTGTTTCTTTATGCAGGGTCACGGAGTTCAACGGTCCAACCGCTTGGACCGTGCGTCAAGAATATTTTATTTTTAAAAAATTACATATTAACCCCTTAAATCTTAATATATTACAAAAATTTTCCTAAAAAAGTTCAAATTGGTCCCTAAAATTTTTATTTATTTCAAAAATACCCCAATAAAATTACTCTAAACCGACCGGAGAAGTTACCGGTTCATCGGTCCAACCTTCCGGTCCGACCGATCGGTCTGGTCCGGTTTTTAAAACAGAGCTTTATATATTAAAGAAAGAACACCTGTGATTACGTAAACAAAAAAATGTCACTTGACCAACCACCTCTCCAAATGGCGGCTTTTTGTGCGCCACGTACGTACGTGGGTTTCTTAAAGTGGCAACACTTAGGAAGTTGCACAGAAAAAACAAAAAACCCAAACAAATGTATAAAAGAAAATTGATAAATATAAATAATCCAACGGTCAAGTGAACGGGTATCAGGAGACAGGCACGTGCACTCCCAGAATATTTAAAGCAGAGTAAAATCCATGTCCGTACACCAACTCCCTCCCTCCAACGGTCATATTTCACCGACACCTCCCTAACGGTCACTTAGACTTATCATCTCCACCCTCAGATCATAATCCAACGTCTCCGCCACTACCTTCCTTAACTCTTCTTCAACATCCTTTTCACTCCTTGTGCCATCATTTTCTCAACAGACAAGACCTCAAAAGAGCAATGATCAAGACACTTAGCCATGAAAGTGGTAGTTATAGAGTTATAGTATAGTATAGTATTCAGTAGTAGAAGAAGAAAAAAAGGAAGGAGAAAAACAAAAGGGGTTAGTTAAGTTAGTATATAAAAACACAAGTGTTTTACGGTTTATGGTTCTTTTGGGAAGTGAGTGAGTTTGGAGATGAGTTTTTGACAAGTTTATACAGCTGGGGTTTCTTTCTTTTGCTTCTGATTTTATGCTATCATGGACTTGTTCTTGGCTGCAAACGCTGCTCTGAGTCACAAGGTTTCTATGAGTTTCAGCTACCAAATTGATCAAGTATGTGTTCACTATACTTTCTTTCATGATGTGAATTCTATTGTGAAGAAACAATGAGCTTTCAGTGAATGTTTTGGAATCCGATGATTGTTTTGTTATAGGTGTTTGATTAGTCTTCAATTCTTTGATTCTTTTGGGGTGGGGTTTATTTAATTTGGATTTTTTATTCTTTTTTATTCTTGTTCTTTAATTCATTGCACACTCATATTCTTCATATAGGAACACTTGGAAATTTGTTACAAAACCTTTTGTTGATTTTCTTCACTTTGTTACTCATCGGATTCCTATTGTTTTTATTGTATTTTGATTTCTTGAAAGTTCACACACTCACTTAGTCTATCTCTCTAGATTTACCTTGTTAAATATACTTACTAGGCTATTTATGAACACATAGAAGAATTTGCACAGGAAAACTCATACATTGCATAGCAGTATAAAATTATAGAACCAAAGAGAGATAGGAAGTTTTAAAGATAAGAAAAAAATAGGTTGGGTGGGTGAATTGAAGTTGAAAACATTAAAAAAACAAAAAAAGAAAGAAAATAGGAAGGTTATAGAGAATGTTGGCTGGGTGTTCTAGTTCTACATTGGTGTCACCAAGGCATAGATTGAGGAGTGAAGCATCTGCACAATTTCAAGCTTGCCATTTCCAGCTGCCTTCAATGAACACACAGAGACTGGACTTGCCATGTAGCTTCTCACGAAAAGACACTTCAAGGTCACAGCCCATTAGGCCTGTTGGCCTCTCAGTTGATAAGCCAATTGAGTCCAAGACTAGCAGTTGTTCTCTGAAGCAAAACATCCGTCTACCGCCTTTGGCTACCAGCAACAACCAGAGAGAGATCAAAGATGAGTTTTGGGAGAAGGGTAAGAGTCTGAAGAGGTTTGCAGAAGGAGGGTTGGTTGATGAGTCTTGCATTAATAGGGCTAAGAGGAAAAAGGGTAGCAGTGATAATGATGGGAAGAGTGATGATATTCATGGAAGTGGAGATAGTTTGAGTTTAGGCCAATTGAGTAGTGGGAACTTTTGGTTTCAGCAAAGTTACACTGGCCAAAATGTTCCCCCAAGTTCCTTTTACTTTGACTTGTTCAGGGGAGGATGACAGGGTCTGTTTTGTGCCTAGTGATTTGATCTCACCACCCCTGCCATTGTCAAACATTCCTTGGGTGGAATCAATTATCACTGAGATCACTGATTTGGGTGAAAAAGATGGTGATGAGACCAGCCATAGGCTGGCAAAAGAGGTTTCAGCTTCAAGTATCTCATCAGAGAGTCATAACTTGGCTCTTAGGCTGCATGAGAATCCTGGGGAGCATGATATGGGTAATGGGTCTAAGAATCCTTATCCACATCAAGGGGGTGTGGAGGCTAGTGAGGAGGATAAGAATCCAGGGGGGAATCAAGGTTTCGAGCTTGTCAGCTTACTTACTGCTTGTGTTGAAGCAATTGGGACAAGGAATATCCCTGCCATCAATCATTATATTGCTAAGTTGGGGGATCTAGCTTCTCCAAGAGGGAGCTCTATAAGTCGCCTATCTACTTACTACACTGAAGCTTTGGCTCTTCGGGTTGCCAGGCTTTGGCCTCATACTTTTCATATTACTCCTCCTCGAGATCTTGATCGGCTGGAAGATGATTCGGGTACAGCATTGAGGCTTTTGAACCAGGTGACTCCAGTTCCAAAGTTCATTCATTTCACATCAAATGAGATATTGTTGAGAGCTTTTGAAGGGAAAGACAGGGTTCACATTATTGATTTTGACATCAAGCAAGGGCTCCAGTGGCCTAGTTTGTTTCAGAGTTTAGCCTCCAGGACTAATCCTCCAAGCCACGTGAGAATCACCGGTATAGGTGAGTCGAAGCAAGAGCTAAATGAAACAGGAGATAGGCTTTCTGGATTTGCCGAGGCACTGAATTTGCCTTTCGAGTTTCATCCAGTTGTAGACAGGCTAGAAGATGTGAGGCTGTGGATGCTGCATGTGAAGGAGAAGGAAACTGTGGCAGTCAATTGTGTCTTTCAGTTGCACAAGACACTGTATAGTGGGAATGGAGGAGCACTCAGGGATTTTTTGGGACTTATTCGGAGTACTAATCCTACAATAGTCATTATGGCAGAGCAAGAAGCCCAGAACAACTCCCCCATTTTGGAGATAAGAGTTTCCAATTCATTGAAGTACTACTCTGCCATATTTGATCTGATTGATTCTTCCCTCCCATTAGACAGCCCAGTTAGGATCAAGATAGAGGAAATGTTTGCAAGGGAAATTAGAAATATTGTTGCTTGTGAAGGAAGTGACCGACATGAAAGACACGAGTGTTTTGATAACTGGAGGAGGATGATGGAGCAAGGAGGGTTTCGATGCATGGGGATTAGCCAGAGGGAAATGCTTCAGAGTCAAATGCTGTTGAAGATGTACTCTTCTGAGCATTATGGTGTTAAGAAGCAAGGGCAGGATGGAGCGGCACTTACTCTAAGCTGGATGGATCAGCCTCTTTACACAGTCTCAGCCTGGGCGCCTGTTGATGTTGCTGGCAGTTCATCCTCTTTTTCTCAGCCAAGTTGATTGCTGCTGATTTCTTTTTCTTCATACATACATCGGTTGCATACAGAGAAAGGGACACAAAATTCTTTGTAGGTAGAGAATTCTGTCATCATAATCATTCTTTCATTCTTTCGTTGCAGATAAGATTTTTCAACTCGGATAGTGCCAAAATCATTTGTATGAATACTGTAGCTTCAGACCGATTTCAGATCTTTGCAGACCAGATTTCTAGATTTCAGTCTGTAGTATTCCGGTGTCAATGTATGTTTATTCTTTAATTCTTTATGTAAGATGATATTCTTTTTAGAGTTGTCAGTTCAGTTGTCATTTTTTCATTCAAGGTTATTAGAAATTGAACAATGTAGTTGGAAATTTGATTTTTATAAATGATATGATATTATTTATGTTAATTCTATTATTTAAGCCAGGCATTGGATCTGATTGTCCGGAATGTGTGGAGTTAATTGTTTTCTATTTTATACTTAAAACATGGCTCAGATCTAATACTGAGAGGCAAACAAAGCTCCATAGAAATGAGGCTGGCTAACTCGCTACTATGTGTCTAATAGTAGCGAGTTAGCCAGCTTTTAAAGAATAGAGTGACAAAACAAGATAAGTGAACAATAATCTATTTCACAATTATAACGAGATTGAGAGCAATAATCTATTTCTACAGTATGATAAAATAAAGCAAGCAGGGAGTAAGCACAATTACAATCCACGACAGCAGTGGCACAGATTTTGCTATATAACCAGCCCAGCGAATGATTATTATATTACAAAATGGCAAAGAAAATAAAAGAAAGAGAACCTTCTCGATCACACTAGGCAAACTTCAAGCTTATATTTTAGCTTTAGGAATGAGAAGTAGAGGTTGTTCCTTGCATAAAGTCTGAGCAAGCTTCTCGGTCATGTCCAGGTCCTCCGGATCCCTTCCATAAAGAAGAGACCAATCAAAGAAATGGATCAGGGAAGCAAGAATCAATGGAACATGCTTTGTAGCCATGGGCATGCCAGGGCAGGTTCTCCTTCCAGCACCAATAGGTATGAATTCAAAATCATTTCCTTTGAAATCCAAATTTGAGTCCAGGTATCTCTCTGGTTCATAGACCAATGGATCTTCCCAAATTTTAGGGTCTCGTCCGATCGCCCAAAAATTTATCAACGCTTGACAGTTCTTTGGTATGGTATATGTCATCACTTCACATGACTCGACAGCGCGGTGAGGAAGGAGAAATGGTCCAGGTGGGTGCAACCTTAGAGTTTCTTTGACACAGGCTTGGAAGGAATGTTAGCTTTGGTACATGTGATTCTTTTATTACGTCTTGGTCAATTTCTTTCTTCAGTTCTTCCTCAACTTTCTTGATGCATTCTGGATGCTTTAGAAGTTCTGCCAAAGTCCACTCTACTGTTGAACTACTAGTATCTGTGCCAGCAGATAACAGCTCCTGCAAAACATTTTTTCATAAAATTTGTAGCTCAAGCTAATAGTCCTCAACAATTTTAAGAGCAATGTGACTTGGACTCTTTCAGAAATGAATAAATAAATCTTTCTTAGTCCATATTCATGTATAACATATGTGTATAAAAAAAAAAGAGAGAGATCAAACCAGAAGCAACATATTGATTTGAAGATCTGAAGAACCGTTTTTGATGAGAGCGTCAAGAAAATCTTGTTGGCTCAAAGCATCACCTGACATAACCTCTCTCCTTTCTTTTATGATAGGCTCCCAAATTTCACTAGCCTTATTAAACAAATCCGAGACTTCTTTCATAATCTTTGGAGATCTAATCCAGCAAGAATTGGATAAAAATCAGAAATATTTGGTGCAGCAACTACTTCAGTGATATTCCTCATTAGTCCACTTATTGCTTCTTTCAAACTATCATCCTCCAAGCTTATAAGATCCCTTGACACCAATATGTTACTTATCATGTTAAACACAGTAGCTAATGCTACCTGTCTTATATTCACCACATTTCCTTGCATTTTCCGGATAAATTCTACCATTTCAACCACCTTTTTCTCTCTTAAAGAAGCTTGAGACTCTATTGCTCTACCTGAGAAGAGCTGGGTTCGACAAAGAGTACGCAAAAGCTTCCAGCTATTGTTGCACTCAAAAACCCATCCAACAGATAAATTGTTATGTTCCAAACTCTTGGCGACTGCCACATGGGGAACAAATCTACCTGATAAAATTCGGTCATGGGTTTTCAGGATTTCAGTGGCAGCCTCTGGTGATGATCCTACTACCAGAGGTTGGTTTCCAAGTCTTAGTGAGATGAGTGGCCCGTAGGTTTGTGATAGTTTAGTTAGTGTGATATGAGGCTTATCTCCCACGTGGAGTATGTTGCCTAATATTGGCCATGAATATGGTCCTGGTGGAAGTGGTGGTTGTTTAGCCTGTGACCGAGTTTTGAAAAACTTCAGAATGAACAAGTAAAGAAGAATTAGAAGGAGAATGGGATAGAAAAGATCAGTTTTGACAACAATTTGATCCATGACTAATCGGAGTATGCATTGAAGGAGACAGTGGTCTGGGAATGAATGATCATATATATGGGCTGATGCAGGAATGGCTTGTCATCAGGAATTTTGGAATCATTCTCATTTGATTCAGAATCATACGCAACTGGGAATATCAAAATTTATTTGTTGGTTGCGACATGGTTATCTCTTACATTTTTTTATACGTACGATCAAATCATTTAGTTTCAACGTGAAAAACGATATGAACTACAATGATATAAGAAGATATATTGGCAGGAAATCGATATACAAGAAGTAAACTCAAAGCAAGCCTGAAGCTTGAGAATGGGACCTTTCATCCTTAAACCTTTAATTCCATTGCAAGAAATCTAATAAACTCAAAGCAACTCTTTCGTCAGAAGGACATTGTTGATGTTTGTATCTCAAATATAACATTTTCTTAGTCACCCCTTCAATCTAAAAATCAGATCCAATCCTCTCTTTAAGACCTTTTATAGAAGTAATCTTCATGATATCTCCTGCTGACAAATATAAAATTTCATAAACCTGTAAGATAAAGAGACTAGGAAGAGCTAAACCTAAAATCCTGCTCTTTAAACTGTTATTTCACTGGAGTCTTTTTTACCATGAGGCTACCAATAATGATATGTTGATATAATGTGCTACTCCATTCCTAACCCTTTAACAACAAATCCTGAAACCATGGTCTTTTTCTCTTTATCACTATATGGTGCTTTGCCTGATTGAAGCGAAGTATCAATACAAAATCTAGTGTAAATATGACAAGATTCTCTGAATAGGATTGAACCTTTTTTTTTAATTAATTTTAAGACAAAGAAATAACAGATAAGATTTGGGGTGGACAACGAAACTTTTATTTTAATAATTCAATAATGCTTATATATGCTATAATAATGGTGTTGTAGCTGTAGATATTTAAACTAAGAGGGACTACAAATATGAGCAAATTAAAGAGGACTCCAATGAGTTAAACTTCATTTTATTAACTCGGTCTATCAAATGCTTCGCACCCTGATCAGACGAAATTTGGGGGCTTTATATCATGCTCTTTGCTGCCCATACAATCAATAACTCATTGCCAAGACAAGACACAAGTGTCTATTAAATAAAAATGCATGTAACGCCCTAATTTTTGCATTAATCAGATTTGTCCACTTTATTAATTTTATGTTATATTACTATTATTATTATTATTATTATTATTATTATTATTATTTCTTTTGGATTTAAAATATTATGTTATATTCCCTTTATTTACTAGGGTTAGGGGTGGCAAAACGGGTGTGGCGGGGGTCAAAATCACCCGAGGGCCTTATCAGTCTCAAACAAGCATGTTCCACTACATCGGCCCAAGCTAAAGCTCCAATCTCTGGTGGGTTAGCATTAGAACCCACGACATGGGCTGAAACACTCACCCCAAGTCCAACTTTTCTCCAAAATAGGCCACAATAGCAGCCCACCTAAGGCCACGCCTTCCAAACCAAGGTAAGTAGCATTCTTCCTGTTTTATTCTATCCTAATTAGCCCAAGATTTTGTATCTTAGGCAAATTAGGACTCTTGTTACTATTAAGTCAGATGAATCAAGATCTTTCCTATTCACGAGACCACTTCCCTTAAGAATTCATAGTCCTATTAGGATACAAAGATCATACAACTACTATATAAACAAGAGTCACTCCTCTGTTTAGGCATTCAACCTCAATATCACCTACCAACACAAAAGCTCTTACTCCTAAGAACTATCCTACTACGTCGTGGTTCTAGTCTCTGACTTAACCTCTGGTAACCCTTCACTCCCTTACTCTCACTAAACTACTCATTTAACCTTATTGACTTGAGCATCGGAGTGCCTACAGCAGACACTACACCGGTGTCCAAGTAAGCTCCAGCTTGTTTGCTTTGTGTGCAGGTACAATGGATGGCCAGTGGCCTCAACCCCAAGAGATCAGACCCTACTTCTACAACCATAGATTTTAGCATCTATAGTTTGCACCTACCGTGGGGCCTCTGGCAATCGACCTCCGCTCAAATTCTTGCCTTACAAAAAATCACGCTATGACTAAAAACATGGATACTACCCTGACTGACCTCGTAGCTAAGGTCGAGGCTCTCTCCGGCACTCATGCAACAACAAGTAGACAAAGTCACAGCATTGGAAGCCGAGAACAACAACATTTGGGCTGAGAATCAAAGCCTATGGGAAAAGGTAAATCAATTCTATTCTCTTGACTTCCCATTCAATCAGATACCAGAGAATCGTTTTAAGAATAACAAAAAAGGGGGCTATTTTGTTTGTGATGAACCTGGGCATTTTGCTAAAGATTGCAAGTTTAGGAAGAAAAAAAACGAATAGGCGAAAACCAATGCCATAGAAGAGGATATCATCTCTACTATGAGTAAGGTTAATGTTGTTCAAGGAAAGATACAAGGCTATGGTATGATACTTTTGCCACAGTCCATGTTTTTTATTACAATTCTCTCTTCAAGACTTTTGATGAACTGGGAAGGGCACAAGAGATTCAAATGGGAAACAAAAATCATTCCAAGGTTCTTCGCAAAGGAAGCATTGATCTCTTTTTCACTTCTAGAAAAAAGATTACTCTGACTAATGTTTTGTATGGTTATGAATCAAAACCTAGTTAGTGGTGCTCTTTTAGGAAAACCTGGGATTAAGATTGTTTATGAATTTGGAAAACTGATTTTATCTAGGTCTATTGCTTTTGTGGGAAAGGGATATTTGTGCGATGGAATGGTAAAATTATGTACTATTGACAACGAATTTGTTGGCCTCTCATGTGTTTTGATATGCCAAAACTAACCAAAAAGTTGATTGATCACTAACCAAAACATGCTAAGGTATGACACAAGTCATAACCAATCCAAAACAAACTTGTCAGGTGGAATGAACGTGCATAAGCAAATTTTTCAAGTGGTGCGATCAAGGCACGACTATTCAATATTAAATAAACTACCCCAATGAACATACCATCTTGCACGACATCGTTCCATGTAGTCGTGCAACATTTTACCATAATGTGTGACATCGCTCACTCATGCACGACCATCTTACATGACTATTCCTCTCAAGACAAAAGTCAAAATATTTCAAATTTAGAATCCTTTGCACTTTTGAACGATTGTTCTCCGTGGTCGAACGACCGTTCCTATCTGTAGAGTTTTGTCTAAATTGCACGATGTCATTCCAAGAAAGTCGGGCATGCCTTTGGAAACTTAATGGATTTTGAAGAGCATTTATTCAAACCATTCTGCGTGGTGGAACGATCATTCCTTGCACGATCATGTGGCATGGTGGAATGATCATTCCAAGAACTCTAGATCTAAGAAAAAAGTATTTGTTGTGTCAGGAACGTTCGTTTGCGATTATGGAACGATCGTTCCTCTGGGTTCTATAGACTTTTTCAAAGTTGCATTAAATGAAGCAACGACTCAAATTTGAAGGGATATAAAAACTCAACTTCTTTATACAAAAACTAGAGAAGATTCATATCAAAAATAGAGAAAATTCACATATAATCCCTAGAGCTAAAAATCCAAATCAAATACTCTCACTTGCACTCATATTGTAAACCTTTGAGAGTGTCTTTGTTCTTATTGTGTGTATAAGCCTAAAGAGAAGAGGCAATCATTCACAAAACACTTTGATTAAAACCTTGTTGGCGAAATCCTATACAACTAGGTCCAATCATGTAAATCTAGTGTGTATTGGTGAAATCCTGTAAATATATTGTATTGGCGCAATTCCAATTCTAGTAGAACTTCAAGGAGGTTGCCTTGAAGAAGTGGATGTAGGAGGCTTGTGGATATAGCTCTAAACCATTATAAATCATTGAGCATTTCTCTATCTATCTCTAAACTTATTTATCACTCTTGCACATACATTCATTGCTCACATTTATTACTTGTTTATCTTCATAACTTGACTTCATTTATTGTTCTCTATTGGGTTTCTTTATTGCTCATTAATATTGTCACTATTTGGTTGTTGAGTTTATTTATTGAACATTGTTTTTTTTAAACTCATTGCTTGTGGTGATAGTTTTTATTTCGCAATAATTTTTATTAATTCCTATTCACCCCCTCTTTCTTTCTAGGAATATTAGCATATTTAGGGTTTCACAAAATTGAATAAAAGTGCTTCTGGTTCTGCTTATATGATTGATTCAAATTCTATTACTTTATGACATAGGTAGACTTGCACATATAGGCATTAGTACAATTAAAAGAACTATAAAATGTGGTTTACTTTCTTGTGATACTAGTGGACTTGAAAAGTGTGAAATATGCATTAAATAAAAAATGGTTAAGAAGCCTTTTCATAGTGTTATTGAAAGATCTTCTTAATTATTAGATTTAATGCATAGTGATCTATGTGAATTAAATGATATTTTAACAAGAGGTGGTAAATGATATTTTATAACTTTTATTGATGATTGTTCTAGATATACTTACATTTATTTATTAAAACATAAGGATGAGGCCCTTAGTGCATTTTAAATGTTATAAAGCAGAAGTTGAAAATCAATTAGATAAGAAATTAAAGTTCTTAGAAGTGATAGAAGGGGAGAATATTTCTCAAATGAATTTTTTTTTTTTTTTTTGAAGAAAAATGAATTATTCATCAATGCTCAGCCCCATTTACACACCACAACAAAATGGTTTTGCTGAAAGGAAAAATAGGACTTTTTTGAGATGATTAATTTTATGTTGTTAAATGTTAAACTATCTTTTAGTTTGTGGGGTGAAGCTATTCTTACTACATGTCACATTCTCAATAGAATTTATTTGGAAAAGAATAAAATTTCTTCATATGAGTTATGGGAAGGTAAAAAGCCCAACATTGGATATTTTAAAGTGTGGGGGTGCCTTGCTTATCGGCAAGAGTATGGATCCTAAAAGGACTAAATTAGGTCCCAGAGCTATTAAGTGTGCTTTTGTTGGATATGCAACAAATAGAAAGACTTATAGATTATTAGACTTGGAGACTAATGTTATAATTGAATCTACAGAAGTAGAGTTCTTGGAGAATTTATTGTCTTGTGATCATTGATAAAAGTGGAATTTAATTTATATTTTTATTTTTTTTCCTTCCATATTATTGTTTTTTGTTATGTTTTATGCCTAGTTGAGTTGATTAGAGTTTATTTTGTAAGTTTGACATATTTGGATAGACTTTATGAAATAATTGAGAAAAGATTAGGAAATTCCAGATTTTTTGTTATTTTGACCAGTGCTGCGTTTTTCAAGTTTTCCATAGAGTCAGATTTCTCGATTGCAAAAGTGTTCTTCAGAAAAAGTAAAGTAGACAAATCAAGCCTTCCAGGAAAGGTATTATGGGCAAGAATCTAAGTTCGTTTGGGCCCTCATTAGTTGTTGCAAAACCGAACCTGGAATCCTATTCATGGAATGATTTCTTGGCTGAGTATTGAGTCTTCGAATGGGCCTAACTGGAGCTTCAGATATCGAAAACAGGTGATTCAAAAGCCCAAATTCATCTACACATCTAGGACTACAACTTTTATGGAAGTGACAAAGCCCAGAAAAGTTCTTTTACATTGTGAGAATCCTGGTGCAAGCTGGATTACGAATCCTGTTTTCCATATTTGATAAGGATTTGACAGTTTTGGAAATCTATCGTTTAGGAAAGGTCTAGGAAAGTAATTTCCATTTTTCATGGGGTAGAATTAAGGAAAAAACACATTATTTATTTATGAGTTGTTAGGTTAAACGGGGAGAGAACAGCAGTGGAGGTTTGTTTTTAGTTTTTTACTTTCTACGTCAATATGTGCGGTTGATCTTTCTTCTTCAGTTCAAGGGGATTTTGAAGCCTGAATTCATGTCATTGGTGTAACTTAACTTCAGTAATATTGTTCTTAATCTCGTTCTTATTGGAATTTTTTATGTTATTCTGTTTTAATTGTTTATGATTCTTGTTTGGGTGATTTAGCTAGTAATGGTCTGCTAAATTGTTTAATTGGAATTTTATCTGTTAGAATTAGGAATTGTGATACGTAATTGTCCTACTTCTATTCAATGAGTAACACATGATGAGAGATGATTACGGACAAGTTCTCAATCTGTCACCTTGAATAACATAACCTAAGTTAAATAATCTGATCTTGTGTGATTGTTGCTTGGATTGATCAACTTTCGATTCTTAAGGTTGCCATTGAATTAAACTTAGAGAGCTTATTCTAGGTTGTTCAAGGGTTAGGATCTAGTTGAAGAGCTTATTTGAGTAGTGACAATTAAGGGAAAATTCGGGTAATAGAGCTTGATGTTTCCTAAGGTCAATAATTCCACAATAACGAGATAGAATAATGTTACGGTTAATTCATGTCCAATGCATGTTTAGGATGGATCTTGAACCAAGAATTGGTTGTTTTTAATCTAATAATTTCTACCATTGGAGATTTATTCGTTTCACTTTAGATTGCATTGTCTACAACCCCTTTCATTTTTCTGTTGTCATGTTTACTATTTAGGATTTTATTTTATTTTATTTTTTTGTTGTTTTCGTTGTGGTTATTGGTCAGAATATAGGATTTAATTGAAGCATTCCATGTGGGATCGACCCTTGCTCACCCTATATGCAATTTAGTAGTTAGGTTAGTAAGGTTATTAATTTGGAGCATTCGGCACACTACCAAATTTTGGCGCCGTTGCCGGGGAATGTTCTTTGTCAATTTTTTATGTTTTATGTTCTATGTTCTTTTGTTATTTCATTTAATTAGTGTTTTGTTGTGTTTTTCATTTTGTTCAATTGTGATTTTTAGGTTCTTTAAAAAAAAAAAAAATGAACAGTAATACTATTCTTAGGAGAAATTTTGGTTGAATTAGGAGTGTTGTGAGTACTTGTTTTGAAGGAAATGAAATTTTGAGCAAGACTAGAAATTAATTTCTAGCCCCACCCTCTCGTTGTCAAATTCGATCATTTAATAGTGTTTTTGGCCAATTTTAGTTTCTATAAAAAAAAATTTATAATTTATTTTTTTTTATTAGTTTTTATTTATTTAGGCTTAATTTGGTGATTTTAGTTGGTTTATGACTCGATCCAATCCTATAGGAGCATTGGAATTTGATCCAAAAATCAAACGTAGTTTACAGGAGTTGCAAAAAGAGGCACGTCAAGCAAGTTCTTCATCTCCTGGTCTCAATATAGCCCTTGGTTCAGCATCCCGACAGTTTATCCAGTGATCTAGATTCAAAAATAGAAGAAGAGATGGCCTGTGGGCAAAACATTAAAGGAGTTGGCTACCCCTGATTTTAATCAGCAGCCTTTGTATATTCAGTACCCTACTTTAGATGTTGCTTTTGAACTTAAGTCCGGGCCAATTCACTTGTTGCCTACATTTCGTGGTCGTGTAAGTGAAGATCCAAATAAACATCTAAAAGAGTTCCACGTAGTCTGTTCAAGCATGAAACCGACAGGGGTGACAGAGGAGCAAATTAATGTAATACTTTCTTTCTAGCTAGTATACTCGTAAAATAATCACTAAAACTCATTAAAAATATATATAAGAAAATACACATATATATACGAGTAATAAAGTATGGGCCCATATTTAATTTTTCTTTATATACAAATATTTACAAAATATTCTCAAAAATAGCAACTTGACAATGTAGCCCGACCCTTCCACTATGTGACATTCCGAGTGACCGCAACTTACCTATTACCTGCAAAACATTAAAAACAACGGAGTGAGCACTAATGGCTTAGTAAGTAAACCCACTATGCTACCCGTCTCTCTCTCCGTTGCTTAAAATTCCGAATTTTCTTTCCTTACATCACATTTCCTGATTATTCTCTATTCTTTCCCTATTCTTCTCTCTATTCTTTCTCTGTTCTTTCTCTATTCTTTCTCTTTGTTTTCTAAATTTTTCACTACCCATGATAATGAACATGGTATTATGCATATTCATGATGCAAATGCACAAATGCATAAATTATGCATTTTCTTTTCTATTTTTCTTATTATGTTTTCTGTTTATTTTTCTTTCTTTCTTTCTTTCTTTCTTTTCTAGTCTTTCTTTCTATTCTTTCTTTTCTTTCTTTCTATTGTTTTTCTTTCTTTTCTATTCTTTCTTTCTATTCTTGCCGATCAGACTTGGTTGAGGCATGGATTTGGAGCCTTGGCCGTGTGAGTGAATTCTCTAATTTTGGGTATAGTCCTCATCCACACACACGTCTAACGGATTGTACATTTCTTCTTTCTGAATTCTAAGGCCGCTCACTAAAGGCGGCGTGCATGTGGGACTATGTCATTCACGGCTCCCCATCGCAACAACCTTCTCTTCTTTTTATCTTTTTTTACACTTCTTTAAGAAAAATTCTGATTTGAATATCTTTAATATTCTCATTTCTTTGTATTTTCTCTTTAACATATTTTAGGGCATTTTCATGCTCTTATGAATATGTATGCATGTAGATGGTTTCATGCTTATAATTTTTTCTAAATTCACATATTTAAATGCAATTATGCATTATGGAATGCAAACATGTCATTCTCTACCATCTACAAACACATCCCAAAGTAACACATAATCATACTCATACATGCACTTCTCCTTGGCATTTCATCAAACAATTCATGTGCACAAATCAACACTAATTTGGCTACACTTCTATCTCTATTTTAGGCCACCAAAAATTTGGAATAAACTCCTCCATAATTAACACCAAATCTGCCCAAAATACACACTTCAAAATTTTCACTTCAATTCTTCCAAATCTCATCCAAATATTCATCAAATAACAACTACACCAACACAACTTCTCATGGATAGGTTCTAATCATTATTCAACATCAAATCCATCAACAATTCTACATATAACACATATATATGCATAAAGAAAGTTCTCTACACAACATAACTTAAATCATACTTAGGGTAGGATTTACTTACCTTTGATATGAGCAAATTCAACCCTTTAAGAAGGAGATCAAACTCTCTTCCTCTTAAATCCTATGAGCATAAACCATCAAAATCAACACTTTAAAAACTAAAATTCACTTCTTAGTGCAAGGATCTTACCTATAGAAGCTTAAGATTGAAAATCCACTCAAAAACACCCAAAACCTTTGAATTTCCTTTGAAGAAGAATTGAAGAATTTGAGAGAATATGGAGGTGAAAGTGGCGTGCAAATGGGTAAGAGTGGCTAGGGTTTCACTCTTCAATTTGATATAACATAAAAATTATTATATAGTTTCCCATTTTGCCCTTGCACTTTCTTTAAAATTTCATCTATGTCCCTTAGTCAATTACCATAATGCCCTCATTTTTATTGCATTCTCCATGAAATTCTATCTCTTTTCACTCCCCACAAGTTCAACTAATTTTGAGTGAAAAGACCATTTTACCCTTAATGCAAGTTTAAGGCATTTTCTTCACATTTTCTCAAAATAACTTTAGTAAAAATCAACTAAAGGTATAAGAGCATAAATTAAATTATGTACCTCCATGTGGGCATTACAATTAAGTTGTGAGCTTTCCCTTTTTAATTGGGGGATGATGCAAAGGATTGACTCTATTATCTACCATCGGGGACAGACACAACATGGAACGAGATGAAAAGGCTATTTTTAAAAAGATATTTCCTAGCATCCAGAGCTGGCACCATCAGGAAAGAGATATGTGGTATAAGGCAATATAATGGAGAGACATTGTATGAACATTGGGAGCGATTCAAGAAGCTATGTGCAAGCTGTACTCACCACCAGATAAGTGATCAATTGTTAATTCAGTATCTCTATGAAGGATTACTGCCTATGGAAAGAAACATGATAGATGCAGCAAGTGGAGGCGCATTGGTGGATAAAACTCCTGAAGCTGCCAAACATTTAATCTCAAACATGGTTGCCAATTCCCAACAGTTTGGTATAAGACATCATGCATCACCCAAAAGGGTGAATGAGGTAAGTACATATTCCATTGAACAACAACTATCTAATCTTACCTCTCTTGTTAGACAATTGGCTGTAGGGAATGCACAATAGGTAAAAGCTTGTGGGATATGTTCGACAATGGGACACCAAACGGATATTTGCCCAACACTTCAAGAGGAAGGGGATGTGCAGGTTAATGCAGCAGGAAAATTTCCTGGACCACCAAGGCATTATGATCCTTACTCCTACACGTACAATCCATGTTGGAGGGATCATCCAAATTTTAGTTATGAAGGAAATAGACAAGTAGGAGTTGGACAAAATTTCTTCCTAAAATAGATAACAAAAACAAGGTTTTCAACCGAAGCAACCTGCATCACAAAGTTCAAACTCATCCCTAGAAGATATAGTTAAGTCCCTTGCTTTGAATACCAAATAGCTTCAACAAGATACAAGATCTAGTATTCAAAGTTTGGATTAGAGGCTCAAGTTGGAGGGAAGTTGCCTTCTCAAACAGAGGTGAATCTAAAGGAAAATGTGAATGTAGTGACACTAAGAAGTGGCAAGAAAATGGAAGAACCAAAGCTAAACATTTCCAAGTGTAGCAAGGAAGCAAAAATTGAAGATGAAATTGATAAAGAAGAGGCTACAACTGAATCAAAGGTAATTCCTAACCCTTCAATTCAACTTCAGTCTAATACCTTACCTTTTCCTAGCAGATTTGCGAAGTCAAAGAAAGAAGAGAAGGATAAAGAAATTTTGGAGATGTTTCGTAAGGTGGAAGTGAATATACCTCTATTGGATGCAATTAAGCAAGTGCCAAGGTATGCAAAATTTCTTAAGGAGCTATGCACCAATAAGCGGAAGTTGAATGGTAATGAGAAGATAATCATGGGAGAAAATGTGTCAGCAATTTTCCAAAGAAAACTTCCTCCTAAGTGCAAGGATCCAGGTATGTTTACAATTCCTTGTAAGATAGGTAACACCAGAATTGAGAAAGCTATGATAGATTTAGGAGCTTCAATTAATGTTATGCCACGATCTTTTTATGCTTCATTAAATCTAGGTCCTGTGAAAGATACTGGTGTTATTATCCAATTGGCTGATCGCACTAATGCATACCCTGAAGGGGTAGTTGAAGATGTTCTTATGCATGTCAATGAGTTAGTCTTTCCTGCTGATTTCTACATTCTAGATATGGATGATTCTTTTTCTCCTGACCTTGCATCTATCTTACTGGGAAGACCATTCCTAAATACAGCTCGGACAAATATAGATGTTCATGACGGTACCCTCACAATGGAATTTGATGGTGAAGTAATTCGTTTTAATATTTTTGATGCCATGAAATACCCAACTGATGTTCAGTCTATTTTTGCTTTTGATGTTGTTGATTCTATTGATTCCATAGCACAAGAGATCTTTGAGCTAAATAATGCAGATGAGTTAGAGGTTGCCCTTACCAAACATGTGGAATCAGAGGAGAAATGAGAGATAGAGCTCAATGAAGAATTAAAGGAGACAGTGGCAACTTTACATTCTTTAAAACTGATTCCAGAAAGGTATGGAGTTTCTTTTATAAAGTGTCTGATTCTCACCATAAATTATTACTTTCTGTTTTGTAGGCCCCTACACTAGAGTTGAAGCCATACCGCCCATTTGAAGTATGTGTACTTGGGAGAAAATGAGACACTACCGGTAATTATGTCGAAGAAGTTAACACCCAATCAAGAAGAGAAACTGATTCGAATGCTGTGGGAACATAAGGAAGCGATTGGCTGGACCATAGCTGACATTAAGGGGATTAGTCCTTCCATATGCATGCATCAAATTTTGCTTGAAGAAGGTGCCAAACCAACATGGGAAGCGCAACGTATATTAAATACCCCAATGATGGATGTGGTGAAAAAAGAAATCCTAAAGCTTTTAGATGCTGGGGTAATTTATCCGATTTCAGACAGTAAGTGGGTAAGTCCAATGCAAGTGGTCCCTAAGAAATCTAGTGTTACAGTTGTGAAAAATCAAGACAATGAGTTGGTCCCTACACATGTTCAAACAGGCTGGCGTGTTTGCATTGATTATAGGAAGTTGAACTCAACAACTCGAAAAGATCATTTTCCACTTCCCTTTATTGATCAAATGCTTGAGAGGTTAGTTGGTCATATTTATTACTATTTTCTTGATGGATTTTCAGGGTATAACCAGATTGTCATAGCACCGGAGGATCAAGAGAAGATGACATTCACATGTCCATTTGGTACTTTCGCCTATCGTCGAATGCCATTTGGTCTCTGCAATGCTCCAGCCACATTTCAGCGATGTATGGTAAGTATCTTTTCAGAATATGTTGAGTCAATTATAAAGGTTTTTATGGATGATTTTAGTGTCTATGGTGATTCATTTGATCAGTGCTTACATAACCTTACACTAATTCTAGACAGATGCATGGAAACTAACCTTATACTTAACTAGGGAAAAATGTCATTTTATGGTAGAGCAAGGTATAGTTTTGGGGCATATTGTTTCATCCAAGGGAATAGAGTTTGATAAGTCTAAGATAGATTTGGTTACAACTTTACCTTACCCCACCAGTGTGCGGAAAGTTCGATCTTTTCTTGGCCATGCAGGTTTCTATCGGAGATTTATCAAGGACTTTTCAAAAATCGCATTGCCCTTATGCAGATTGTTACAAAAAGATGTGGCTTTTTAGTTTGATGAGCAGAGCAAGGAGGCATTTGACAAGTTCAAAACATTGTTGACGATAGCACCGGTGATAGAACCACCTAATTGGGATCTACCTTTTGAAATTATGTGTGATGCGAGCAACTACGCATTAGGTGTTGTCTTGGGTCAAAGAGTTGGCAGAGCTTGTCACGCCATTTATTATGCATCCAAGACCTTGAATGGTGGCCAGCTCAATTATTCTATGATTGAAAAATAACTTTTATCTATTGTTTTTGCTTTAGAAAAATTTCGATCATATTTGTTAGGTGCTAAAGTCATTGTCTTTTCTGATCATGCAGTTCTTAGGTGCTTGCTCACAAAGAATGAGGCAAAACCAAGGCTAATTAGATGGATTCTTCTACTCCAGGAATTTGATTTGGAGATTAAAGATAAAAAGGGAGTAGAGAATGTTGTAGCAGACTACCTTAGCCGTTTGGTTTGTGACAAAGATGAGCTTCCTTTGAGAGAAACATTTCCGGATGAGCACTTGTTTTCCATTGAAATGGCGTCACCATGGTATGCAGATATTGTAAATTTTTTAGTTACCAACGTGTTGCCAAAGGATTTGACTAGAGCTCAAAAGGACAAGATCAAGAGTGATGCTAAGTATTATGCCTGGGACGATCCATATCTATGGAAGCATTGTGCTGACCAAGTGATAAGAAGGACAATGGAGGCATTGCTTAAGAAATACCATGTCACACACAAGGTCTCTAGATCATACCACCCACAAACCAATGGCCAAGCTGAGGTGTCAAATAGAGAGATCAAGTCAATTTTGGAAAAGACAGTGAATCCAAACAGGAAGGATTGGTCTTTGAGATTAGATTATGCATTATGGGCATACATAATAGCATATAAGACACCTATTGGCATGTCCCCATATAGATTAGTGTTCGATAAGTCATGTCATCTTCCAGTAGAATTAGAGCACAAGGCCTATTAGGGCAATCAAGCATTACAATATGGAAATGAAGGAAGTTGGCGTTAATAGGAAGTTGCAATTGTAAGAACTTGAGGAGTTGAGGAATGATGCCTACGAGAGTTCACACATCTACAAAGCAAAGACTAAGGCCTTTCATGACAAGATGATCTCTAGGAAGAATTTTTCTGTTGGACAGAGAGTCCTTCTTTTTCATTCAAGGCTGAAGTTATTTCTGGGTAAGTTACGTTCTCGTTGGGTGGGACCTTTTATTATGACTAATGTTTTTTGTCATGGTGCAGTAGAAATCCAAAGTTTGAAAACAAATAAGGTGTTTACGGTCAATGGACATAGGCTTAAGCCTTACTATGAAGGGTTCCAAGTTTGCAATATTGAGGAGGTGGGATTGGAGAAGTCGATTCATGAGTAGTGAAGACGACACAAAGAGTCGAGCTAACGACTTTAACCAAAGGCGCTGCTTGGGAGGCAACCCAAGAATTCATATTTGATTTACTTTTCCTTCAAATTTAGTTTTTTTGTTGTTGTTTTATTTGCCTGTCTCTACATTTGGGTTTTACATTGGGGACAATGTAAGTTTTAAGTGGAGTTTTTGTTTCTAGGAAGGTTTATACTTTAAGTCATGTCTTTGAACGTCTAGTGATGCATGAAATAGTAACTTGACTTTGTTATTGAGCATAATCCTTGACTTAGGGTGTTAGCAATATTTCAAAAAATAGAGTTAATCAGATTTGAACTTTGTAGTTTTGAAACAATATGTCTTGATAAGTTGTGCGAACTTGATGACGAAACATGATTGAGGAGTGTATAACAACCCTTAAAAAAAAAAAAAATTTGTTTCTCTTAAGCTAGTCCTAAATTTGGGTTTAAGTAAATAGGAAAAAAAAAAGAAAAAAAAGAAAGGTATGTGATGGAGCGTAAAACGCACTCACTCATAAACACAACCATGAAATGAGATGGCGCATAAAATGCACTCATTTTTTTCAAAACAGAAAAATATAAAAAAAATATATATATATATATATCTCTAGTTTGCTACCCAGTTTGTAGTAGTAAAGTTGAGAGGTGAGTTGTACATGAATTGGTTGTGATTAGTTTCCTTGTTTGCATTGAGTGATTGAGAGTAATTGTGGAAAATGACGAAGAGAGATGAATGTCCTTAACTCTACTTTATTTTATTTTGTTGCTTCCTAAGTTAGGTATGAATATGCATGGATTAAATATTGTTGTTTATGCATCATGATGGTGTTCTTGATATGACTTGAGTGTAGTTTTTTTTAGTGTTTGAATTAGTTTGCCCGAGGACGTGCAAAAGCTAAGTGTGGGGGAATTTGATAAGAGTGTAATTTATATATTTTTATTCCTTCCATATTATGTTTTTTGTTATGTTTTATGCCTAGTTGAGTTGATTAAAGATTATTTTGTAAGTTTGGCATATTTGGATAGACTTTATGAAATAATTGAGAAAAGATTAGGAAATTCTAGATTTTTTGTTATTCTGACTAGTGTTGCGTTTTTCATGGAGTCAGATTTCTCGATTGCAAAAGTATTCTTCAGAAAAAGTAAAGTAGACGAATCAAGCCTTCCAGGAAGGTATTATGGGCGAGAATCCGAGTTTGTTTGGGCCCTCATTAGTTGTTGCAAAACCAAACCTGGAATCCTATTCGTGGAAGGATTTCCTGGCTGAGTATTGAGTCTTCGAATGGGCCTAACTGGAGATTCAGATATCAAAAGCAGGTGATTCAAAGCCCAAATTCATCTACACATCCAGGACTACAACTTTTATGAAGTGACAAAGCCCAGAAAGTTCTTTTACATTGTGAGAATCCTGGTGCAAACTGGATTACGAATTTTGTTTTCCATATTTGATAAGGATTTGACAGTTTTGGAAAGTCTATCGTTTAGGAAAGGTCTAGGAAAGTAATTTTCGTTTTTCATGGGGCAGAATTAAGGAAAAAACACATTATTTATTTATGAGTTGTTAGGTTAAATGGGGAGAGAACAGCAGTGGAGGTTTGTTTTTAGTTTTTTACTTTCTACGTCAATATGTGTGGCTAATCTTTCTTCTTCAGTTCAAAGGGATTTTGAAGCCTGAATTCATGTCATTGGTGTAACTTAACTTCAATAATATTGTTTTTAATCTCGTTCTTATTGGAATTGTTTATATTATTTTGTTTTAATTGTTTATGATTCTTGTTTGGGTGATTTAGTAATGGCCTACTAAATTGTTTAAATCGGAATTTTATCTGTTAGAATTAGGAATTGTGATACGTAATTGTCCTATTTCTATTCAATGAGTAACACATGATGCGAGATGATTACGGACAAGTTCTCAATCTATCACCTTGAATAACATAACCTAAGTTAAATAATCCAATCTTGCGTGATTATTGCTTGGATTGATCAATTTTCCTAATTCTTAAGGTTGCCATTGAATTAAACTTAGAGAGCTTATTCTAGGTTGTTCAAGGGTTGGGATCTAGTTAAAGAGCTTATTTGAGTAGTGACAATTAAGGGAAAATTCAGGTAACTGAGCTTGTTGTTTCCTAGGGTCAATAATTCCACAATAACGAGATAGAATAATGTTACGGTTAGTTCATGTCCAATGCATGTTTAGGTGGATCTTGAAGCGAGAACTGGTTGTTTTTAATCTAATAATTTCTACCATTGGAGATTTATTCGTTTCACTTTAGATTGCATTGTCTACAACCCCTTTTCATTTTTCTGTTGTCATGTTTACTATTTAGGATTTTATTTTATTTTATTTTATTGTTGTTTTCATTGTGGTTATTGATCAGAATATAGGATTTAATCGAAACATTCCCTGTGGGATCGACTCTTGCTCGCCCTATATGCAATTTAGTAGTTAGGTTAGTAAGGTTATTAATTTGGAGCATTCGGCACGCCTACCAATGATAAATCTCAAACTATTTCTAAAATTGGAAAATCTCAAGAAGAGATACCTCTAAAGGTTGTTGAGCAACCTCATGAACCTCGTAAAAGTCGAAGAGTTAGAAAACAAAAATAATTGGGATCTGATGAAATTGATTCTCAAAGAATTTCCTTTTGTTTAGTAGAAGGAAATAAAGAAAATGTGATTAGGAAAATTCCTATAATTCTCCAAATTGAAGATGATCCTAAGACTTATAAAGAAACAATGTCTTCTAGAGATTTTGCTTTTGGAAAAAGGCAATCAATGATGAAATTGATTCAATTATGTCTAACAATAATTGGGAAATTGTTGATTTACCGTTTGGTTCTGAACAACCCACATCAAGGTGCGTAATTTTATTTATGGCCTTAATACCCTTAGTTGGATTTCTTTGAAGTTACCTTAGACAAATGTGAAGAAAATTCCTTAAAACTTCATTAGGGGTAAAATGGTCTTTTAACTCATAATTAGTTGAAAAAGTGGGAAGTGGAAAGGATGCAAAATAATGTGAAGAAGATAATAAAAATGAGGGTATTTTGGTAATTGACTAAAGGATATAGATTGAAATTTCATAGAAAGTACAAGGGCAAAATGGGAATATATATACTCTACATAGTCATAAAAAATTCTAGTCCCAATTTGGGATAGTTATAAATAAGAATAAACTCTACATTGTAATAAGTTATAATTTTTCTAATTTCCTGCCTTAAGGAAAGTTGCCTCTACATAGTAATAATTATCTATATATTACAAAAAAAAATATGTTATGTAAAATTAAAGGTTTAAAATGAAATAAAATATTTATATTTAAAATTGTTTGGGACAATGATTTATGTTTTAGAGTTGTTATCACATCTTTTACCTTACGAGTACGTAATAGCTCATTAGAATGGATACCTTCTTATTGAAGCCAAAATATTTTTAGTTTCTCAAGCATGTTTAGAGCTTCATGGCACAAGATTTTTTTATTTCCATATTATTATCCTTAGGATTATTTTCCTTTCTCTTCCTTGTCTAATTGCAACAATGATTTCTCTTTTAGTTAAAGCATACATGATTTGTTGCTCATTTGGATAATCGAAGAAGACATTAATATTCATTTGATTAGTGTAGTGAAGTTGTTGAATCTAATCACTCAATTCTATAGTGACTCTTTTATTCTCCTCATCCACTTCATTTGTAACTTACAATTCATTGACATTAGTGGTCCTAATTTTGCAGCGCTTAAAACCATTGATAATTGTCTGTGGCTTCACATCAATTGATCATGCATCAACTGCATTTACAGTTCCATCAATAACACTTATTTTTGCTGGTTCTAAGAAACGATCTTTTATCCGTTTCAAAAGTAGGCAATCGAAGAGCTGAACTGAAATCCTAATATTACTAAAATATGAATTGAAATTTAATAATGCACTACTAAAACATGAATTATAAAATAAGAAATCAAAACTATAATTTTTGTCACTACACCTCCATTAAGTTATAAACCTCCTTATAGTAATAAAATTAGTTAGTCCCACCAATTATGACTATAGAGAGGTTTTACTATATATTTATTTAGTTATAAGGATTGCAATAACGTAAACCCTAGCCATTCTAACCCTTATTCACGCCACCCTTCACCCCCATTTTCTCTCAATTTTCTTCACTAAATTTCAAAGGAAAATCATAGGATTTGGATTGGATTTTCATAGATTTTCAATCCTAAAGGATCGATCCAAAGGCAAGATTCTAGCAAAAAGAGTGTGATTAAACTTTAAAATTTAAAATTCTTATGGTTCTTATATGACCTAGGTCCAAGAGGAAGAGAGTTTTAGCAAAAAGAGGTGGTATCACACATTCAAGGTAAGTAAACCTAATTTTAGCCTTGATTTGAGCAAGGCTTGTGTAGTATGATTCTTGCATTTTTTTATGTGATTGTATGTGAGAATTTTTGGCTGTTTTTGATGTTGAATAATGTGTAATTTCCAGCCATGAGAAGTAGTGTATGGTTATGTGATGATTTGGTGAAGTTATGGAAGAATTAGTATTGAAATTTTTGAAGTGTTGAAAATTGTTGAAAATGGCCAGGTTTGATGCTATAATAAGTGAGTTTTTGCTCAGATTTTGGTGGATTTAGAGAGATGTGGAAGTGTAGCCAACTTAGTAGTTGTATGTGCATGTAATTGTTTGATGAAAATCCAAAGAGAAAATGCATGCATGAGTTGGCTAAACCCTAATGAAGAAAGGGTTAGAGAAAGGCAAGAATTGAAGTAGGAAGATTATGGTTAGGGCTTAACCAAGTGTAAATGTTAGTATTTAAGAGTGCATATTGTTATGCCAAAATTTAATATATCACTTGGTCATATTAGTTCCATGAGAGTAATGGCCCTTAATGCTTGGTTCTAGTTACTTGAACCTTTACTACTTCTTGAAATGCACATGGAAGTGTTAGAGAAGAATTGCAAGTTAAAGTGTTACTTTGATATGGCAATTATGATAGTAGATAATGGTAGAATATGTCATGACATACTATTATGCCATAATGAATTTTCAAGTTTGTGTATATGAACTTGGAAAGAAAATCAAAGAATGGGTTTGATCATGCATCTATTGTGCATATGATTTATATATAGCCTTGATTTGGTAAATGAGAATAAGAAAGAACATGTTAGCAAAGAATGAGAAAGAAAGAAAAGAAAATGACTTGTAGTTTTCTTTTAAGCTAACATGCAAGTTTGTATATTTTCTCATTTACTAAAGAATGCAAGTGTAGAATTTCCATAGCTTGGAAATTCATGTTGATATGTGCATAGTATCTCTTTCTATTCTCTTTCTACAACATGCTATGTTTAAGGTTGTTGCGATGGGGAACCTGTGAGTGTCAGAGATGCCCACATGCACGCCACCATCAGTGAGGGCATCAGTAGAGATATACAGTATTTGTACCACCCACAGTAGTGTATGTGGATAAGGACTGTACCTAGTAGAGCATACCTACATGCACGCCGCCATCAATGAGCGGCCTCAGTAGAGAGATACAACATTGGTACGGTCCGTTAGCAGTGCATGTAAATAAGGATTGTATCCAGTATACACTCACACGGTGGGTTCCAAATCCATGCATCAACCTAGTTCAATCGGCTAACAGAATAGAAGAAAGAAAAGAAAGAGATACAACATAAGAGATAGATAACTGAAAAGAAAAGAAAGTTCCTTTCTTAGGAAAGTTTATTATTCTACATATGTATTATGCTACTTACATGATTCAGTATTTCTTATGTGCTCGACAATATATAGTTTTATTCATTGTCTTTGCATGTTGATAAGTAGCAAATCATAGTATTAGAAAAGAATGCAGAATATCAGAAAAGAATAAAGAATATTATCAAAGATTAAAGTGAGAAAAGGAAAACCAGAACATGAGTAATGGAGGAAAAATAGTAGTGCAGTTTGGTTTACTTACTGAGCAATTAGTGTTCACTCTGTTATTCTACTGTTTTGCAGGTACTTGATGATTTATGATCGGGTGGGACGTCAAGAAGTGGAGGAGTTTGGCAGCCCTGTCCAAGACTACCTTGTACTATCAGTTATTTTGTGCATATGTTTATATGAATTAAAATTAAAATTTTCAGATTTTACATTATATACCTCTATGTGTATATATATATATATATATATATTTACAAAGTTATTTAGTGGATTTTATCATATATTTCTTAAAGAATTACTAGCTAGAGAGTATATTATATGGTTCTAAACTAATTAGCTACAAATGGGTGTTTAGAAGGAAATATCATATTGATGGTACTCTTCAAACTTTTAAGGCTGGATTAGTAGCCAAAGAATTTAGACAAAAGGAAGGAATTGATTAATTTGATACATATGCACATCTAGCAAGAATAAATTCTATTAGACTTTTGTTTGCTTTAGCTTTAACCCATAATCTTTTATATTCATCAAATGGATGTTAAAACTGCATTCTTAAATGGTGGTATAAATGAGGAGGTCTACATGGAACAACCTGAGGATTTTGTTCAACCTGGGAATTAATATAAAGTTTGTAAAGTTGTTAAATATTTGAATGGTTTGAAGCAAGCTCATAAACAATGGCATGAAAAGTTTCAACTCTGCTATTCTATCTAATGGTTTTAGACATAACAATGTTGATAAATTTTTATGTTCTAAAGTTTGTGATGACTACCACTATTGTTTGTCTTTATGTTGATGATATGTTGATTTTGAATGATGATATAAAAGGTGTAATAGAAATGAAGAGGTTTTTGTCCTCCAACTTTCAAGATGAAAGATCTTGGACAAGTTGATACCATCTTAGGTATTAAAGTGAAACAACATAGTGGGGCTTTTGCCTTAAGTCAATCTCATTATATTGAGAAGGTACTTAAGAAATTTAGTCATCTAAATGTCAAAGAGGCAAATACTCCATTTGATCCAAGTATAAAACTTGTTATGAATAATGGAAGACCAGTGGCTTAACTTGAATATGCAAGTGCTATTGGTAGTCTAATGTATGTTGCCCAGTGTACGAGATTAGACATAGCATTTGTAGTTAGTAAACTTAGTAGGTTTACTAGCAATCCAAGTGTTGAACATTGGAAGGCTATTGGAAAAGTTCTTAGGTATCTCAAGAAAACCAAATAACTACGTTTCCAATATTCAAAATCCCTGTTGTACTTGAAGGATATACATATGTTAGTTGGATATCGTGTGTAAGAGATAATAAATCTACTATAGGTTGGGTGTTTACTTTGGTGGTGGTGTAGTTTCTTGGGGATCAAAGAAACAAACTTGTATTACATACTCAACCATGGAACCTGAGTTTATTACTTTAGCAGCAATAGGAAAAGAAGTTGAGTGGCTTAGGATCTTCTTTTAGAAATCTTATTTATTTTAGAGCATATGTTTGCTATATCAATACATTGTGATAGCCAAGCCACTTTGGCTCGTGCATACAATGGTGTGTATAATGGAAAATCCAGATATATTAATCTTAGACATTAGTATGTGAAACAATTAATTTAAAGTGGAATTATTGTTATCTCATATGTGAGACAAGTGAAAACTTGCTTGATCCATTTACCAAACCTCTTTCTAGAGAATTGGTAAAATCTATATCTAGACTAATGGGGCTAAAGCTCTTGAACTAAGAGATCCACCAATGATGGCAACCCAACTTAATACTAAAAAATGACTAGTCTTAAGTTCAAAGGGTACAAACAAGTCATTGATAAGTGGAGAGTTTTTCAACACTAAATTAAACTTGTAAGGCCCTGTGTATATTAGATGATTAGTGCTAATTCTTATAATTGAGGGTTGGAGTTCAAAATTCTTAATGAAGTTCAATATATGTGTTACAAGTATCTTAAAATGTAACAAAGATACGAGAAGAACTTCATCCATATGAACTTAGAGGTGGTGCCACCTCTCATGAGAGTTAAGACTTTCTCTTAAGAAAGTTCAAGAAAATGATGAGCACATTGCCAATTTTGAGTACTTTGACGTTTTACTTGGATGAAATGGGCGTGCTACTTGGTGTGATATTGTGAGTGACTTGACTTTATTTTGGGCAGAAGTATGCACGATCATGTGGAACGTTGTCTTGTTGAGAAGAACGTGCATCTAGGTAACTTTGTGATACAAGGAACGGTCATTCCTTTATCATGCACGATCGTACCAACTGGGAAAGTGCATTTTGTTTTTTTGTTATGACTTCTTATCATACCTTAGCATGCTTGTTAGAGAATCAATCAACTCTTTGGTTAGCTTTGGCACATCAAAACACATGTATATATATATAAAGAGAGAGAGAGAATAATTCGCTAACCAAGACGTCATGATATTAATTTGTTAGGATCATGTATACATATTATTTGATCTAGGTTGTAAAATTTTATATCAGTCCAATGACATGAATCTCATGGTGATTAAGCGTGGTTATATAATGAGAGAATTAATAAATTTTACTTAATTGATGGGGTTGTATAATTTAGTAAGGGTTATTGTAATTTTACATGATGAAAGATAGTTGGATTAGTTTTTAGGGGAATTTTGTGAGTTTTTAGGGGGTTTTAGAGATTTTATGCAGGGGCTTTGATAATTTTACATATCCTCAAATAATATACTCAAACCTAGTGTGTGTCCAAGTTTAATTTATGCCCGGACCAAGCCAAACCTAGGCCGGGTTTTTTTACATCCCTAGCTATAGATCAATCCTCTTTCTCTATCTTGATATTGATTCAACATCATTATATAACAATCTAGAGCTATTTGTGTTAGTGTCTTGATAGAGTGAGAGGATGGGAGATAACTCCAATGCCAACACAAAAATAGAATAGTCATGAGGAAGAAAAACAAAGAAACCAAGGGTTGTTGATATATGGTTTACTAAAGAGAAGGAAAAGAAAGATAAGTGAGGAAAAGAAAGAGAAAAAATATTAATATAATAAAAATTGACTTTAATCTTGTGATCAAGTAATTATCCTCACCTTACTTGACATTTGTTGACTCACGTAGTGTCGTTTTAACGTCAAGTTAATATTAGGGATTTGTATATACTTCTGAAAAACAATAAGAGCATTTAGAATCTCCTTATCACTTTGGGTTAAGATTTTTCAACGTTTTGAATGGAAGTGTCACAATTTGGAAATGTTTGGATAGAAAGGTAAACTTTTAGAGTTTCATGGGTCTAAAGTGTTCTTTGCTCAAATCTAAAGGTCGAAACGAATTATACTCATTAAGAGTGTTAAACTGAAAGAAGTTAAAAAAGAGAAACAGAGTCTCTTATCGGTTGTTATTGCAGAAGCAGAAATCAATCAGGAATGGAAGATAGTGACAAGGTGCAGTAGCCATTATCCAACTGGACTGCACACAACGGTTGGTAATTAGTTTGGTTAAAATACAAAGGACAACTTGCCTCATTTGTATTATCTACCAGTCAATTTGCTACATAAATTATTTAACATTACAATTGATCCTTGTCTTCCTCTTTTTCATCATCACCACCTAATAGTCAACCTCTATGGCTTTGCTTCTTTAAAGTTAAGGGGAAGGTACCACACTCTAACACTTACAAGATTTTTTTCTACTCTTTGTCTTTGATATTTATATCATTGTTTGAAACATAGTATTACACAATTACAAGAACATAGAAAAGATACTTAGAAAAAAAACGTTTTGATTAAAAATAACGTTGATAATTTTTTTTCTAGATGGTTTAATAAAAGAAAAAATCTTATATTTTATAGTCAATATTGGAATGAATATTTGGCAAATGGATGCTTGCAATGGATGGATGTCAAAACTGTTTTCCTGAATGGAAATCTTGTATGACACAACCTGATGGTTTCGTCCTTGAAGGAACAAGTAGAAAAAGTATGTAAATTTGATAGGCTATTTACAAGTGTACAAAATCGTGCAAGTAGTAAAACTCGAGTAAACGAGTATCGAATCCCAAGAGAACTACCTACCAAGTACCAAACTAGTCTATTTTATTTATATTTGATGAAATAGAATTTTAAGAATGAATTAATGAAAAATAAAACAAACTTAAAAAGTAAACAAAAGCATAATTGTATTAATACTTTGGTAAAAAGATCAATAAGACTAAACCTAGGACACAGATTTCACACCAAATTTAATCTTATGCATTGACAATTATTGCTAACCCTAATTAAGTTTATTCTAAAGGCCAAACTCCCTAATATTTCACTAACTTTCTCTCTAACAATTAGCGAATTAGCCCTTAAGCAATAATCCAAAATATCTCTAAAGTGGATTTAACAGCTAAGAGATCATTAAGTTCTATGGAATTTACCAGACAGAGCCTCGCAGATCGCGGTAATATATCTCTAGCGTTCACTCAATCTTTGGTTTTATTACCCTAGACTAATCATGTTTCATCTATCGATCTCAACCCAACCCATAAAATCATTCAACTCCTGGGTCCCTAAGAATTGAAAAGCATTACACACAATAATAAAACTTAGAATTAATGCTCAATTAAAATTAACAACAATAAAGTCAACACATATTCATAAATTGAGCCACATGTTTAGCCCTAGAAAAGGAATTTAGTTCATAATTGCAGTAATAAAAATAACCACTGTATTAACAAACATGAGTTCAAGAAAGAAAATAGAAAAACTTCTCTAATTGGTGAACGAAAACTGCAAGAATTCTGATCTCCAAAATGGTAGCCGCTCTTTCACCTTCTCTAACCTCTCCCAAAACTAATTAAAGACCCTTATTTATAGTGCTAGGGTTTGGAGGTTAATTAGGAAAGAATTAAATGCCTTAAACCATTCAGATTTGGATTAGGAAAATACAATAACCCAAACAGACCCGTGATCCATTGTTGTGGCGATAGAAATGATCACTGCAGCAATCGTTCTTTCTATCCCATGAGTCTGTAATATTCAGAATCTGGGAAAGTCATCAACACAAACTTTGTAGATCTCTGAATAATCTTTCCAAACTCCACAAGAATCATAAAATTCCGATTTCTACAGCTCAAGTTACGATCAAAACATCGAAGCATGCTCATCTTGACAAATTTTCAGGTTTTACGTTTCATCTTCAACGCGTCATAACTTCCTTATTTCAATTCCGATTCTTGCACCGTTTGTTCCTACTCATCACAATATCCATTGACATCATTCTTCTTCATTCAAATGTCTTTTTTAACCAGAAAATACTCAAAATACACCCCGTGATCCCATAAAAGGTATTTATGAAGTAATTAACTCAAATTTCACAAATTAAACGCATTTTTCCACAAATAATCCAATTGCTTCACTAAAAAATATGTATTTTCAAGCTCTTATCAAAGTTACAAAGGTTTATGTATGAACTTAAACAAGCTTCAAGGAGCTGGAACATTCGTTTTGACGAAGTTGTTAATAAATTCGATTTCATCAAAAACAAAGATGAGCCCTGTGTTTATAAGAAGTTTAGTGGGAGCGTAGTGGCATTCCTAGTATTGTATGTTGACGACATACTACTAATTGGGAATGATATACCAAACTTACACATGGTAAAGACTTGGTTATCTAAGTGCTTCTCCATGAAGGACTTAGGGGAAGTAGCATATATCCTTGGTATCAAGATCTATTGAGATAGATCACAAAGGTTATTTGACCTAAGTCAAAGTACATACATTGGCAAGGTACTAAAAAGATTCAGTATGGAAGAATCCCAAGAAATGATTCTCCCTATGTCAGACGATGTTTATCTCGTGAAGGACATGTGTCCTAAAAGACCCGAGAGAGAGATAAGATGAATAGGATCTCATATGCATCCACTATTGGATCCATAATGTATGTCATGTTATGTACTCTCTTATGCATTAAGCATTTGTAGTAGATATCAATCGGATCCAAGTGAGCATCACTGGATAATAGTTAAGAACATTCTTAAGGACCTGAAAATGATTTAGGATATGTTCTTGGTTTGTGGAGGAGAAGATGAACTCTCTGTAACAAGATATAATGATGCCACTTTTCAAACTGACAAGGATGACTATCGATTGCAACCAAGTTTTGTCTTTTGTCTCAATGGAGCTGCAGTGGGCTGGAAGAGCTCTAAGTATAGTACTATAGCTTATCTATAACATAGGTTGAGTACATTACATTTTCAGATGCAACCAAGGAGGCGGTTTGGATAAAAAAAAGTTCATTATTGAACTTGGTGTGGTTCCCAACATTGTTGAACCAATAGAATTATTTTGTGACAACAATGGGGCCATTACTTAGGCTAAAGAACCATAGTATCATCAAATATCCAAACGCATACTCAGGCGATTCCACCTGATAAGAGAAATTATTCAGAGAGGAGATATGCAAATAAGCAAAGTACCTACTAATGACAAAGAGCAGATCCACTTACGAAAGATCTGTCGTAGTCGAAGCATGATAAGCACCTAGCTTCATTTGGTGTAAGATACATGAATGAATGATTGGCTATAATGCAAGTGGGAGATTGTTAGAATAGGTGCCTTAAAGACAATCAAATATCGTAAATTGACTCTATGTATTGTGTTATTCTATTAATAAAAGGCTTCATTTATAATGTATGTAATAATATATGTCCTTAGAGTGGTGAAACTGTGATGAGGCAATCAAACAATTATAAGTCTTGATTGTGAGATCTCTATGAACACATATGGTGACCATTCTAGAAACATCCATAGCTCGAGTATTATTCTGACCAAGGGCACAGATAATACAATAAGACTATCATAGCGTTGAATGACCCTATCGAAAGGTAGTGACAGATCTCACATGTCAAAATTGTTTGGTGACAACTTGGTGCAATACATGGGTGCTTGTTATTCACGAGTTCACTGGACCGACCTATATAGAGGATTTTATATAGAATGAAACCCTAGTATCTATGGAATACATCCTCTAACGGATGGTGGTGCATGTGATCCTTAGACTTGAGATTACCAAAGCACTATGTGGTGTAGTTTGACCCTAGCCAAACGTAATCCTATTTAGGGTTATCAGTATGGTAGTGATTGGCTACATCGAGAAGTATACTATGGCCTATGGTGGGTCGACAAAGGATTCATCACTCCTAGAAACAAGAAAAATTATCTTGGTGAGATATTCGGTAAAAGGCAATGACCTTAAATCTATGACCATAATGGAATCTAGTTATTGCTTGTTTAGTTGTTAGTCCGATAACCGAATACGAATATATCATGGTGATTCATACTTGAACTGGCATTATTTCTATGCTTCAAACCTTGATGAGATAATAGATGATGAAAAGATTGAATTGCATGGTAACCATGTTAGGAAACGATTAAACATGGCAGCGGAAAAAACAAAAACATTTATAACATGGATCGTTCCTTAGAACCAAGATCATGATACAGATTCAAAGGTTAATATATTAAATAAGAATCTGCAGATTTTAGTTTAGAGTTTAAGAAATCATACGTACGTTTGGAGGCTCCTCCAACTTGTCTCTGAACGTATTTCGCTACCGACCCAATTGTAGGATAGAACCGATGTAGTCCACACGAAAATAACCTCAAGGAACTAAAGAGGGATTTGCTAGATCCTCTTTAGCCTTTAAGAACCAAGAAGAAATCAAAGTGTATTTGATTTTAGCAAAAATTGCAATCTAGCATGAAAGAATGTAAAAGGGCTGGAACTTTTTTCTTTGGAATGAAAATGAATTAATTTAATTTATTTCACCAAAGTATGCACTTATATAGTGCACACTATACCCTATTCCATCATGGAATGGGCTTGGGCTCCAACCCAAACACCCCTTGTATCCAAACATCCCCTTTAAGATATTTTTTAATTTTAATTTATCATTATCTCAATTCAATTCAATTAATATATATTAATATATTTATAATATATATTAACATTTAACAATAACGGTAACTTATTTAAATATATGCGAACACATATTTAAACGTAATCTCACTTATTTAATTTTAATATCAAATTAAATAAAGGCTACGACCTCAGCAAATTTAATTGCACTATGAAATTACCAAAATACCCTTTCGCCTAAAAATATGAAAAACACCCTTCTTCTAAACTGGTTCTTAAATTATCTTCTATGTGTGTGACCCATAGGCTCCTCATCATACCGGTAGTGTGTAGTATCACGATTAACACCAATTAATCGTCTCACTACACACAGACTAAGATTGGCCCCTAACAAGGCATCATGGCCACCCGATATATTCGGATTCAGCGAATTAGCTACCTATCAACGATATGATTATCGTGCAATCCGATCCTTTCATCATCTGTTATCTCGACGAGACCGAGGCATAGAAATAGTCTCAACCTTCGGTTACTCTCGATATTATGTATTCAGTTACTAGACCAATGACATGTATAATAAATTGGATAGAGCAACAACTCAATCCCATTGTGGCCACATTTTTAGTGGCATTGTCATTTACTGAATTGCGCCGTGAGATAACTTCTCCCGTACCTGGGAGTGATGAATCCTCTGTCTATCCACCATAGTCTTGATACACTCCTTGATGTAGCCAATCACCACCGTATTGACAGCTCTAAATAGAACTACGTTAGGCTAGTGTCAAACTACACCAATCGATACATAAGGCGCTCTAGTGATCTCAAGTCTAAGGATCACATGCACCACCATTCGTTAGAGGATTTGTTCCATAGACACTAGGGTTACCATCCATATGGAAATCCTTTGGTGGATTAGTCTAGTGAACTTGCCTACAACAAGCACCCATGTGTTGCACCAGGTTGTCACCAAACAACCTTGACAAAGTGAGACTGCCATCGCCTTTCACGTGGTTCATTCAACACTATGATAGTCTTACGTATTATCTATGCCCTTACTTGAGAATATCTTGGGGCTATGAATGTTTCTAGAATGGCCACATATGTGCTCATAGGGTTCTCACTATCAAGATTTGAAATACTTGATACCCTCATCACGGTTCTACCATTCTAAGGACATATATCAATGCATACAATGATTATTTACGTGATATAGAATAAAAAGCCTTTTATTGATTAATGAACATTATTACAAAGAGTCAATTCTACAATAATTGATTGGCTCTAGGCACCTATTCTAACAAACCATACCATTGATAGGAAGTTGTGTCGTTGAATCTAAATCTATCGGGTGACCATGATACCTTGTTAGAGGTCAATCTTAGTCTATGTGTAGTGAGACGATTAATAGGATGTTAATCGTGATATTACCCACTACCAATATAATAAGGAGCCTACAAGTTACACATTTAGGAGACAGTTTAAGAATTAATAAGTGAAAGAGGTAATTTCGTCTTTTAG